>CM032794.1:24789767-25192420 GCA_019155185.1 Beaufortia kweichowensis | reverse complement strand
GTGAAAGAGTAGATATGAGATCTGGACTCCACATCATAAAAACACACCAGACCCTCCTCATAATCCACAAACACCCCCACCTTCTGTGGATTCACTCTCAGAGACAGAGAGACAGGAGGACCAGCAAAGGCTTTATAATTATTTCCATCCCTCAGAGCCACAGTCCAGTATCCATCCTGAGGAGTCACTGTGATCTGTCCCTTCCTGTTAATAGATTCTCTGGCCACTCCTAAAGTCCATTCAGTTTTTCTCTTCACCTGAACCTCAAAATAAAATCTCCCTGAGGAGAATCCCTCTTTTCCCAGAACACAGGCACATTTATCAAATCTCTCTGGATTATCTGGGAGTTTTTGCTGAATGTCTCCATGTCTCACTTGTTTTCCATCTTCAGACAGGGTGAGTTGTGGATGAGCTGTATCAGGATCCAGAGTCACATTCACTGAGAGAGAGATCAGAGAATATGAATGACATCATCACAATATAAAGATGTTGATGTGTTTATAATTGTAGAGGTGAGTATGTGTGTGTAAAGTATTATTGTTAGTGAATGTGAGAGAACAGTGTAGATCACACATTGTACCTGCATACTGCTGCATCCTCCTCAACACTGTCAATGACAAATCACAAGAAAACATCATCAAGAGTTTAGCAAAGAAACCATAAATAAATATCAATTCTTTTAAGAAACGTCTCAGTTTCTTTTTCTCAACCACCATGTCCTCTTAGGGGCTTCCTAACATTTTCACTAAAGAACATTTTACAAGACGTTAACAGCACTGGTCTACAAGTTTTTAACACTACACAAATGTAAGAACGAAATACAACCAAGAGAACATTTACAACAGAATGTTTAACATCGAACATCTTAAGGATTTCATTACATGTGTGAAACAAACAAAACGAAAACAAGAAGTGCTTCTGGACCGGTGTTGTTTGCATCTTCGTCTAACTTTTCTGAAATTAGTTTTTAAAATCTAAATAACAAGTTTAGGATGGATTTTTATATTGTCATTTCAAAGGTTTTCCAAAACAGGAAAGTTCATCAATAAAATAACTTGAAATGAGACCAAAAGTAAATGAAGGTAAAAAGGTTCCCAGGCACGTTTTATTGTGATCATAAAGAAATCTTTCAATAATTATAAACCCCTGATAAAACATGATAAAATATAAATGAAGAAAAACATTTACTGTCAGTATACCACATAACCATTATCACTGAGGTTTACTCAATCAATTTTCACCTACCAGTTTGAGTGAGTTTGTCATCTAGAGTCTCTTGCAGTTGAGTCAGAGCTCTCCTCAGAGTCTCCACACTCACATGAGTCTTCATACTGATCTCACACCAGTTCTTCATGTCTGGACGTCTGTACAGGGATGAATCAATCTACAGCAGGAGAGAGAAGAAATCCCTCAACATGAGGAGAGAGAGAGAGAGAGAGAGAGAGAGAGAGAGAGAGAGAGAGAGAGAGGGAGAGACACTGACCTGTAGGAGGTGGAGATGATCATCATTGTGTGAGAGCTGCTCCAGCTCACTGTCTCTCCACTTCAGCTCCGTGATCTCCTGCTCCAGATCTTTAATGAGATCTTCATCCTGTTTCTCTGCTGCTTTCTGCTGCTCCTCCATCATCTCCAGCAGTTCAGTCTGACATCTCTCAATGGATCTGATCAGAGCTGAAGAGCTCAACACACTAGCTGCTTTCTCCTCATCTGTGTTTCTCTGAAACAATCACATTCTCATTCTGATTAATTATCTTTATTTATAAGACAAATCAAAACATTATGAAATATTTTACATCTCTTACTCACTTTTCTGAGTTCTGCTGAGTGTTTGATGTCTTGAATCTTCTTGATTCGCTCCTGGATCATCTGCTCAACATCTGTCTGTGTCTTCATCAGTTGAGTCTATAGACAGACAGCAACACACAGACACATTTTATCACCTTCTGACAAAAGATCATGTTGCTGGAATATGTGTAACAGGTTATTAAATCATGTTTTAATGTTGTTAGTATCTCGTACCTTCTTCTCTTTACTCTCCTCCTCTAGAGGAACAGTGTTGTGATTCTTGTGATCTCCATCAGTACAAAACACACACACACATGTCTGATCATCTCTACAGAAGAGATCCAGAGGTCTCTCATGTTTCAGACATATATAGTCCTTTATATTCTCCACAGGATCTATCAGTTTGTGTTTCTTTAGGTTTGGGACTCTGTGATGAGGCTCCAGGTGAGTTTCACAGAAAGAGGTTTGACACATCAGGCAGGACTTCAGGGCTTTCAGCTTTCTTTCATCACAGATGTCACAGAGAACTTCAGATCTTCTCAAACTGAACTTTTCCCTAAAGATCAGCACAACCTGTCTAAGTGCTGTGTTGATCTTGAGATCTGGTCTTTTCCTGAATGTGTTTTTACAGATTGGACAGCTGTAGATCTGACTGTTGTCCCAGCACTGTTTCAGACAGCTCCTGCAGAAGTTGTGTCCACATGGAGTGCTGACTGGATCACTGAACACATCCAGACACACAGAACACTGAAGCTCTTCAGTCAGACAAACACTGGAGGATGACACTGAAACACACAGAAATCATCAACATTTATCACTGACAGTATAAAATTATTAATTGTAGGTGCTCGACTTACATTGAGGTTCATCTATACTGCTTCTCCTGGTCCGTCTTGGTTTTGGTGATGTTGGTGAAGATTCTGCCATTACAAGTCTTCTTCACTATAAAGATTTTCAGATAACAGTCCCAACACAAATCACATTTACCAGCATCAACTTGCTCTTCACATTATCAGCTGTGTTAACAGTTTAGTTTAATGACCGGAAACTATTTATTTACAGTTTATTTTACTGTAGGTGTTTTTAACTACTGTATACTTATAAATTCATGCACATATTATCAAAACATTCATTTATTAAACAGATTTTGTAGAATAATCTAATTTTATTCAAGTACTGATAGCAGAGCAAAAAACACAATAATATACAACTATATACTTTTTTATTTCCGAGCATAAAAAACAGATTTTAAAAACATAAAAAATGTCTCTAGGACGTGCTGTCTATACCTACAGACAGTATGTTAAATAAATAAACACATGTCATTTGTTACACATGTATCGTTATTCTTGTTTAATGTGATTTTCATTCTGTTTGCAGTTCACACACTTCCTGTTTCTTTACATCTTGTTATTGTGTCACATAACTTAAACACACAATAAACTCTGAGTTACAATGAAACAAATAACAGTATACAGTCAAATTCTGTTAACATTTCAATGTAGATCACACTAGTTTAATTAATTTAACTCATGCATTAATCTGGTTTTGTTTAATGTGATCTAGTTAGACATACACCCCACTGAAGCAGAACAACAACATTAAAAACTTGTTCAGAGAAATTTCTCATATATTTCCATCATGTTACCTGTGAATGAGTATCAGCTGTGATCGTGTACGTCTCTGAAAAATGTTTTTTGAAGAGATAAAGAGTTTAAAAGCTTGTAGATTGTTGATTTTCAGTTTACTTTCATTTTCACTGAAAGCTCTCGCTCACCTGAGCTGTGATGATGTCATAACTCCTCCCACATTTTCTCCTGTATATGGAGCTGATGTAAATCTGAATCTGTATGAGGTGTTTGATGTGTGTAAAGTTAATACACATAAAGTTATACAGTTTATTTCAGTATATCTTATAGTCAGAACATTTGAACTTTTCATTCCAGACATGTGACTAACGAATATCTTGACTTATCAAAATGTTAATATCTTATTAAAGTTGATAGATTATTTTTTACACTTCACATCAGACACGTTCTCACGTCCACATCAATCACAGTTAAAATCAACAAGTTTTACATCCCTTATATAAAGAACTGTTGCTTAAACTTATGTATTTGTTCTGCAGTATATTTTTCAGTTATTAGCAGAAAAATTCAAACGTTTAAATAAAGACCAAATTATTTATTTCACAACCTGATTGAATTGTGAGTATTTCTCTTTAGTATACAGTGTTGTGCCAAATTTTGACCCCCTGCCAAATTCTGACTCCTCTCATTGACACTGCTGCTAGATTAGTTTATCCTAACCCCAGACTTTTGTGCTGTTGTACAGTATGAATAATATAAAAACAGAATAATTCATATGACTCGTCCTGCCTTTGGAAATCTATGTTTGAAGGAAATCCAAACTAAAGGTCAAACTATTTTATTGTCAACTAGAAACCATATAAAACAAAGTTTCAACCAACAATCTTCTTTATCCCATGTCAACACAGTGAAACACGTGTATAGTTCAAAAGTTTGGTGTTTGGTATTGTTTGGTGTATGATATGATATTGGGCTGATTAAATCAAAATCACGTTCTACAAATAACAAAAGAATAATCATAAATATGCTTCATTTTCCACTAGAATTGGTGTAAATCTGATTTTGTGTGAGATTTGCCTTTATTTAACCCTCTTCAAAAGCCATTCAGATATCAAAATAGAAACGATTGATTGTAAAAGCATTTTCCCTTTAAAGGTTTCCAAACTGAAGATATATGAGAGACAATTATAGAAATGAAAATGTATTCGGATGTGATTTATTTTGATGCTGTGAAAATGTAGAACTTTTCCATTTGTAATTATTTAATATTTGGAAAGGTAATACCTATATGTGTCTTTCAAACCATCATATTAAAAAGTACAATCAATAGATTCTAAAAAACTTCCGATGCATTTCAGACAGCAAACAAAAGATGGCACCAAAACTACAGACACTGAATCGAGTGATAAACACAAAAAGCTGAAGTTTCTCAGTGGTTAAGTGTGTAAATCAGTTCATCTCTCGTCTGGATGTTGGACAGCAGAGCGTGTACATTGTTTGACTGTCACTTTTGTACCTTTTTACAGTTCAGATGATCATCTGTATGATCAAAAGCTGCTAAACTGCTACTTTAGCCTATTATCTTTACTTTGGATTCAAATGTGACGTTTTGCCAAAACACATAAGCTTCTGTGGCTCCCTGAAAGAATTTTAACCGAACCTATTATTATTTTATTATATTATGTATTCATTAATTTATTAATATATTTATTAATCCTTAGTGATTCAAATATTTAAAAAGACAGCAGAAAGATGAAGAGCACTTTCATAAAGTACACTTTTCATAAAGTGCAGGTATTTTTTGTATAAATGATTAAGTTTAAAATCTGTAGAAAAAACAATTTTGGTTATGTTTATTGAAGAAATATATTTTTTCTTTTTTTAGTGTCCTTGCCCCACAAGAGGTCTGTGCACGCCACTGGAATGTGATATTTCCTAAATACAGTTCATGGGTGAACTATAGGGTTCTCTGAGCAGAGAGGGGGAGGAAGGAACAGATGTAAAGGTGTGAGTTTGTAATCATCATTCATTGAAGTGTGCTCTCTGAGATAGGGATGCAAACTCTGTGGGGGAAACTAACGATTAAGTTGCTCTGGATAGAAGTGTCTGCTAAATGAACACATGTATATGTAAATAAAGAGCACTCCATAAAAAACTCAAACGTCTTTCAATATTACGATGTTTACAATATTATGAACATGTTTATTGTTTACAATTTTCTTCAATGCAATTAAATCAGTATTTTGGGTAACTCTGAAATAAGTTAAAGGATAGTGTTTTAATGTTTGAATGGTTTATTCCCATCAGATTCTACCATACTAGCTAATCTTTTGCACTTTAACTTGCTGGAATCATGCAAGAATAAAGCAACAGTAACAATGGAATTCTTTGTTTATGACGTAACAGCGCGTTCGATGTTGTGTTCCATGCGTCGATGTTCGGCAGCTGCTTGCGGTGAGTAAAGATTCCTATTACATGTGAGAAATCGGCAAGACAGTTTGAAAAGAAACGTTTAAACCTCGTTTAGATTGCGATTGGACAGACACGTTAACGTAGGCAACTCGTAGCTGGAAGATTGGACTGTAAAAGGTAAACACATAATCTTGAGCTTTGGAACTCGTACACTTCGTGTTTTACAAAAACATCGCTAAAATAGAACAGTGATTGCCTTTAGATTGCATTTAGACGTTCTTAAACGGTGCAAGGTAAATAATATAGAGATTTTCCGCGATAAACAGAATAACTAGAGAAGAAATAACATGTAGTAATTACTCCACGGTTTTAAATGAGCGATTATTGCGGATCGTATTAATTACAGCAGGTGTAAGACGAACAATATGAAGCTGATTCTCTTTCTCTCTGTAACTCAGAAATACTCTAATTATCTCTAAAAAGAGATTTAAAATACTAAATGAAATGTTTACAAGTTTAATATGGGTTATTGAGGAAAAAATATAAACATTTCATCCATCACATATAATTAGTGCACTTAAAATAGGAAGTAGAGACACATCAGAATAACTAGAGAAAAATAATAAACAATATCTAATTGGCCTTTATTAAAAATAAATAAATAATTTCCTGGAAAACAGAAATAGTTCTACTATAAAACACAAAAAAATAATAATTCACAAAAAAACATTCACTAGGTCAATTAGATATTTAGAGTATGGCCTTAATATGGCATTAGAATGGCCCTACAACAAACTCCTAAAAAAGATTGCGCTATTTAATTGGCTGGTTTTCTAGCACTGGTGCTGCTTCTGGGGGACTATTAGTTTTATGCTCATAGGTAAGTACTTCCCTGGCCTCCAGACCTACCTGTGTCACCTTGGCCTCCACACATGTTTGCACCACCCTGGCCTCCAAACCTACCTGCTTGCACCACCCTGGCTTCCAGACCTACCTGCTTGCACCACCCTGGCCTCCAAACCTACTTGCTTGCACCACCCTGGCTGCCAGACCTACCTGCTTGCACCACCCTGGCTGCCAGACCTACCTGCTTGCACCACCCTGGCTTCCAGATCTGCTTGTGCCGCCCTGGTGTCCAGACCTGCCTGTGCCACCCTGGCCTCCACACATGTCAGCAGCCTCTGGCCTCCACACCTACCTGCCTGCGCCACCCTGGCTTCCAGACCTGCCTGCTTGCCGCCCTGGCCTCCAGAACTGCCTGTACCATCCTGGCGTCCCAGACCACGGTCCTGGCCCACCATCTCTCCCTGTTCCGCCTCCATCCATCTCCCACCTAGACTTTAGTAAGTGTCTTGAAGCCAGCTCCTTAAAGGGAGTGGTTATTTTACAGTCGTGTCTGTTTGTCCCTGTTTTTGTCTTGTTATGCTCCCCTGTATCTGGACAATTGTCATTTTACTACATTTCCCATCATCCTTTGCCTATTCAGTAGGCCGATTAGAATGGCCCCACTACAAAACCCCTAAAAAAATGACCTAATATTAAGTAGACTGAGTAGAATGGCCCTATTACAAAACACCAAAGAATTACCTAATATTCAGTAGGCCAATAAGAATAGCCGTGAGTACAAAACACCAAAAAGATTGAAATAATACTCAGTAGACCGATAAGAATGACCCTACAACATAAACTATAGTAGGCCATTTAGATTGTGCTATTTGATTGGCTGGTTTTCTAACTCTAATGTGCACTTTGGGTGGGCCTATTATTTTTATGCTTATAGGTCAGTGTGCACAAGAAAGATTTAGTTAGATTGCAAGCAGGGCTGTAGTTTACAACAGGGTCTCATTTTAGGGTTAGTGATAGGGCCTGTACTGCAAGGTAGGCTGCTGGGAAACAGGAATAGAACTACCTTAAAACACAAAAAACTCACTTCCGATGGGGCAGCTGGCGGAAAGTCCGGTGGTCCAGAGTCCAGTGGTCTCCAAGTTCAGTGGTCCTAGTTGCCCAAGTCTGGTGGTCCAGATTCCGATCGCTCAGTGGTCTCTAGTCCAGTGGTGCCAGGCCCGTGGTCCCGAGTCTAGTGGTCTGCCACTGACTGTGATGACACTGGGGATATGGTGCTGTTGGGCTGTTGTACACCAGAGTCCGCACCAACGAGTCTGTGCCAAAGGGCTCAGTGACATCAGAGGACATGCAGAGGTATGTGACATCCAGAGGTATGTGACATCCAGAGGTGTGTGACATTCAGAGGTGTGTGACATCCAGAGGTATGTGACATCCAGAGGTATGTGACATCCAGAGGTATGTGACATCCAGAGGTATGTGACATCCAGAGGTATGTGACATCCAGAGGTAGGCCTATGAGATTGCCTCTACTACAAAATACCCCTAATATTCAGTAGGCCGATTAAAATAGCCCTAGCATAAAAACTAAAAAATTACCTAATATTAAGCAGGCCGATTAGAATAGCCGTACTATTAAAAACATAAAAGACCTAATATTCAGTAGGCCAATTAGGATAGCCTTATTAAAAAAAAAATTCAGTAAGACAATTAGAATAGCCATACTATGAAAAAAAAGATCTAATATTCAGTAGGCCAATTAGATAGTCGCTGCTATAAAATACCAAAAAAATTACCTAATATTTAGTAGGCCGACTAGATTGCAACATCGGTGATCTGCGCCTATCGACATTTAAGTATACTCTGAAAGCTTTTCGCATTCTTTATTGCAGAATTTCATGTTAAATGGTTTGAACAAATGTGTATAATGTGTCATTATTCAAAAATAAAGCATTACAAATCAATAAAATACATGTGTGGTCTTTTTTTTACTGAATTCCTGATAATCCATTGGATTTATATATTGTTAGATTTTCTTGCTATCTGGATCCCAAACTGAGGTCAATACTTAATAAATTCAGATGTTGCAGATCATTCTTCACTTACAGAGCGCTCTGGGAATAAAGAAACACACAGACACATGAGAGTGCAGTTGCTTCAAGCTCGTTTGTTTTTTGTGATATTTTTTGTTTATTTTTTTATACAGCAGATAAAGAACCGTTCAAATTACAAGGCAATTCTAAGTAATGCTAGACAGAGAATGGGTGTCAGAAAAACTTCTTTTATTTAACCTGATATATTGATGGATTGGCCAATTTATTGAAAGCAAACTGATTTCTTCTTGGAATTAGAACCAAGCTACCAGTTCTAAGATTCTAAAGATCATTATTCTAATATAAAAACAGGATGATTCATATGACTCGTCCTGCCTTTGGAAACCCAAACCAAAGGTCAATGTTAAATGATCTACTTCAATGTTAACTTTAAACAGTAGAGAACAAAGCCAGTTTCAATCAGTAATCGTCTTATTTTCCATGTCAAACAGCTGTTAAACACAGTAAAACGCTGCTATCAATTGTAAAAGAGAGTTTGGTGTATGATATTGAGCTGATTAAAACAAAATCATGTTCTAAAAATACAAAACAAATCCTAAATGATAAAATAATATCCTATTGAAATAAATTATCATTGATATTCCACTATTAAAACAGAAATGATCTATTGTAAAAGATCGCTTAAAAGGTCCTATGTTTCATACAAGACATCAATCTAAAGCTCCTCTCTGATCATTTCTGATTTCAGAGCTCTAACATCATTGTGAAGCTTCATTTGCTGATTTCAGATCTATTGACTATGAGCTTGATATTGTCAGGGCTGAAGGTTTGGATTGAGCATCAAGAGGACAGAAAGCGACGTGTCCTCACAGTTCACTGTCACACTGCTGCTGATGAAAATGCTGCTCCACATCATCTCATGAGATGCATTTCTGAAATCAGCACATTACAGATACCAAATCCCATCAAAAGGTTTGTGGTATTTGTTTTCATAAAATGTTGGTTTGGTTTGCAGTTGCTACATTGTATTCACACTTCCTGACTTGGTTAAAAACTGTGAATTCTGTGAATTTATTTAAATGGTAAATGCACATTATAAATATGAGACAATTATAGAAATTGATATTTTATTCAGATGTTGTGATTTATTCTGATGCTGAATATTACTGAGAAAAATTTTTATTTATTCATATTACATCAAATTTTTTCTCTATTTAATATTTGGAAAGATAATGGCTATTTACTATTCATATTCATTATTTCACCAAACATATCTGGTATGTACAGTATATCGTGTAGTTTCATTTAATCAACAGGTGAGATGATCAGTGGAGCTGAATTTTTACCTTCATAATTAAGTCTTGGGTTGAAGTATGGAAAGAGTTTCTCAGTGAAAGTTTGACCAGTGAAAGAGTAGATATGAGATCTGGACTCCACATCATAAAAACACACCAGACCCTCCTCATAATCCACAAACACCCCCACCTTCTGTGGATTCTCTCTCAGAGACAGAGAGACAATAGCATCATCAAAGGCCAAATAATTATTACCTTTCCTCAGAGCCACAGTCCAGTATCCATCCTGAGGAGACGCTGTGATCTGTCCCTTCCTGTTAATAGATTCTCTGGCCACTCCTAAAGTCCATTCAGTTTTTCTCTTCACTTGAACCTCAAAATAAAATCTCCCTGAGGAGAATCCCTCTTTTCCCAAAACACAGACACATTTATCAAATCTCTCTGAATTATCTGGGAGTTTCTGTCTAATGTCTCCATCTCTCACTTGTTTTCCATCTTCAGACAGGATGAGATGTGGATGAGCTGCATCAGGATCCAGAGTCACATCCACTGAGAGAGAGATCAGAGAATATGAATGACATCTTCATAATATAAAGATGTTGATGTGTAAATCTGATTTTGTGTGAGATTTGCCTTTATTTAACCCTCTTCAAAAGCCATTCAGATATCAAAACAGAAACGATTGATTGTAAAAGCATTTTCCCCTTAAAGGTTTCCAAACTGAAGATATATGAGAGACAATTATAGAAATGAAAAATGTATTTGGATGTGATTTATTTTGATGCTGTGAAAATGTAGAACTTTTCCATTTGTAATTATTTAATATTTGGAAAGGTAATACCTATATGTGTCTTTCAAACCATCATATTAAAAAGTACAATCAATAGATTCTAAAAAAACTTCCGATGCATTTCAGACAGCAAACAAAAGATGGCACCAAAACTACAGACACTGAATCGAGTGATAAACACAAAAAGCTGAAGTTTCTCAGTGGTTAAGTGTGTAAATCAGTTCATCTCTCGTCTGGATGTTGGACAGCAGAGCGTGTACATTGTTTGACTGTCACTTTTGTACCTTTTTACAGTTCAGATGATCATCTGTATGATCAAAAGCTGCTAAACTGCTACTTTAGCCTATTATCTTTACTTTGGATTCAAATGTGACGTTTTGCCAAAACACATAAGCTTCTGTGGCTCCCTGAAAGAATTTTACCCGAACTTATTATTATTTTATTATATTATTTATTCATTAATTTATTAATATATTTATTAATCCTTAGTGATTTAAATATTTAAAAAGACAGCAGAAAGATGAAGAGCACTTTCATAAAGTACACTTTTCATAAAGTGCAGGTATTTTTGTATAAATGATTAAGTTTAAAATCTGTAGAAAATTTTGGTTATGTTTATTGAAGAAATATATTTTTTCTTTTTTTAGTGTCCTTGCCCCACAAGAGGTCTGTGCACGCCACTGGAATGTGATATTTCCTAAATACAGTTCATGGGTGAACTATAGGGTTCTCTGAGCAGAGAGGGGGAGGAAGGAACAGATGTAAAGGTGTGAGTTTGTAATCATCATTCATTGAAGTGTGCTCTCTGAGATAGGGATGCAAACTCTGTGGGGGAAACTAACGATTAAGTTGCTCTGGATAGAAGTGTCTGCTAAATGAACACATGTATATGTAAATAAAGAGCACTCCATAAAAAACTCAAACGTCTTTCAATATTACGATGTTTACAATATTATGAACATGTTTATTGTTTACGATTTTCTTCAATGCAATTAAATCAGTATTTTGGGTAACTCTGAAATAAGTTAAAGGATAGTGTTTTAATGTTTGAATGGTTTATTCCCATCAGATTCTACCATACTAGCTAATCTGTTTCACTTTAACTTGCTGGAATCATGCAAGAATAAAGCAACAGTAACAATGGAATTCTTTGTTTATGACGTAACAGAGCGCGTTCGATGTTGTGTTCCATGCGTCGATGTTCGGCAGCTGCTTGCGGTGAGTAAAGATTCCTATTACATGTGAGAAATCGGCAAGACAGTTTGAAAAGAAAACGTTTAAACCTCGTTTAGATTGCGATTGGACAGACACGTTAACGTAGGCAACTCGTAGCTGGAAGATTGGACTGTAAAAGGTAAACACATAATCTTAAGCTTTTGAACTCGTACACTTCGTGTTTTACAAAAACATCGCTAAAATAGAACAGTGATTGCCTTTAGATTGCATTTAGACGTTCTTAAACGGTGCAAGGTAAATAATATAGAGATTTTCCGCGATAAACAGAATAACTAGAGAAGAAATAACATGTAGTAATTACTCCACGGTTTTAAATGAGTGATTATTGCGGATCGTATTAATTACAGCAGGTGTAAGACGAACAATATGAAGCTGATTCTCTTTCTCTCTGTAACCCAGAAATACTCTAATTATCTCTAAAAGAGATTTAAAATACTAAATGAAATGTTTACAAGTTTAATATGGGTTATTGAGGAAAAAAATATAAACATTTCATCCATCACATATAATTAGTGCACTTAAAATAGGAAGTAGAGACACATCAGAATAACTAGAGAAAAATAATAAACAATATCTAATCGGCCTTTATTAAAAATAAATAAATAATTTCCTGGAAAACAGAAATAGTTCTACTATAAAACACACAAAAAAAATAATAATTCACAAAAAACATTCACTAGGTCAATTAGATATTTAGAGTATGGCCTTAATATGGCATTAGAATGGCCCTACAACAAACTCCTAAAAAAGATTGCGCTATTTAATTGGCTGGTTTTCTAGCACTGGTGCGCGCTCTGGGCGGGACTATTAGTTTTATGCTCATAGGTAAGTACTTCCCTGGCCTCCAGACCTATCTGTGTCACCTTGGCCTCCACACATGTTTGCACCACCCTGGCCTCCAAACCTACCTGCTTGCACCACCCTGGCTTCCAGACCTACCTGCTTGCACCACCCTGGCCTCCAAACCTACTTGCTTGCACCACCCTGGCTGCCAGACCTACCTGCTTGCACCACCCTGGCTGCCAGACCTACCTGCTTGCACCACCCTGGCTTCCAGATCTGCTTGTGCCGCCCTGGTGTCCAGACCTGCCTGTGCCACCCTGGCCTCCACACATGTCAGCAGCGCCGCCCTGGCCTCCACACCTACCTGCCTGCGCCACCCTGGCTTCCAGACCTGCCTGCGCCGCCCTGGCCTCCAGAACTGCCTGTACCATCCTGGCGTCCAGACCACGGTCCTGGCCCACCATCTCTCTCCCTGTTCCGCCTCCTCAGCCCATCTCCCACCTAGACTTTAGTAAGTGTCTTGAAGCAGCTCCTTAAAGGGAGTGGTTATTTTACAGTCGTGTCTGTTTGTCCCTGTTTTTGTCTTGTTATGCTCCCCTGTATCTGGACAATTGTCATTTTACTACATTTCCCATCATCCTTTGCCTATTCAGTAGTCCGATTAGAATGGCCCCACTACAAAACCCCTAAAAAAATGACCTAATATTAAGTAGACTGAGTAGAATGGCCCTATTACAAAACACCAAAGAATTACCTAATATTCAGTAGGCCAATAAGAATAGCCGTAGTACAAAACACCAAAAAGATTGAAATAATACTCAGTAGACCGATAAGAATGACCCTACAACATAAACTATAGTAGGCCATTTAGATTGTGCTATTTGATTGGCTGGTTTTCTAACTCTAATGTGCACTTTAAGGCGGGCCTATTATTTTTATGCTTATAGGTCAGTGTGCACAAGAAAGATTTAGTTAGATTGCAAGCAGGGCTGTAGTTTACAACAGGGTCTCATTTTAGGGTTAGTGATAGGGCCTGTACTGCAAGGTAGGCGCGCTGGGAAACAGGAATAGAACTACCTTAAAACACAAAAAAACTCACTTCCGTGCGGGCAGCTGGCGGAAAGTCCGGTGGTCCAGAGTCCAGTGGTCTCAAGTTCAGTGGTCCTAGTTGCCCAAGTCTGGTGGTCCAGATTCCGATCGTTCAGTGGTCTCTAGTCCAGTGGTGCCAGGCCCGGTGGTCCCGAGTCTAGTGGTCTGCCACTGACTGTGATGACACTGGGGATATGGTGCTGTTGGGCTGTTGTACACCAGAGTCCGCACCAACGAGTCTGTGCCAAAGGTCGCTCAGTGACATGCAGAGGTATGTGACATCCAGAGGTGTGTGACATCCAGAGGTATGTGACATCCAGAGGTATGTGACATCCAGAGGTATGTGACATCCAGAGGTATGTGACATCCAGAGGTATGTGACATCCAGAGATTGTGACATCCAGAATACCCCTGACATCCAGAGGTAGGCCATTAAAATAGCCCTATCATAAAACAAAAAAAATGACCTAATATTAAGTAGGCCGATTATAATAGCCCTATTCATTAAAAAGTAAAAGACCTAATATTCAGTAGGCCAATTAGGATAGCCTTATTAAAAAAAAAATTCAGTAAGACAATTAGAATAGCCATACTATGAAAAAAAAGATCTAATATTCAATAGGCCAATTAGATAGTCGCTGCTATAAAATACCAAAAAAATTACCTAATATTTAGTAGGCCGACTAGATTGCAACATCGGTGATCTGCGCCTATCGACATTTAAGTATACTCTGAAAGCTTTTCGCATTCTTTATTGCAGAATTTCATGTTAAATGGTTTGAACAAATGTGTATAATGTGTCATTATTCAAAAATAAAGCATTACAAATCAATAAAATACATGTGTGGTCTTTTTTTACTGAATTCCTGATAATCCATTGGATTTATATATTGTTAGATTTTCTTGATATCTGGATCCCAAACTGAGGTCAATACTTAATAAATTCAGATGTTGCAGATCATTCTTCACTTACAGAGCTCTCTGGGAATAAAGAAACACACAGACACATGAGAGTGCAGTTGCTTCAAGCTCGTTTGTTTTTTGTGATATTTTTTGTTTATTTTTTTATACAGCAGATAAAGAACCGTTCAAATGACAAGGCAATTCTAAGTAATGCTAGACAGAGAATGGGTGTCAGAAAAACTTCTTTTATTTAACCTGATATATTGATGGATTGGCCAATTTATTGAAAGCAAACTGATTTCTTCTTGGAATTAGAACCAAGCTACCAGTTCTAAACTACCAAATCTAAAAACAGAATAACAAATCCAAAATTAAAATGACAATTCTAAAAACACAATCCCAAATTTAAAAACAAACAAACATAAAACACAACAACAAATCCGGAAACAAAATAACAAGTCAGAAAACACTACGACAAGTGAGAAAACAAAATTGCAAGTTGGAAAACACAACGCCAAATCGCACAAACCAGAAAAGGTAGGTACTTTGCTTGAATGGAATGCTTACTGCTGATTGGATCGAAACTCGTGTCAATCAAGATATCCAGGACATATAGCACAACTGGTAGCGGCAGTGGGCACGGTTTAACACACTGTGTAGGCCTACTCTTGTTTTTCTTTCGTGGTTTATATAGAAATATATATTTAAGGAGGTTTTTCAAGCGTAATCCCTCACGCCTTTCCACTATGGTCCATTTCACTATGTTTCTTATAGTTCTGCAAAAGAAGAAAAGAGATTAAAGGTACAGAAAATTCATGTAAAGTTGTTTATTGCCTTCAGTTTTTTGATAATTTTCTAAAATTCATACTGTTGTTTTTTCACTTTTTCAATGAAATTCATGCTTCTGTTTTTATGCTGTTAATGGTGGTACCTGTTGATGTTGGTAAATCATCTGTTTTCATGTCCTACATGCAGAACGATGGCAAACGTGAGTCTTTTAACAGCTGGACACTGTGTCTGTCATCATATTTATGGGCATCAGATATTCTCAGGTCAAACTGCTTAAAGTTTTCCAGTCTCGCTGTTCATTCCTTTGTCAGATTCACACAAACTTCATGGATTCATTTCACTGTTAAAATCTAATCTCATCTCATGGATTTGTTTCTGATCCTGACACTGTTTTTAGATGTTTTCTTTCTTCCAAGCAGATCCTGATACACAGATATGATTCAGCATATCTCTATGCAGATCTTGTGTTTTTGTCATACTGTATAGATCACACAAATATACATTTCATATAAAGATTAATGACTTCAAGCGCCAGTTTTTTGAAGGATTTTTCAGAGAAACATTTATTTTCCCCCTCATCCTGACCCTTTTTATTTTCATTATTTATTTTCTTTTCTTTTTGTGATATGTTAATAATCACTGTAATCCCACCCACCCCTGATCAAATGTAACATTTGACATATTTTTATATGCTTTTTTCATGACTTTTTGTTGTCTTTCAAACATTTATCTACCTCACACTTTTTTATGTACCTGTATATAAAGTACATCTGATCTTTTCATGAGAAGGACAATATTACTCCTCTCTGTATCTGGAGAAACCTCATAAACGCTATAAACCACCGTCTCCCAGTGGAAAAATGATGGACAATTTATATGAATAGCTGCTTTCTTTCCTATCAGATCTCGCTTAAATTTGTTTATTATTATTTATTTGTGAGATTAAAACATATAAAAGTCCAGATCTGACTGTCATTGTGCTTGAATGTTATTTTGTTCTTCTGAAGCAAAGATCATTATTCTAATATAAAAACAGGATGATTCACATGACTCGTCCTGCCTTTGGAAACCCAAACCAAAGGTCAATGTTAAATGAACTACTTCAATGTTAATTTTAAACAGTAGAGAACAAAGCCAGTTTCAATCAGTAATCGTCTTATTTTCCATGTCATACAGCTGTTAAACACAGTAAAACGCTGCTATCAATTGTAAAAGAGAGTTTGGTGTATGATATTGAGCTGATTAAAACAAAATCATGTTCTAAAAATACAAAAATAAATCCTAAATGATAAAATAATATCCTATTGAAATAAATTATCATTGATATTCCACTATTAAAACAGAAATGATCTATTGTAAAAGATCGCTTAAAAGGTCCTATGTTTCATACAAGACATCAATCTAAAGCTCCTCTCTGATCATTTCTGATTTCAGAGCTCTAACATCATTGTGAAGCTTCATTTGCTGATTTCAGATCTATTGACTATGAGCTTGATATTGTCAGGGCTGAAGGTTTGGATTGAGCATCAAGTTCACTGTCACACTGCTGCTGATGAAAATGCTGCTCCACATCATCTCATGAGATGCATTTCTGAAATCAGCACATTACAGATACCAAATCCCATCAAAAGGTTTGTGGTATTTATTTTCATAAAATGTTGGTTTCGTTTGCAGTTGCTACATTGTATTCACACTTCCTTACTTGGGTAAAAACAGTGAATTCTGTGAATTTATTCAAATGGTAAATGCACATTATAAATATGAGACAATTATAGAAATTGATATTTTATTCAGATGTTGTGGTTTATTCTGATATTACAGAGAAAAATGTGTATTTATTCATATTACATCAAATTTTTTCTCTATTTAATATTTGGAAAGATAATGGCTATTTACTATTCATATTCATTATTTTACCAAACATATCTGGTATGTCCAGTATATCGTGTAGTTTCATTTAATCAACAGGTGGGATGATCAGTGGAGCTGAATTTTTACCTTCATAATTAAGTCTTGGGTTGAATAAAGGAAAGAGTTTCTCAGTAAAAGTTTGACCAGTGAAAGAGTAGATATGAGATCTGGACTCCACATCATAAAAACACACCAGACCGTCCTCATAATCCACAAACACCCCCACCTTCTGTGGATTCACTCTCAGAGACAGAGAGATAGAGGGACGAGCATAGGCCAAATAATTATTTCCATCCCTCAGAGCCACAGTCCAGTATCCATTCTGAGGATACGCTATGATCTGTCCCTTCCTGTTAATAGATTCTCTGGCCACTCCTAAAGTCCAGTCAGTTTTTCTCTTCACCTGAACCTCAAAATAAAATCTCCCTGAGGAGAATCCCTCTTTTCCCAAAACACAGACACACTTATCAAATCTCTCTGGATTATCTGGGAGTTTCTGTCTAATGTCTCCAGTTCTCACTTGTTTTCCATCTTCAGACAGGATGAGATATGGATGAGCTGTATCAGGATCCAGAGTCACATCCACTGAGAGAGAGATCAGAGAATATGAATGACATCATCACAATATAAAGATGTTGATGTGTTTATAATTGTAGAGGTGAGTATGTGTGTGTAAAGTATTATTGTTAGTGAATGTGAGAGAACAGTGTAGATCACACATTGTACCTGCATACTGCTGCATCCTCCTCAACACTGTCAATGACAAATCACAAGAAAACATCATCAAGAGTTTAGCAAAGAAACCATAAATAAATATCAATTCTTTTAAGAAACGTCTCAGTTTCTTTTTCTCAACCACCATGTCCTCTTAGGGGCTTCCTAACATTTTCACTAAAGAACATTTTACAAGATGTTAACAGCACTGGTCTACAAGTTTTTAACACTACACAAATGTAAGAACGAAATACAACCAAGACAACATTTACAACAGAATGTTTAACATCGAACATCTTAAGGATTTCATTACATGTGTGAAACAAACAAAACGAAAACAAGAAGTGCTTCTGGACCAGTGTTGTTTGCATCTTCGTCTAACTTTTCTGAAAATAGTTTTAAAAATCTAAATAACAAGTTTAGGATGGATTTTTATATTGTCATTTCAAAGGTTTTCCAAAACAGGAAAGTTCATCAATAAAATAACTTGAAATGAGACCAAAAGTAAATGAAGGTAAAAAGGTTCCCAGAGCACGTTTTATTGTGATCATAAAGAAATCTTTCAATAATTATAAACCCCTGATAAAACATAATATAATATAAATGAAGAAAAACATTTACTGTCAGTATACCACATAACCATTATCACTGAGGTTTACTCAATCAATTTTCACCTACCAGTTTGAGTGAGTTTGTCATCTAGAGTCTCTTGCAGTTGAGTCAGAGCTCTCCTCAGAGTCTCCACACTCACATGAGTCTTCATACTGATCTCACACCAGTTCTTCATGTGTGGACGTCTGTACAGGGATGAATCAATCTACAGCAGGAGAGAGAAGAAATCCCTCAACATGAGGAGAGAGAGAGAGAGAGAGAGAGAGAGAGAGAGAGAGAGAGAGAGAGAGAGAGAGAGAGAGAGAGAGAGAGAGAGAGAGAGAGAGAGAGAGAGAGAGAGACCTGACCTGAGGTGGAGATGATCATCACTGTGTGAGAGCTGCTCCAGCTCACTGTCTCTCCACTTCAGCTCAGTGATCTCCTGCTCCAGATCTTTAATGAGATCTTCATCCTGTTTCTCTGCTGCTTTCTGCTGCTCCTCCATCATCTCCAGCAGTTCAGTCTGACATCTCTCAATGGATCTGATCAGAGCGCTGAAGAGCTCAACACTAGCTGCTTTCTCCTCATCTGTGTTTCTCTGAAACAATCACATTCTCATTCTGATTAATTATCTTTATTTATAAGACAAATCAAAACATTATGAAATATTTTACATCTCTTTCTCACTTTTCTGAGTTCTGCTGAGTGTTTGATGTCTTGAATCTTCTTGATTCTCTCCTGGATCATCTGCTGAACGTCTGTCTGTGTCTTCATCAGTTGAGTCTATAGACAGACAGCAACACACAGACACATTTTATCACCTTCTGACAAAAGATCATGTTGCTGGAATATGTGTAACAGGTTATTAAATCATGTTTTAATGTTGTTAGTATCTCGTACCTTCTTCTCTTTACTCTCCTCCTCTAGAGGAACAGTGTTGTGATTCTTGTGATCTCCATCAGTACAAAACACACACACACATGTCTGATCATCTCTACAGAAGAGCTCCAGAGGTCTCTCATGTTTCTGACATATATAGTCCTTTATATTTTCAACAGGATCCATCAGTTTATGTTTCTTTACATGTAGTTTCTGATGAAGTTCCAGGTGAGTTTCACAGTAAGAGTTTTGACACATCAGGCAGGACTTCAAGGCTTTCAGCTTTCTTTCATCACAGATGTCACAGAGAACTTCAGATCTTCTCAAAGTGAACTTTTCCTTAAAGATCAGCACAACCTGTCTAAGTGCTGTGTTGATCTTGAGATCTGGTCTTTTCCTGAATGTTTCTTTACAGATTGGACAGCTGTAGATCTGACTGTTGTCCCAGCACTGTTTCAGACAGCTCCTGCAGAAGTTGTGTCCACATGGAGTGCTGACTGGATCACTGAACACATCCAGACACACAGAACACTGAAGCTCTTCAGTCAGACAAACACTGGAGGATGACACTGAAACACACAGAAATCATTAACATTTATCACTGACAGTATAAAATTATTAATTGTAGGTGCTCGACTTACATGGAGGTTCATCCATACTGCTTCTCCTGGTCTGTCTTGGTTTTGGTGATGTTGGTGAAGATTCTGCCATTACAAGTCTTCTTCACTATAAAGATTTTCAGATAACAGTCCCAACACAAATCACATTTACCAGCATCAACTTGCTCTCCACATTATCAGCTGTGTTAACAGTTTAGTTTAATGACCGGAAACTATTTATTTACAGTTTATTTTACTGTAGTTGTTTTTAACTACTGTATACTGTATAAATTCATGCACATATTATCAAAACATTCATTTATTAAACAGATTTTGTAGAATAATCTAATTTTATTCAAGTACTGATAGCAGAGCAAAAAACACAATTCTATAAAACTATAAACTTTTTTATTTCAGAGCATAAAAAACAGATTTTAAAAACATTGAAAAAACGTCTCTAGGACGTGCTGTCTATACCTACAGACAGTATGTTAAATAAATAAACACATGTCATTTGTTACACATGTATCGTTATTCTTGTTTAATGTGATTTTCATTCTGTTTGCAGTTCACACACTTCCTGTTTCTTTACATCTTGTTATTGTGTCACATAACTTAAACACACAATAAACTCTGAGTTACAATGAAACAAATAACAGTATACAGTCAAATTCTGTTAACATTTCAATGTAGATCACACTAGTTTAATTAATTTAACTCATGCATTAATCTGGTTTTGTTTAATGTGATCTAGTTAGACATACACCCCACTGAAGCAGAATAACAACATTAAAAACTTGTTCAGTAAAATTTCTCATATATTTTCATCATGTTACCTGTGAATGAGTATCAGCTGTGATCGTGTACGTCTCTGAAAAATGTTTTTTGAAGAGATAAAGAGTTTAAAAGCTTGTAGATTGTTGATCGTCAGTTTACTTTCATTTTCACTGAAAGCTCTAGCTCACCTGAGCTGTGATGATGTCATAACTCCTCCCACATTTTCTCTTGTATATGGAGATGATGTAAATCTGAATCTGTATGAGGTGTTTGATGTGTGTAAAGTTAATACACATAAAGTTATACAGTTTATTTCAGTATATCTTATAGTCAGAACATTTGAACTTTTCATTCCAGACATGTGACTAACGAATATCTTGACTTATCAAAACGTTAATATCTTATTAAAGTTGATAGATTATTTTTTACACTTCACATCAGACACGTTCTCACGTCCACATCACTCACAGTTAAAATCAACAAGTTTTACATCCCTTATATAAACAACTGTTGCTTAAACTTATGTATTTGTTCTGCAGTATATTTTTCAGTTATTAGCAGAAAAATTCAAACGTTTAAATAAAGACCAAATTATTTATTTCCCAACCTGATTGAATTGTGAGTATTTCTCTTTAGTATACAGTGTTGTGCCAAATTTTGACCCCCTGCCAAATTCTGACTCCTCTCATTGACACTGCTGCTAGATTAGTTTATCCTAACCCCAGACTTTTGTGCTGTTGTACAGTATGAATAATATAAAAACAGAATAATTCATATGACTCGTCCTGCCTTTGAAAATCTATGTTTGAAGGAAACCCAAACTAAAGGTCAATGTTAAATAAACTATTTTATTGTCAACTAGAAACCATATAAAACAATGCCAGTTTCAACCAACAATCTTCTTTATCCCATGTCAACACAGTGAAACACGTGTATAGTTCAAAAGTTTGGTGTTTGGTATTGTTTGGTGTATGATATGATATTGGGCTGATTAAATCAAAATCACGTTCTACAAATACAAAGGAATAATCATAAATATGCTTCATTTTCCACTAGAATTGGTGTAAATCTGATTTTGTGTGAGATTTGCCTTTATTTAACCCTCTTCAACAGCTATTCAGATATCAAAATAGAAACGATTGATTGTAAAAGCATTTTCCCCTTAAAGGTTTACAAACTGAAGATATATGAGAGACAATTATAGAAATGAAAAATGTATTCGGATGTGATTTATTTTGATGCTGTGAAAATGTAGAACTTTTCCATTTGTAATTATTTTATATTTGGAAAGGTAATACCTATACAATTTTTACTATTAATATTCATTAGTCTTGGGCGGAGGGTTATTATTATGATTATTATTATTTGCGAGATTGACGTGAAGAGACAGTTGTTTATATTTCTGTAGTCTGTAGAAGTAGTGTTAGCTAGTAGCTGTTTTTAAAGTCCAACACAAACTTTATTATATCAGCTGTTACAGTAACATTTTTCTTTATCATCACATTAATGCTTTTCTCGTTAAAAAAACTGTTAAAAATTATAAAATATAACAAAATATAATAATCAGAAAAGTAATACTGATAATGTTAGTGGACATAAAATCATATTTTATAAAATCATATTTTATTTAATCTCATAATGGTAATGTATTAATCAAATGTGCAGGACTCTCTGGACTCTCTCTTGCCAAATCCATACGTGAGGCGGTCAGATGCTGTTGGCCATTTTAAGGCTGTCTTTTCATGTGTCTTTATCTGTATTTATGTTTACGTAATTTTGTTAAATGTTGTTTTATTGTTGTTATTATTGTTGTTTTGCCTTTTTTAAATTGGCATTTAAAAATGATATGCTCTTAGTGGAAGGAGTGGCTCCTGCTGGCCATTTTGAGAGGGTAGTTTTGTAGTAATAGTTTGATGGTAGAGTTTTGGTCTGTATATTTGCTAGTGATGAGAGAAACAAAGCTTTTTGAAACTTTGAATCAGTTGAACAAATTGCTAAATGCATGTTTACTGTTTCGAAATGCTTAAAACACCGCTTGCTGGCGCCATTGTCATTTTTTGTATTATTTTCTGGTGATCTCGACTTGATTTTTTTTAGTGATCTCGACATAACAAAATATGTTTCAATTCTTGAACATGGCCACCAGGTGTCACCATAGAGACATGTGTCGGAATGTTATTTCGAAGCTTCGACACTATATGACACGTTTCAGTGTTTTATGAAGCCTCGATCTGCCCAGAACTAGCAGCAAGTATGACTTAAAGATAGGAGAGAATATATTATTATTAAACGAATAGGACATTCTGGTTTAAATCACTCATTGTTCATAATATGGAAACATCAAACTGGATTGTGTATATCCTGTAGTGAAGCGGAGACTGTTGAGCATGTACTTCTACATTGTACTGTATTTACCAAAGAAAGAGACGAGTTGATTAAGAAATTGAAGGATCTAAATATAACCAATTTCAGTTTATCAAATCTAATAAGTTGTGCTTCGGAACAATCAAGAGTGCAGAGAGAAATACTCAATTATCTCAAAATAACAGAATTGGAAAGAAGAATTTAAATGTATTTTTTTGTCTTATTCCCCGTCGATGCTTCATACTCCAGTCCAGTTGGTGGCGGTAATACACCATAAGTTGGCTTGTCAACCGCCAATTAACGACACAAGAAGAAGAAGAAGAACTAGCAGCAAAGTCCGCAAGGTGTCAGATCCGCAGCCCAGCGACAACTACAACTATGTTACAAATATAATATAAACAACATTTAAAACAAACTGAAAACATTTACCTCACAGACACTGACAAATACCACGATCGGCTCTGCATCAGATGATGTTTCTCTTCACACTAAAAGTCTGAGTCGTGTGTGAAACTCACATAGGTTTGATTTTCCATATATTTGTCTTCAATATTTACCTTATTTAACTGTGCACGATAACTTAATGTGTGGACTGAAGTGTACGTTTTCATATTTAAGTCTGTTGTTTTGATGCTAAAAGCTACATGCCGCTAACTAAGCAAATAGTGTGCGTGGGGTTTTTTTTTAGTCAATAGTCAAGTGATTTTTTTTTACTTGTGAAACAACCTCTTGTGTAACTATGCTAACTGTTTTGTCATTAATCATACATTTTATCTATAATCTTCTTCCTTTGGATTAAAGAAAAAATAATTATTTACCTGATACTGTACATAAAAATCCTACAAATAGTAGTATTGAAGTGTTACTTTGTTTAAAGTTAAATAAATGTTATTGAGTTCACAACTTTTTGATATGTTTCTTAATTACATTTGTTATATCGGCCACAATGCATTTCTAATATCGGCATCTGCCATTAAAAAACCCAAATGGGTCGACGGCTAATTTGACATGCTGTCTAGGCTGTATGAACAGCATGAACCAGTGGGCTTTTGCAGTCCATCCAATGCCCAGAATGCTGTCAAAAGTCTGACAGGTGAATGTGCAGCAAAGGTAAAGAAAACAACATCTGACCCAATCTCAGAGCCTGCAGAAACCTCAGGTAAGTTCAAGATTGTTATGTTGTATTTTACAGCATATGTATACGATCTTAAATACAATCTTGTGTGTTTTCTTTTACTATTTTAGGGACAGGTCTGTGGGATCTTCTTGACTAATGGGTGATAGAATCAAGAAAGGTGAAGAGTGCCACTGACAATGCCACCATTGAAGTTCAGCGCTACCTGTGTGAACCCAACATCCACCTTTTAAGATTGGTGCATTGGTTGGTTGTGAAACTTTTGCGAGACAGCGCTTTCCCTCGAGGTCCTCATCGAGCTCTGATTTGAAATGCTTCGAGTAATTAACCTTTTTCCGATACAATTGTGTGGAGAGAGAGTGAGAGAGAGAGCAGGAAGAAAAAACAAACAAACAAAAGCACATGACAACACAACAGAGACATACCCACAGAGAGCAGAGTTACCACACTTAGGCCTAGACTTATAATACATCTCTTGGACATAACATATACTAAAACAAGATTAATAGGTTTGTGGTTTTTGTCTCTTGCTACATTTAACTACATTGTAACCCTAACACTTCCTAACTTGGTAACAGTGAATTCTGTGAATTTATTCAATAGTAAATGCACATTATAAATATGAGAGACAGTTATAGAAATGAATATTTTATTCAGATGTGGTTTATTCTGATGCACAAATCTGGGAAAATTGTGCACTTTATTCATAATACTCAGAATCTTATTGTATATTTGGAAAGATAAAAATGTTTACTATTCAAATGCATTATGTTACAAGGATTTAGTTCGAGTATTTTACATCCTGAGGGTAAATTTATTTACTTTACAGGTGTGATGATCAGTGGAGCTGTATTTTTACCTTGATCATTATTACTTGGGTTGAATAAAGGAAAGAGTTTCTCAGTGAAAGTTTGACCTGTGAAAGAGTAGATATGAGATCTGGACTCCACATCATAAAACACACCACGCCCTCCTCATAATCCACAAACACCCCCACCTTCTGTGGATTCACTCTCAGAGACAGAAAGACAAGAGTATCAGCACATGCCAAATAATTATTTCCATCCCTCAGAGCCACAGTCCAGTATCCATCCTGAGGAGTCACTGTGATCTGTCCCTTCCTGTTAATAGATTCTCTGGCCACTCCTAAAGTCCATATAGTTTTTCCCTTCACCTGAAACTCATAGTAAAATCTTCCTGAGGAGAATCCCTCTTTTCCCAGGACACAATGGGAATAATCAAATCTCTCTGGATTATCTGGGAGTGTTTGCATAATGTCTCCCGTTCTCACTTGTTTTCCATCTTCAGACAGGATGAGATGTGGATTAGCTGTATCAGGATCCAGAGTCACATCCACTGAGAGAGAGATCAGAGAATATGAATGACATCATCACAATATAAAGATGTTGATGCGTTTATAATTGTAGAGGTGATTAAGTGTATTTATACAACAGTTCTGTATAGTTCTCGAATCTGATTGGCTGATAGCCATGCGATATTCTACTAGTATCATCATGGGAACCGCTTTACCATTTGTATCACTCGACCGAGAGATCCGTCCGGATCTTCGGGGTATGGGGTGTAATATGAGGTGTAGCTATCACCAGAAAGTTCAGCTATCACACCCCATACAGGGGACAATGGCCACGCACTCTGCCTCCGCGACCGCCTCGGACGTACTCCAGAAGTCTGGACGTAGTGAGTTCAAAGCTCAAGTCCAAAAAAGGTTTTAAAGACACTCTGTTGTTATTTATGTCTTGACTACACACTGGTGCTGTCGAATTGTTGTATAAACTATAAAGTATTATTGTTAGTGAATGTGAGAGAACAGTGTAGATCACACATTGTACCTGCATACTGCTGCATCCTCCACAACACTGTCAATGACAAATCACAAGAAAACATCATCAAGAGTTTAGCAAAGAAACCATAAATAAATATCAATTCTTTTAAGAAACTTTGTTTTCTTAATTTCTGAGAAAACCATGAAAATAATTGAAGAAACACATTTACTGTCAGTATACCACATAACCATTATCACCTACCAGTTTGAGTGAGTTTGTCATCTAGAGTCTCCTGCAGTTGAGCCAGATCTCTCCTCAGAGTCTCCACACTCACATGAGTCTTCTTACTGATCTCACACCAGTTCTTCATGTCTGGACATCTGTACAGGGATGAATGAATCTACAGCAGGAGAGAGAATGATGATGTCATTCATATTCTCTGATCTCTCTCTCAGTGGATGTGACGCGTCTCGCATTGCAGCCTGCCTGAATGACATCTCATCTTGGATGACTAAACACCACCTTCAGCTAAACCTTGCCAAAACTGAACTCCTGGTACTTCCGGCCACACCAGCATTGCAACACAACCTCACAATTCAAATTGGCGACACAACCATTACACCATCTAAATCAGTTAGAAACCTGGGTGTAATCTTCAACGACCAGCTGTCCTTTACCGAACACATCTCAAGGATATCACGGTCTTGTAGATATGCACTCTACAACATCAGGAAGATCAGGCCATATCTCACAGAGCACGCTGCCCAACTGCTTGTCCAAGCCATGGTAATCTCCAGACTGGACTATTGCAACGCTCTTCTGGCTGGTCTTCCTGCACGAACAATCAAACCACTGCAGATGATACAGAACGCTGCAGCAAGACTTGTCTTCCAGGAACCCAAAAGAGCACATGTCACGCCACTCCTCATCTCTCTCCATTGGCTACCGGTGGCGGCCCGCATTAAATTCAAATCATTAATGCTGACATTTAAAACCATCACAAACTCCGCACCCTCATACTTCAACTCGCTTCTACATACATACAACCCATCCAGAACCCTACGCTCAACCAATGAACATCGACTTGTGGTACCATCACAGAAAGGCGCTAAATCTCTCTCTCGCTCTTTCTCCTTCTCTGTTCCCGGCTTGTGGAATAGTCTCCCTAACGCAATCCGGTCTGCCACATCCCTCACCTCCTTTAAAAAACTACTAAAAACACACCTTTTCCACGAACACCTAACAGCATAAAAAAAACCCAAAAAAAAAAACCTTTTCCTTCCTCTACAGGTATTTATCTAGCACTGCACAACATTGTAAACTTACTAAAGCACTTCTTTGTACTATTGCTGCCGCTTTTGATGTATCGCTTCATTGTCTCCTAATATTTGTAAGTCGCTTTGGATAAAAGCGTCAGCTAAATGCCTAAATGTAAATGTAAATGTAAATGTAGAAGAAATCCCTCAACATGAGGAGAGAGAGAGAGAGAGAGAGAGAGAGAGAAGAGAGAGAGAGGGAGAGACACTGACCTGTAGGAGGTGGAGATGATCATCACTGTGTGAGAGCTGCTCCAGCTCACTGTCTCTCCACTTCAGCTCAGTGATCTCCTGCTCCAGATCTTTAATGAGATCTTCATCCTGTTTCTCTGCTGCTTTCTGCTGCTCCTCCATCATCTCCAGCAGTTCAGTCTGACATCTCTCAATGGATCTGATCAGAGCGCTGAAGAGCTCAACACTAGCTGCTTTCTCCTCATCTGTGTTTCTCTGAAACAATCACATTCTCATTCTGATTAATTAACAAATCTAAAAATTATAAAAATGTAATATCTCACAATTCACAATTCAAATTGGCAACACAACCATTACACCATCTAAATCAGTTAGAAACCTGGGTGTAATCTTCAACGACCAGCTGTCCTTTACCGAACACATCTCAAGGATATCACGGTCTTGTAGATATGCACTTTACAACATCAGGAAGATCAGGCCATATCTCACAGAGCACGCTGCCCAACTGCTTGTCCAAGCCATGGTAATCTCCAGACTGGACTATTGCAACGCTCTTCTGGCTGGTCTTCCTGCACGAACAATCAAACCACTGCAGATGATACAGAACGCTGCAGCAAGACTTGTCTTCCAGGAACCCAAAAGAGCACATGTCACGCCACTCCTCATCTCTCTCCATTGGCTACCGGTGGCGGCCCGCATTAAATTCAAATCATTAATGCTGACATTTAAAACCATCACAAACTCCGCACCCTCATACTTCAACTCGCTTCTACATACATACAACCCATCCAGAACCCTACGCTCAACCAATGAACATCGACTTGTGGTACCATCACAGAAAGGCGCTAAATCTCTCTCTCGCTCTTTCTCCTTCTCTGTTCCCGGCTTGTGGAATAGTCTCCCTAACGCAATCCGGTCTGCCACATCCCTCACCTCCTTTAAAAAACTACTAAAAACACACCTTTTCCACGAACACCTAACAGCATAAAAAAAACCCAAAAAAAAAAACCTTTTCCTTCCTCTATAGGTATTTATCTAGCACTGCATAACATTGTAAACTTACTAAAGCACTTCTTTGTACTATTGCTGCCGCTTTTGATGTATCGCTTCATTGTCTTCTAATATTTGTAAGTCGCTTTGGATAAAAGCGTCAGCTAAATGTAAATGTAAATGTAAATATCTTCAACTCACTTTTCTGAGTTCTGCTGAGTGTTTGATGTCTTGAATCTTCTTCATTCTCTCCTGGATCATCTGCTGAACGTATGTCTGTGTCTTCATCAGTTGAGTCTGTAGACAGACAGCAACACACAGACACATTTGATCTTTTGTTATTCCAGCAACAAATGATCATGTTGCTGGAATATGTGTAACAGGTTATTAAAACATTTTTTAATATTGTTAGTAATTCGTACCTTCTTCTCTTTGCTCTTCTCCTCTAGAGGAACAGTGTTGTGATTCTTGTGATCTCCATGAGTACAAAACACACACACACATGTCTGATCATCTCTACAGAAGAGCTCCAGAGGTCTCTCATGTTTCTGACATATATAGTCCTTTATATTCTCCACAGGATCCATCAGTTTGTGTTTCTTTAGGTTTGGGACTCTGTGATGAGGCTCCAGGTGAGTTTCACAGTAAGAGTTTTGACACGTCAGGCAGGACTTCAGGGCTTTCAGCTTTCTTTCATCACAGATGTCACAGAGAACTTCAGATCTTCTCAAACTGAACTTTTCCTTAAAGATCAGCACAACCTGTCTAAGTGCTGTGTTGATCTTGAGATCTGGTCTTTTCCTGAATGTTTCTTTACAGATTGGACAGCTGTAGATCTGACTGTTGTCCCAGCACTGTTTCAGACAGCTCCTGCAGAAGTTGTGTCCACATGGAGTGCTGACTGGATCACTGAACACATTCAGACACACAGAACACTGAAGCTCTTCAGTCAGACAAACACTGGAGGATGACACTGAAACACACAGAAATCATTAACATTTATCACTGACAGTATAAAATTATTAATTGTAGGTGCTCGACTTACATGGAGGTTCATCCATACTGCTTCTCCTGGTCTGTCTTGGTTTTGGTGATGTTGGTGAGGATTCTGCCATTACAAGTCTTCTTCACTATAAACATTTTCAGATAACAGTCCCAACACAAATCACATTTACCAGCATCAACTTGCTCTTCACATTATCAGCTGTGTTAACAGTTTAGTTTAATGACCGGAAACTATTTATTTACAGTTTATTTTACTGTAGGTGTTTTTAACTACTGTATACTTATAAATTCATGCACATATTATCAAAACATTCATTTATTAAACAGATTTTGTAGAATAATCTAATTTTATTCAAGTACTGATAGCAGAGCAAAAAACACAATTCTATAAAACTATAAACTTTTTTATTTCAGAGCATAAAAAACAGATTTTAAAAACATTGAAAAAATGTCTCTAGGACGTGCTGTCTATACCTACAGACAGTATGTTAAATAAATAAACACATGTCATTTGTTACACATGTATCGTTATTCTTGTTTAATGTGATTTTCATTCAGTTTGCAGTTCACACACTTTCTGTTTCTTTACATCTTGTTATTGTGTCACATAACTTAAACACACAATAAACTCTGAGTTACAATGAAACAAATAACAGTATACAGTCAAATTCTGTTAACATTTCAATGTAGATCACACTAGTTTAATTAATTTAACTCATGCATTAATCTGGTTTTGTTTAATGTGATCTAGTTAGACATACACCCCACTGAAGCAGAATAACAACATTAAAACTTGTTCAGTAAAATTTCTCATATATTTTCATCATGTTACCTGTGAATGAGTATCAGCTGTGATCGTGTGCGTCTCTGAAAAATGTTTTTTGAAGAGATAAAGAGTTTAAAAGCTTGTAGATTGTTGATTTTCAGTTTACTTTCATTTTCACTGAAAGCTCTAGCTCACCTGAGCTGTGATGATGTCATAACTCCTCCCACATTTTCTCTTGTATATGGAGATGATGTAAATCTGAATCTGTATGAGGTGTTTGATGTGTGTAAAGTTAATACACATAAAGTTATACAGTTTATTTCAGTATATCTTATAGTCAGAACATTTGAACTTTTCATTCCAGACATGTGACTAACGAATATCTTGACTTATCAAAACGTTAATATCTTATTAAAGTTGATAGATTATTTTTTACACTTCACATCAGACACGTTCTCACGTCCACATCACTCACAGTTAAAATCAACAAGTTTTACATCCCTTATATAAACAACTGTTGCTTAAACTTATGTATTTGTTCTGCAGTATATTTTTCAGTTATTAGCAGGAAAAATATAACGTTTAAATGAAGACCAAATTATTTATTTCCCAACTTGATTGAATTGTGAGTATTTCTCTTTTGATGGTGATGACGATGTATACAGTGTTGTGCCAAATTTTGACCCCCTGCCAAATTCTGACTCCTCTCATTGACACTGCTGCTAGATTAGTTTATCCTAACCCCAGACTTTTGTGCTGTTGTACAGTATGAATAATATAAAAACAGAATAATTCATATGACTCGTCCTGCCTTTGAAAATCCATGTTTGAAGGAAATCCAAACTAAAGGTCAATGTTAAATAAACTATTTTATTGTCAACTAGAAACCATATAAAACAAAGTTTCAACCAACAATCTTCTTTATCCCATGTCAACACAGTGAAACACGTGTATAGTTCAAAAGTTTGGTGTTTGGTATTGTTTGGTGTATGATATGATATTGGGCTGATTAAATCAAAATCACGTTCTACAAATACAAAAGAATAATCATAAATATGCTTCATTTTCCACTAGAATTGGTGTAAATCTGATTTTGTGTGAGATTTGCCTTTATTTAACCCTCTTCAAAAGCTATTCAGATATCAAAATAGAAACGATTGATTGTAAAAGCATTTTCCCCTTAAAGGTTTCCAAACTGAAGATATATGAGAGACAATTATAGAAATGAAAAATGTATTCGGATGTGATTTATTTTGATGCTGTAAAACTTTTCCATTTGTAATTATTTAATATTTGGAAAGGTAATACCTATATGTGTCTTTCAAACCATCATATTAAAAAGTACAATCAATAGATTCTAAAAAACTTCCGATGCATTTCAGACAGCAAACAAAAGATGGCACCAAAACTACAGACACTGAATCGAGTGATAAACACAAAAAGCTGAAGTTTCTCAGTGGTTAAGTGTGTAAATCAGTTCATCTCTCGTCTGGATGTTGGACAGCAGAGCGTGTACATTGTTTGACTGTCACTTTTGTACCTTTTTACAGTTCAGATGATCATCTGTATGATCAAAAGCTGCTAAACTGCTACTTTAGCCTATTATCTTTACTTTGGATTCAAATGTGACGTTTTGCCAAAACACATAAGCTTCTGTGGCTCCCTGAAAGAAAAGACCTATTATTATTTTATTATATTATTTATTCATTAATTTATTAATATATTTATTAATCCTTAGAGATTCAAATATTTAAAAAGACAGCAGAAAGATGAAGAGCACTTTCATAAAGTACACTTTTCATAAAGTGCAGGTATTTTTTGTATAAATGATTAAGTTTAAAATCTGTAGAAAAAACAATTTTGGTTATGTTTATTGAAGAAATATATTTTTTCTTTTTTTAGTGTCCTTGCCCCACAAGAGGTCTGTGCACGCCACTGGAATGTGATATTTCCTAAATACAGTTCATGGGTGAACTATAGGGTTCTCTGAGCAGAGAGGGGGAGGAAGGAACAGATGTAAAGGTGTGAGTTTGTAATCATCATTCATTGAAGTGTGCTCTCTGAGATAGGGATGCAAACTCAGTGGGGGAAACTAACGATTAAGTTGCTCTGGATAGAAGTGTCTGCTAAATGAACACATGTATATGTAAATAAAGAGCACTCCATAAAAAACTCAAACGTCTTTCAATATTACGATGTTTACAATATTATGAACATGTTTATTGTTTACGATTTTCTTCAATGCAATTAAATCAGTATTTTGGGTAACTCTGAAATAAGTTAAAGGATAGTGTTTTAATGTTTGAATGGTTTATTCCCATCAGATTCTACCATACTAGCTAATCTGTTGCACTTTAACTTGCTGGAATCATGCAAGAATAAAGCAACAGTAACAATAGAATTCTTTGTTTATGACGTAACAGCGCGTTCGATGTTGTGTTCCATGCGTCGATGTTCGGCAGTCGATGTTCGGCAGCTGCTTGCGGTGAGTAAAGATTCCTATTACATGTGAGAAATCGGCAAGACAGTTTGAAAAGAAAACGTTTAAACCTCGTTTAGATTGCGATTGGACAGACACGTTAACGTAGGCAACTCGTAGCTGGAAGATTGGACTGTAAAAGGTAAACACATAATCTTGAGCTTTTGAACTCGTACACTTCGTGTTTTACAAAAACATCGCTAAAATAGAACAGTGATTGCCTTTAGATTGCATTTAGACGTTCTTAAACGGTGCAAGGTAAATAATATAGAGATTTTCCGCGATAAACAGAATAACTAGAGAAGAAATAACATGTAGTAATTACTCCACGGTTTTAAATGAGTGATTATTGCGGATCGTATTAATTACAGCAGGTGTAAGACGAACAATATGAAGCTGATTCTCTTTCTCTCTGTAACCCAGAAATACTCTAATTATCTCTAAAAAGAGATTTAAAATACTAAATGAAATGTTTACAAGTTTAATATGGGTTATTGAGGAAAAAATATAAACATTTCATCCATCACATATAATTAGTGCACTTAAAATAGGAAGTAGAGACACATCAGAATAACTAGAGAAAAATAATAAACAATATCTAATCGGCCTTTATTAAAAATAAATAAATAATTTCCTGGAAAACAGAAATAGTTCTACTATAAAACACACAAAAAAATAATAATTCACAAAAAAACATTCACTAGGTCAATTAGATATTTAGAGTATGGCCTTAATATGGCATTAGAATGGCCCTACAACAAACTCCTAAAAAAGATTGCGCTATTTAATTGGCTGGTTTTCTAGCACTGGTGCGCGCTCTGGGCGGGACTATTAGTTTTATGCTCATAGGTAAGTACTTCCCTGGCCTCCAGACCTATCTGTGTCACCTTGGCCTCCACACATGTTTGCACCACCCTGGCCTCCAAACCTACCTGCTTGCACCACCCTGGCTTCCAGACCTACCTGCTTGCACCACCCTGGCCTCCAAACCTACTTGCTTGCACCACCCTGGCTGCCAGACCTACCTGCTTGCACCACCCTGGCTGCCAGACCTACCTGCTTGCACCACCCTGGCTTCCAGATCTGCTTGTGCCGCCCTGGTGTCCAGACCTGCCTGTGCCACCCTGGCCTCCACACATGTCAGCAGCGCCGCCCTGGCCTCCACACCTACCTGCCTGCGCCACCCTGGCTTCCAGACCTGCCTGCGCCGCCCTGGCCTCCAGAACTGCCTGTACCATCCTGGCGTCCAGACCACGGTCCTGGCCCACCATCTCTCTCCCTGTTCCGCCTCCGCTCCATCTCCCACCTAGACTTTAGTAAGTGTCTTGAAGCCGCTCCTTAAAGGGAGTGGTTATTTTACAGTCGTGTCTGTTTGTCCCTGTTTTTGTCTTGTTATGCTCCCCTGTATCTGGACAATTGTCATTTTACTACATTTCCCATCATCCTTTGCCTATTCAGTAGGCCGATTAGAATGGCCCCACTACAAAACCCTTAAAAAAATGACCTAATATTAAGTAGACTGAGTAGAATGGCCCTATTACAAAACACCAAAGAATTACCTAATATTCAGTAGGCCAATAAGAATAGCCGTGAGTACAAAACACCAAAAGATTGAAATAATACTCAGTAGACCGATAAGAATGACCCTACAACATAAACTATAGTAGGCCATTTAGATTGTGCTATTTGATTGGCTGGTTTTCTAACTCTAATGTGCACTTTGGGCGGGCCTATTATTTTTATGCTTATAGGTCAGTGTGCACAAGAAAGATTTAGTTAGATTGCAAGCAGGGCTGTAGTTTACAACAGGGTCTCATTTTAGGGTTAGTGATAGGGCCTGTACTGCAAGGTAGGCGCGCTGGGAAACAGGAATAGAACTACCTTAAAACACAAAAAAACTCACTTCCGTGCGGGCAGCTGGCGGAAAGTCCGGTGGTCCAGAGTCCAGTGGTCTCAAGTTCAGTGGTCCTAGTTGCCCAAGTCTGGTGGTCCAGATTCCGATCGTTCAGTGGTCTCTAGTCCAGTGGTGCCAGGCCCGGTGGTCCCGAGTCTAGTGGTCTGCCACTGACTGTGATGACACTGGGGATATGGTGCTGTTGGGCTGTTGTACACCAGAGTCCGCACCAACGAGTCTGTGCCAAAGGTCGCTCAGTGACATGCAGAGGTATGTGACATCCAGAGGTGTGTGACATCCAGAGGTGTGTGACATCCAGAGGTGTGTGACATCCAGAGGTGTGTGACATCCAGAGGTGTGTGACATCCAGAGGTATGTGACATCCAGAGGTATGTGACATCCAGAGGTGTGTGACATCCAGAGGTATGTGACATCCAGAGGTATGTGACATCCAGAGGTAGGCCTATGAGATTGCCTCTACTACAAAATACCCCTAATATTCAGTAGGCCGATTAAAATAGCCCTAGCATAAAAAAACTAAAAAATTACCTAATATTAAGCAGGCCGATTAGAATAGCCGTACTATTAAAAACATAAAAGACCTAATATTCAGTAGGCCAATTAGGATAGCCTTATTAAAAAAAAAATTCAGTAAGACAATTAGAATAGCCATACTATGAAAAAAAAGATCTAATATTCAGTAGGCCAATTAGATAGTCGCTGCTATAAAATACCAAAAAAATTACCTAATATTTAGTAGGCCGACTAGATTGCAACATCGGTGATCTGCGCCTATCGACATTTAAGTATACTCTGAAAGCTTTTCGCATTCTTTATTGCAGAATTTCATGTTAAATGGTTTGAACAAATGTGTATAATGTGTCATTATTCAAAAATAAAGCATTACAAATCAATAAAATACATGTGTGGTCTTTTTTTACTGAATTCCTGATAATCCATTGGATTTATATATTGTTAGATTTTCTTGATATCTGGATCCCAAACTGAGGTCAATACTTAATAAATTCAGATGTTGCAGATCATTCTTCACTTACAGAGCGCTCTGGGAATAAAGAAACACACAGACACATGAGAGTGCAGTTGCTTCAAGCTCGTTTGTTTTTTGTGATATTTTTTGTTTATTTTTTTATACAGCAGATAAAGAACCGTTCAAATGACAAGGCAATTCTAAGTAATGCTAGACAGAGAATGGGTGTCAGAAAAACTTCTTTATTTAACCTGATATATTGATGGATTGGCCAATTTATTGAAAGCAAACTGATTTCTTCTTGGAATTAGAACCAAGCTACCAGTTCTAAACTACCAAATCTAAAAACAGAATAACAAATCCAAAATTAAAATGACAATTCTAAAAACACAATCCCAAATTTAAAAACAAACAAACATAAAACACAACAACAAATCCGGAAACAAAATAACAAGTCAGAAAACACTACGACAAGTGAGAAAACAAAATTGCAAGTTGGAAAACACAACGCCAAATCGCTTTAAAACCAGAAAAGGTAGGCACTTTGCTGGAATGGAATGCTTACTGCTGATTGGACGAAACTCGTGTCAATCAAGATATCCAGGACATATAGCACAACTGGTAGCGGCAGTGGGCACGTTTTAACACACTGTGTAGGCCTACTCTTGTTTTTCTTTCGTGGTTTATATAGAAATATATATTTAAGGAGGTTTTTCAAGCGTAATCCCTCACGCCTTTCCACTATGGTCCATTTCACTATGTTTCTTATAGTTCTGCAAAAGAAGAAAAGAGATTAAAGGTACAGAAAATTCATGTAAAGTTGTTTATTGCCTTCAGTTTTTTGATAATTTTCTAAAATTCGTACTGTTGTTTTTTTTTCACTTTTCAAATGAAATTCATGCTTCTGTTTTTATGCTGTTAATGGTGGTACCTGTTGATGTTGGTAAATCATCTGTTTTCATGTCCTACATGCAGAACGATGGCAAACGTGAGTCTTTTAACAGCTGGACACTGTGTCTGTCATCATATTTATGGGCATCAGATATTCTCAGGTCAAACTGCTTAAAGTTTTCCAGTCTCGCTGTTCATTCCTTTGTCAGATTCACACAAACTTCATGGCTTCATTTCACTGTTAAGATCTAATCTCATCTCATGGATTTGTTTCTGATCCTGACACTGTTTTTAAATGTTTTCTTTCTTCCAAGCAGATCCTGATACACAGATATGATTCAGCATATCTCTATGCAGATCTTGTGTTTTTGTCATACTGTATAGATCACACAAATATACATTTCATATAAAGATCAATGACTTCATTTTTTTGAAGGATTTTTCAGAGAAACATTTATTTTCCCTCATCCTGACCCTTTTTATTTTCATTTTTTCTTTTCTTTTTGTGATATGTTAATAATCACTGTAATCCCACCCACCCCTGATCAAATGTAACATTTGACATATTTTTATATGCTTTTTCATGACTTTTTGTTGTCTTTCAAACATTTATCTACCTCACAGTTTTTTATGTACCTGTATATAAAGTACATCTGATCTTTTCATGAGAAGGACAATATTACTCCTCTCTGTATCTGGAGAAACCTCATAAACGCTACAAACCACCGTCTCCCAGTGGAAAAATGATGGACAATTTATATGAATAGCTGCTTTCTTTCCTATCAGATCTCGCTTAAATTTGTTTATTATTATTTATTTGTGAGATTAAAACATATAAAAGTCCAGGTCTGACTGTCATTCTGCTTGAATGTTATTTTGTTCATCTGAAGCAAAGATCATTATTCTAATATAAAAACAGGATGATTCATATGACTCGTCCTGCCTTTGGAAACCCAAACCAAAGGTCAATGTTAAATGATCTACTTCAATGTTAACTTTTAAACAGTAGAGAACAAAGCCAGTTTCAATCAGTAATCGTCTTATTTTCCATGTCATACAGCTGTTAAACACAGTAAAACGCTGCTATCAATTGTAAAGAGAGTTTGGTGTATGATATTGAGCTGATTAAAACAAAATCATGTTCTAAAAATACAAAAATAAATCCTAAATGATAAAATAATATCCTATTGAAATAAATTATCATTGATATTCCACTATTAAAACAGAAATGATCTATTGTAAAAGATCGCTTAAAAGGTCCTATGTTTCATACAAGACATCAATCTAAAGCTCCTCTCTGATCATTTCTGATTTCAGAGCTCTAACATCATTGTGAAGCTTCATTTGCTGATTTCAGATCTATTGACTATGAGCTTGATATTGTCAGGGCTGAAGGTTTGGATTGAGCATCAAGTTCACTGTCACACTGCTGCTGATGAAAATGCTGCTCCACATCATCTCATGAGATGCATTTCTGAAATCAGCACATTACAGATACCAAATCCCATCAAAAGGTTTGTGGTATTTATTTTCATTAAATGTTGGTTTGGTTTGCAGTTGCTACATTGTATTCACACTTCCTGACTTGGTTAAAACTGTGAATTCTGTGAATTTATTTAAATGGTAAATGCACATTATAAATATGAGACAATTATAGAAATTGATATTTTATTCAGATGTTGTGATTTATTCTGATGCTGAATATTACTGAGAAAAAATGTGTATTTATTCATATTACATCAAATTTTTTCTCTATTTAATATTTGGAAAGATAATGGCTATTTACTATTCATATTCATTATTTTACCAAACATATCTGGTATGTACAGTATATCATGTAGTTTCATTTAATCAACAGGTGAGATGATCAGTGGAGCTGAATTTTTACCTTCATAATTAAGTCTTGGGTTGAAGTATGGAAAGAGTTTCTCAGTGAAAGTTTGACCAGTGAAAGAGTAGATATGAGATCTGGACTCCACATCATAAAACACACACCAGACCCTCCTCATAATCCACAAACACCCCACCTTCTGTGGATTCACTCTCAGAGACAGAGAGACAGGAGCATCATCACAGGCCAAATAATTATTTCCATCCCTCAGAGCCACAGTCCAGTATCCATCCTGAGGAGACGCTGTGATCTGTCCCTTCCTGTTAATAGATTCTCTGGCCACTCCTAAAGTCCATTCAGTTTTTCTCTTCACTTGAACCTCAAAATAAAATCTCCCTGAGGAGAATCCCTCTTTTCCCAAAACACAGACACATTTATCAAATCTCTCTGGATTATCTGGGAGTTTCTGTCTAATGTCTCCATCTCTCACTTGTTTTCCATCTTCAGACAGGATGAGATGTGGATGAGCTGCATCAGGATCCAGAGTCACATCCACTGAGAGAGAGATCAGAGAATATGAATGACATCTTCATAATATAAAGATGTTGATGTGTTTATAATTGTAGAGGTGAGTATGTGTGTGTAAAGTATTATTGTTAGTGAATGTGAGAGAACAGTGTAGATCACACATTGTACCTGCATACTGCTGCATCCTCCTCAACACTGTCAATGACAAATCACAAGAAAACATCATCAAGAGTTTAGCAAAGAAACCATAAATAAATATCAATTCTTTTAAGAAACGTCTCAGTTTCTTTTTCTCAACCACCATGTCCTCTTAGGGGCTTCCTAACATTTTCACTAAAGAACATTTTACAAGATGTTAACAGCACTGGTCTACAAGTTTTTAACACTACACAAATGTAAGAACGAAATACAACCAAGAGAACATTTACAACAGAATGTTTAACATCGAACATCTTAAGGATTTCATTACATGTGTGAAACAAATAAAACAAAAACAAGAAGTGCTTCTGGACCGTGTTGTTTGCATCTTAGCGTCTGCCCTATAACTTTTCTGAAAATAGTTTTAAAAATCTAAATAACAAGTTTAGGATGGATTTTTATATTGTGATTTCAAAGGTTTTCCAAAACAGGAAAGTTCATCAATAAAATAACTTGAAATGAGACCAAAAGTAAATGAAGGTAAAAAACAAGAAGTGCTCCCAGGCACGTTTTATTGTGATCATAAAGAAATCTTTTAAATAATTATAAACCCTGATAAAACATAATAAAATATAAAATGAAGAAACACATTTACTGTCAGTATACCACATAACCATTATCACTGAGGTTTACTCAATCAATTTTCACCTACCAGTTTGAGTGAGTTTGTCATCTAGAGTCTCCTGCAGTTGAGTCAGAGCTCTCCTCAGAGTCTCCACACTCACATGAGTCTTCTTACTGATCTCACACCAGTTCTTCATGTGTGGACGTCTGTACAGGGATGAATCAATCTACAGCAGGAGAGAGAGAAATCCCTCAACATGAGGAGAGAGAGAGAGAGAGAGAGAGAGAGAGAGAGAGAGAGAGAGAGAGAGACTGACCTGTAGGAGGTGGAGATGATCATCACTGTGTGAGAGCTGCTCCAGCTCACTGTCTCTCCACTTCAGCTCAGTGATCTCCTGCTCCAGATCTTTAATGAGATCTTCATCCTGTTTCTCTGCTGCTTTCTGCTGCTCCTCCATCATCTCCAGCAGTTCAGTCTGACATCTCTCAATGGATCTGATCAGAGCGCTGAAGAGCTCAACACTAGCTGCTTTCTCCTCATCTGTGTTTCTCTGAAACAATCACATTCTCATTCTGATTAATTATCTTTATTTTTATAAGACAAATCAAAACATTATGAAATATTTTACATCTCTCTCACTTTTCTGAGTTCTGCTGAGTGTTTGATGTCTTGAATCTTCTTGATTCTCTCCTGGATCATCTGCTGAACGTCTGTCTGTGTCTTTATCAGTTGAGTCTATAGACAGACAGCAACACACAGACACATTTTATCACCTTCTGACAAAAGATCATGTTGCTGGAATATGTGTAACAGGTTATTAAATCATGTTTTAATGTTGTTAGTATCTCGTACCTTCTTCTCTTTACTCTCCTCCTCTAGAGGAACAGTGTTGTGATTCTTGTGATCTCCATCAGTACAAAACACACACACACATGTCTGATCATCTCTACAGAAGAGCTCCAGAGGTCTCTCATGTTTCTGACATATATAGTCCTTTATATTCTCCACAGGATCTATCAGTTTGTGTTTCTTTAGGTTTGGGACTCTGTGATGAGGCTCCAGGTGAGTTTCACAGTAAGAGTTTTGACACGTCAGGCAGGACTTCAGGGCTTTCAGCTTTCTTTCATCACAGATGTCACAGAGAACTTCAGATCTTCTCAAACTGAACTTTTCCTTAAAGATCAGCACAACCTGTCTAAGTGCTGTGTTGATCTTGAGATCTGGTCTTTTTCTGAATGTTTCTTTACAGACTGGACAGCTGTAGATCTGACTGTTGTCCCAGCACTGTTTCAGACAGCTCCTGCAGAAGTTGTGTCCACATGGAGTGCTGACTGGATCACTGAACACATCCAGACACACAGAACACTGAAGCTCTTCAGTCAGACAAACACTGGAGGATGACACTGAAACACACAGAAATCATCAACATTTATCACTGACAGTATAAAATTATTAATTGTAGGTGCTCGACTTACATGGAGGTTCATCCATATTGCTTCTCCTGGTCCGTCTTGGTTTTGGTGATGTTGGTGAAGATTCTGCCATTACAAGTCTTCTTCACTATAAAGATTTTCAGATAACAGTCCCAACACAAATCACATTTACCAGCATCAACTTGCTCTCCACATTATCAGCTGTGTTAACAGTTTAGTTTAATGACCGGAAACTATTTATTTACAGTTTATTTTACTGTAGGTGTTTTTAACTACTGTATACTTATAAATTCATGCACATATTATCAAAACATTCATTTATTAAACAGATTTTGTAGAATAATCTAATTTTATTCAAGTACTGATAGCAGAGCAAAAAACACAATTCTATACAACTATAAACTTTTTTATTTCAGAGCATAAAATACAGATTTTAAAAACATAAAAAACGTCTCTAGGACGTACTGTCTATACCTACAGACATTATGTTAAATAAATAAACACATGTCATTTGTTACACATGTATCGTTATTCTTCTTTAATGTGATTTTCATTCTGTTTGCAGTTCACACACTTCCTGTTTCTTTACATCTTGTTATTGTGTCACATAACTTAAACACACAATAAACTCTGAGTTACAATGAAACAAATAACAGTATACAGTCAAATTCTGTTAACATTTCAATGTAGATCACACTAGTTTAATTAATTTAACTCATGCATTAATCTGGTTTTGTTTAATGTGATCTAGTTAGACATACACCCCACTGAAGCAGAACAACAACATTAGAAACTTGTTCAGTAAAATTTCTCATATATTTTCATCATGTTACCTGTGAATGAGTATCAGCTGTGATCGTGTAATGTCTCTGAAAAATGTTTTTGAAGAGATAAAGAGTTTAAAAGCTTGTAGATTGTTGATTTTCAGTTTACTTTCATTTTCACTGAAAGCTCTGGCTCACCTGAGCTGTGATGATGTCATAACTCCTCCCACATTTTCTCTCCTGTATATGGAGATGATGTAAATCTGAATCTGTATGAGGTGTTTGATGTGTGTAAAGTTAATACACATAAAGTTATACAGTTTATTTCAGTATATCTTATAGTCAGAACATTTGAACTTTTCATTCCAGACATGTGACTAACGAATATCTTGACTTATCAAAACGTTAATATCTTATTAAAGTTGATAGATTATTTTTACACTTCACATCAGACACGTTCTCACGTCCACATCACTCACAGTTAAAATCAACAAGTTTTACATCCCTTATATAAACAACTGTTGCTTAAACTTATGTATTTGTTCTGCAGTATATGTTTCATACTATTAGTTATTAGCAGAAAAATTCAAACGTTTAAATAAAGACCAAATTATTTATTTCCCAACCTGATTGAATTGTGAGTATTTCTCTTTAGTATACAGTGTTGTGCCAAATTTTGACCCCCTGCCAAATTCTGACTCCTCTCATTGACACTGCTGCTAGATTAGTTTATCCTAACCCCAGACTTTTGTGCTGTTGTACAGTATGAATAATATAAAAACAGAATAATTCATATGACTCGTCCTGCCTTTGAAAATCTATGTTTGAAGGAAACCCAAACTAAAGGTCAATGTTAAATAAACTATTTTATTGTCAACTAGAAACCACATAAAACAATGCCAGTTTCAACCAACAATCTTCTTTATCCCATGTCAACACAGTGAAACACGTGTATAGTTCAAAAGTTTGGTGTTTGGTATTGTTTGGTGTATGATATGATATTGGGCTCATTAAATCAAAATCACGTTCTACAAATACAAAAGAATAATCATAAATATGCTTCATTTTCCACTAGAATTGGTGTAAATCTGATTTTGTGTGAGATTTGCCTTTATTTAACCCTCTTCAACAGCTATTCAGATATCAAAATAGAAACGATTGATTGTAAAAACATTTTCCCCTTAAAGGTTTCCAAACTGAAGATATATGAGAGACAATTATAGAAATGAAAAATGTATTCGGATGTGATTTATTTTGATGCTGTGAAAATGTAGAACTTTTCAATTTGTAATTATTTTATATTTGGAAAGGTAATACCTATACAATTTTTACTATTAATATTCATTAGTCTTGGGCGGAGGGTTATTATTATGATTATTATTATTTGCGAGATTGACGTGAAGAGACAGTTGTTTATATTTCTGTAGTCTGTAGAAGTAGTGTTAGCTAGTAGCTGTTTTTAAAGTCCAACACAAACTTTATTATATCAGCTGTTACAGTAACATTTTTCTTTATCATCACATTAATGCTTTTCTCGTTAAAAAAACTGTTAAAAATTATAAAATATAACAAAATATAATAATCAGAAAAGTAATACTGATAATGTTAGTGGACATAAAATCATATTTTATAAAATCATATTTTATTTAATCTCATAATGGTAATGTATTAATCAAATGTGCAGGACTCTCTGGACTCTCTCTTGCCAAATCCATACGTGAGGCGGTCAGATGCTGTTGGCCATTTTAAGGCTGTCTTTTCATGTGTTTTATCTGTATTTATGTTTACGTAATTTTGTTAAATGTTGTTTTATTGTTGTTATTATTGTTGTTTTGCCTTTTTTAAATTGGCATTTAAAAATGATATGCTCTTAGTGGAAGGAGTGGCTCCTGCTGGCCATTTTGAGAGGGTAGTTTTGTAGTAATAGTTTGATGGTAGAGTTTTGGTCTGTATATTGGCTAGTGATGAGAGAAACAAAGCTTTTTGAAACTTTGAATCAGTTGAACAAATTGCTAAATGCATGTTTACTGTTTCGAAATGCTTAAAACACCGCTTGCTGGCGCCATTGTCATTTTTTTGTATTATTTTCTGGTGATCTCGACTTGATTTTTTTAGTGATCTCGACATAACAAAATATGTTTCAATTCTTGAACATGGCCACCAGGTGTCACCATAGAGACATGTGTCGGAATGTTATTTCGAAGCTTCGACACTATATGACACGTTTCAGTGTTTTATGAAGCCTCGATCTGCCCAGAACTAGCAGCAAGTATGACTTAAAGATAGGAGAGAATATATTATTATTAAACGAATAGGACATTCTGGTTTAAATCACTCATTGTTCATAATATGGAAACATCAAACTGGATTGTGTATATCCTGTAGTGAAGCGGAGACTGTTGAGCATGTACTTCTACATTGTACTGTATTTACCAAAGAAAGAGACGAGTTGATTAAGAAATTGAAGGATCTAAATATAACCAATTTCAGTTTATCAAATCTAATAAGTTGTGCTTCGGAACAATCAAGAGTGCAGAGAGAAATACTCAATTATCTCAAAATAACAGAATTGGAAAGAAGAATTTAAATGTATTTTTGTCTTATTCCCCGTCGATGCTTCATACTCCAGTCCAGTTGGTGGCGGTAATACACCATAAGTTGGCTTGTCAACCGCCAATTAACGACACAAGAAGAAGAAGAAGAAGAACTAGCAGCGAAGTCCGCAAGGTGTCAGATCCGCAGCCCAGCGACAACTACAACTTACAAATGTTACAAATATAATATAAACAACATTTAAAACAAACTGAAAACATTTACCTCACAGACACTGACAAATACCACGATCGGCTCTGCATCAGATGATGTTTCTCTTCACACTAAAAGTCTGAGTCGTGTGTGAAACTCACATAGGTTCGATTTTTCATATATTTGTCTTCAATATTTACCTTATTTAACTGTGCACGATAACTTAATGTGTGGACTGAAGTGTACGTTTTCATATTTAAGTCTGTTGTTTTGATGCTAAAAGCTACATGCCGCTAACTAAGCAAATAGTGTGCGTGTTTTTTTTTTAGTCAATAGTCAAGTGATTTTTTTTACTTGTGAAACAACCTCTTGTGTAACTATGCTAAATGTTTTGTCATTAATCATACATTTCATCTATAATCTTCTTCCTTTGGATTAAAGAAAAAATAAGTATTTACCTGATACTGTACATAAAAATCATACAAATAGTAGTATTGAAGTGTTACTTTGTTTAAAGTTAAATAAATGTTATTGAGTTCACAACTTTTTGATATGTTTCTTAATTACATTTGTTATATCGGCCACAATGCATTTCTAATATCGGCATCTGCCATTAAAAAACCCAAATGGGTCGACGGCTAATTTGACATGCTGTCTAGGCTGTATGAACAGCATGAACCAGTGGGCTTTTGCAGTCCATCCAATGCCCAGAATGCTGTCAAAAGTCTGACAGGTGAATGTGCAGCAAAGGTAAAGAAAACAACATCTGACCCAATCTCAGAGCCTGCAGAAACCTCAGGTAAGTTCAAGATTGTTATGTTGTATTTTACAGCATATGTATACAATCTTAAATACAATCTTGTGTATTTCTTTTAATATTTTAGGGACAGGTCTATGGGATCTTCTTGACTAATGGGTGATAGAATCAAGAAAGGTGAAGAGTGCCACTGACAATGCCACCATTGAAGTTCAGCTCTACCTGTGTGAACCCAACATCCACCTTTTAAGATTGGTGCATTGGTTGGTTGTGAAACTTTTGCGAGACAGCGCTTTCCCTCGAGGTCCTCATCGAGCTCTGATTTGAAATGCTTCGAGTAATTAACCTTTTTCCGATACAATTGTGTGGAGAGAGAGTGAGAGAGAGAGCAGGAAGAAAAAACAAACAAACAAAAGCACATGACAACACAACAGAGACATACCCACAGAGAGCAGAGATGCCACATTTAGGCCTAGACTTATAATACATCTCTAGGACATAACATATACTAAAACAAGATTAATAGGTTTGTGGTTTTTGTCTCTTGCTACATTTAACTACATTGTAACCCTAACACTTCCTAACTTGGTAACAGTGAATTCTGTGAATTTATTCAATAGTAAATGCACATTATAAATATGAGAGACAGTTATAGAAATGAATATTTTATTCAGATGTGGTTCATTCTGATGCTGTACAAATCTGGGAAAATTGTGAACTTTATTCATAATACTCAGAATCTTATTATATATTTGGAAAGATAAAAATGTTTACTATTCAAATGCATTATGTTACAAGGCTTTAGTTTTAGTTTGAGTATTTTACATCCTGAGGGTAAATTTATTTACTTTACAGGTGTGATGATCAGTGGAGCTGTATTTTTACCTTGATCATTATTACTTGGGTTGAATAAAGGAAAGAGTTTCTCAGTGAAAGTTTGACCAGTGAAAGAGTAGATATGAGATCTGGACTCCACATCATAAAAACACACCAGACCCTCCTCATAATCCACAAACACCCCCACCTTCTGTGGATTCACTCTCAGAGACAGAAAGACAAGAGGATCAGCACATGCCAAATAATTATTTCCATTCCTCAGAGCCACAGTCCAGTATCCATCCTGAGGAGTAAGCATGATCTGTCCCTTCCTGTTAATAGATTCTCTGGCCACTCCTAAAGTCCATATAGTTTTTCCCTTCACCTGAAACTCATAGTAAAATCTTCCTGAGGAGAATCCCTCTTTTCCCAGGACACAATGGGAATAATCAAATCTCTCTGGATTATCTGGGAGTGTTTGCATAATGTCTCCCGTTCTCACTTGTTTTCCATCTTCAGACAGGATGAGATGTGGATGAGCTGTATCAGGATCCAGAGTCACATCCACTGAGAGAGAGATCAGAGAATATGAATGACATCATCACAATATAAAGATGTTGATGTGTTTATAATTGTAGAGGTGATTAAGTGTATTTATACAACAGTTCTGTATAGTTCTCGAATCTGATTGGCTGATAGCCATGCGATATTCTACTAGTATCATCATGGGAACCGCTTTACCATTTGTATCACTCGACCGAGAGATCCGTCCGGATCTTCGGGGTATGGGGTGTAATATGAGGTGTAGCTATCACCAGAAAGTTCAGCTATCACACCCCATACAGGGGACATTGGCTACGCACTCTGCCTCCGCGACCGCCTCGGACGCACTCCAGAAGTCTGGACGTAGTGAGTTCAAAGCTCAAGTCCGAAAAAGGGTTTTAAAAACACTCTGTTGTTATTTATGTCTTGACTACACACTGGTGCTGTCGAATTGTTGTATAAACTATAAAGTATTATTGTTAGTGAATGTGAGAGAACAGTGTAGATCACACATTGTACCTGCATACTGCTGCATCCTCCACAACACTGTCAATGACAAATCACAAGAAAACATCATCAAGAGTTTAGCTAAGAAACCATAAATAAATATCAATTCTTTTAAGAAACTTTGTTTTCTTAATTTCTGAGAAAACCATGAAAATAATTGAAGAAACACATTTACTGTCAGTATACCACATAACCATTATCACCTACCAGTTTGAGTGAGTTTGTCATCTAGAGTCTCCTGCAGTTGAGTCAGAGCTCTCCTCAGAGTCTCCACACTCACATGAGACTTCTTACTGATCTCACACCAGTTCTTCATGTGTGGACGTCTGTACAGGGATGAATCAATCTACAGCAGGAGAGAGAAGAAATCCCTCAACATGAGGAGAGAGAGAGAAAGAGGGAGAGAGAGAGAGAGAGAGAGAGAGAGACACTGACCTGTAGGATGTGGAGATGATCATCACTGTGTGAGAGCTGCTCCAGCTCACTGTCTCTCCACTTCAGCTCAGTGATCTCCTGCTCCAGATCTTTAATGAGATCTTCATCCTGTTTCTCTGCTGCTTTCTGCTGCTCCTCCATCATCTCCAGCAGTTCAGTCTGACATCTCTCAATGGATCTGATCAGAGCGCTGAAGAGCTCAACACTAGCTGCTTTCTCCTCATCTGTGTTTCTCTGAAACAATCACATTCTCATTCTGATTAATTATCTTTATTTGTAAGACAAATCAAAACATTATGAAATATTTTACATCTCTTTCTCACTTTTCTGAATTCTGCTGAGTGTTTGATGTCTTGAATCTTCTTGATTCTCTCCTGGATCATCTGCTGAACGTATGTCTGTGTCTTCATCAGTTGAGTCTGTAGACAGACAGCAACACACAGACACATTTGATCTTTTGTTATTCCAGCAACAAATGATCATGTTGCTGGAATATGTGTAACACGTTATTAAATCATTTTTTAATATTGTTAGTAACTGGTACCTTCTTCTCTTTGCTCTTCTCCTCTAGAGGAACAGTGTTGTGATTCTTGTGATCTCCATGAGTACAAAACACACACACACATGTCTGATCATCTCTACAGAAGAGCTCCAGAGGTCTCTCATGTTTCTGACATATATAGTCCTTTATATTCTCCACAGGATCTATCAGTTTGTGTTTCTTTAGGTTTGGGACTCTGTGATGAGGCTCCAGGTGAGTTTCACAAAAAGAGTTTTGACACGTCAGGCAGGACTTCAAGGCTTTCAGCTTTCTTTCATCACAGATGTCACAGAGAACTTCAGATCTTCTCAAACTGAACTTTTCCTTAAAGATCAGCACAACCTGTCTAAGTGCTGTGTTGATCTTGAGATCTGGTCTTTTCCTGAATGTTTCTTTACAGATTGGACAGCTGTAGATCCGACTGTTGTCCCAGTACTGTTTCAGACAGCTCCTGCAGAAGTTGTGTCCACATGGAGTGCTGACTGGATCACTGAACACATCCAGACACACAGAACACTGAAGCTCTTCAGTCAGACAAACACTGGAGGATGACAGAGCTGAAACACAGAAGTCATCAACATTTATCACTGACAGATTGTACATTTCTTATAATAAAATTATTTGATTTTACATATTAAATAATGGACATACATGGAGGTTTATCCCAAGTCTCTCTCCTGGCCCGTTTTGGTTTTGGTGATGTTGGTGAAGATTCTGCCATTGCACGTCTTTAAAGCTTTTCATACAATCACAACACAAATCACATTTACCAGCAGCACATCAGCCTTTTCTACTTTGTTAAATGTGTAACCAGATGAGTTTAATGATCTAAAAAAATATATTTGCAGTTTTTTTTAGGTGTCTTTAACTGCTGTATACTTATAAAGACAAAAGTCATATAAATTCATGGCTATTTTATCAAAATTGCTCTCTGACCCTGTGGTGATATCATAGCTCCTCACACATGTTCTGTACATGTAGCTGATGTAAATGTGGACACATAAACTTTCATCTTATTTCGGTGTATTTTTCCAAGATGTCACAACATGCCTCCCCCTAATGTAAAGGATTGTTGCTTATACATTTTATGTTATGTTACGCATTTTATGTTCTGCTGCAGTGTTTTTTACAAGTATTTTATATAAGACAATCAAAAGTGTTCATAATCGTCACAGTTTGTTATGACTATGTTTGAGCTTTCATAACACAACAGCTTTGTGGTTAATAGGGGAAATTACCTGTATAATATTAGATATTAAATATTACTGATATCAGACATTAGTTATTAAATTAGCATTTATATTTTCCTGCTTGTCATTATGTTTATCCTGCTGTAAAGCTGCGTTGAAACAGTGCTACATTGTAAAAGTGCTATACAAATAAACTTGAACTTGAACTTATAATTATACATGTTTTAAAATATTAAAACGTGTAATGTTAAACCAATATATTTAATGTATAAACACATTATGTTACCTGTGAATGAGTATCAGTTGTGATCATGTACATCTCTAATAGTCTCAATCGATAAAGAGTTTAAAGGCTTGCAATAAGTTTCGTTTTCACTGAAAGCTGTCACTAACCTGTGGTGTCGTCATAGCTCCTCCCACATGTTTTGTACATGTAGCTGATGTAAATGTGGATTTGTTTGAGGTGTTTGATGTGTACATTAAGTGAATACACATAAACTTTCATCTTATTTCGGTGTATTTTTCCAAGATGTCACAACATGCCTCCCCCTAATGTAAAGGATTGTTGCTTACACATTTCATTTTATGTTATGTTACGCATTTTATGTTCTGTTGCAGTATTTTATAAGACAATCAAAAGCATCGTATAAATCGTAAATAAGTCGTATAAATGCATGGCCATTTTATCAAAATATTTGTTGATCAGTTTTTGTAGAATTATCTCACCTCATCCAAGTACTTATAGCAGAACACATTTTCAAAATTGAATACATTTTATGTTACGCATTTTATGTTCTGCTGCAGTGTTTTATAAGACAATGAAAAGCATCAAGTGTTCATAATCGTCACAGTTTGTTATGACTATGTTTGAGCTTTCATAACACAACAGCTTTGTGGTTAATAGGGAAAATTACATGTATAATTATACATGTGAGGAAAAACTACACTACTACACTACCCATGATGCTCTCTGCTCCTGCCGCGTCACTGTGGCGTAATCTTGTGACGCGTTTGTCATGAGACGGAATCTAGAACACAAACAACTCCGCAGGATTTTTGATAACTGGAATTTCTTATTTTAAAAAGAGATGTGAGGTGAGATCCGAATCATAAAAATAATAACATAATAATAAATATAATTTGATGTTTATTCAGATAACCACATATTATCACATTCGTTACATGATGCTTTTATGATATTGTTCAGCGGTATTTAATCATAAACGCTTATGTGCTATTGTAAGTACTGTAAGTATTGAGTAACAGCCTCGATTTATTTTATCAACACTCTAATGTAAAACATTGTTGGTTACACTAAAATATTATTATAATACTTTATTTCTATATTATGAATAATGCTTGTTAATATATATATTGTTGTGATCTGCTATATGTTCATCAAATATTTTACAATATTATTTATCAATTTTTAGCAAAGTAGCATTAAAAAGGTCAAATTAAGATCATTACGTTGTTAATAACTTCTGGAGGCTTCCTAACCACCCTAAACTAGTTTCTTTATATCTTGTGGTCCACATCTAAAATAATCATTTGGAGACGGTTCCAAACTTTGAAATATACACCTTCTTAATTGTACTGTATATTTATATGTTGTCTTTCAGTGTCAGTCACAGATATGGCCTCTGAACTCCATGAAACCATCTATATGGCCAAACAGGAGAGACACAAGAATCTTTTTCTAAACTACAGAAATCTGAACAATTTCCCTGTTGAGCTTCTTAAAGATGAAGGTCTTCAGTTCCTGGAGAGACTCTACATGAAGAGAAACTCTCTCACCACACTAGTGAGATTTCTATCACACTTTTGATCTTAATTTGTGGCTTGGTGTGTTATTGAAACATAATAAATTATTTTTCTTTTGTCAGCCCGAAAATCTAGCCCAAAAACTTCCCAACCTGATTGAATTGTGAGTATTTCTTTTTAATATACAGTACTCTTTAAGAAACAATATAGCTGTTGTCCAGTAGAGGTCCTTCAATGTTTTTTAGAAGTGGAGTTTCCTTACCAACCTGACTCTATATCTAGCTATATCTTTAATAATTGAAGAATATAAAAACTTTTTTCCACAATTTGTCCATTGTTTCATTTAGATACCTACACTCAAACAATATTGCTATTATTCCTCAAGGTAATTTCATCATTTATTTTCTTTTACATACAAGTTTGGTGTAAAGGTTACATTACAAATAATGCATTTGTTTATGTTACTATCACAGCGATTGGCAGCCTAGTAAAACTGCAGTCACTGGACCTGAGTGACAACACCCTGCAAGTCATCTGCCCAGAGATTGGTCAGCTGCGCTCTTTACGTCACCTGCGATTGGCCAATAACCAACTGAAGTTTCTCCCACAAGGTGTGTTGTGCTGTCAGTCAATTTGCCTATGCATTAAAAAATTCAATGCTTAAAAACACGTTTATTATTAATAAAAATGTCAGCCTATGCACAATTTAAGGGAACATTTTACCTCAAAATGACCATTCCGACTTTTTGTTATACGTAAAAAAAACATTGTTAAAAGGCTCAATTAGGTGAGGAAATACGAACATGACGAACATCATTAATATGTTTCATTAAATTTCTTTTAATTTTCACTCCACCTAATAAAAAGGTGCCTTTAAACATGAGTAGAAATTGTCATGGTCATGCATCATTTTGAAAGACTCTTTTATTTATTGGCTCCTAAATAAGAACACAAGAACACTTGTTCTCCCTCTCTTACTGTATTTATTTCTTATTAAAGCTGAGCCAAAAAAAATCTGTGAAAAGGATCAACAGATTTTAAATGATATGAATGCGTAAATGTAAATTAGAATCAGATTTTGCAGTAGTAGCGCATATAACACAGGAAAAATAGTGTTTTTGAACGCTTCAAAAAATATTACAATACATCAGAAACAGAAGGAGAAAATGATGGTCGTCGTCTTGTGTATGTTTTGTGAAAAAAGAGTTTGTGGAAAATGCTTTTCTCCAAAACACTTTTAAGTATCTTCCTTTTTATTGCTCTGTTTCATGTTAACTATGACTTTTTATTGCTTTAATTTATCCAGCATAAACTTGTTGAGAAAGTGTTTTACACGCATTGTTCAGACACTTTCTAACATGATTATCCAGTACAGGTTTTGCGTTGTGTCACATGTTAAAGAATAGTTTTATGAAATTAGACCCTTTTTTAAATCCAACAATCCATCAGGCCTTTTATTGTATTGATTTTATCCTGAGGCATACAGCAATGTGTTTGTAGAACTGGGAAATCTTCGAGAGCTGGAGACTCTGGATGTGTCCATGAATCTCCTGAGGACTCTGCCAGAAGATCTGCATCAGTGTGTGTCCCTGCAGTGTCTGACGGCAGACCGTAACCTGCTGTACTGTCTCCCCCGTCAGCTCTGTCTGCTGCCCGATCTCAATGAGCTCTCCATGGCCGCCAACTGCCTCACCTCACTGCCACTGGGTGAGCACATACACCAAAACCTCATTCTTATAGTGTTACAAGACCAGCTCTGATTGTTATTTTATTATGTTTGCTCATTATCATAGATTTTTTTTATTTTTAAATAATAAATAATATTATTTTTATTCACTCACTGTTGCTTAGATTTTTTCCCACATTTTAGAATAGTAGTAAACTTTAACTCATTAAAACCATGAACTAACACAATTGTAACTGTGGGAATTATGTTATTACTAAAAGCATCCACATTATGTTATATAAGATAGTCACCCTTTGTCTAGACTTGTAAAATCATACTCTTGACATTTTATCATGCAGTTTCTTGAGGTCTCAACCTGAGAAGCTTTTTAAACACTGAAGGAATTTCTATCTATGCTGGACTCTTATTGTCTGTAATATTTTAGCACGACTATGTATTTGTCCAGAAAAGTAATTTCAAACATTGGAATATACATCTTCAGATTTGTAAGATCATGAGAAACATTTTTGTCAATTGTGTCAAAACTTTTGACTGGTACTATACATTACTTAAACTTGAAAGGAGTTGCCTGCCTCCTGGTTTTCAATATTTTACGTTTATTAACTTCACAAATTAGCTGGCTGCCAAGCTCCTTAATGGGATATAAACATTAGTTTACATAAATAAAATGCAGAGGTAAAATCTTTGATGAGAGGTTTTCCAGGTGCTTGTTGTATTTCATGGGGTGATGTCAATGTTGTTGCTCTCCTGGTTGGTGACAGCTGTTGAGCATCATCTGTGTCTGAGTACTTTGCCATCCTTACCAACTGTCTGAGTCTGTCTGTTTGGTTTCTCTGCGACATCTCAAAGCTCTCATCCTCAAACTATCTGTCTAAGACTCCTTCTCTGACTCTTAGAATGAAACAATGAAATATAAAAAGTTTGAAAAATTTACTTTCTTTTTTTATTAAACAAAGTTTCTTTTAAAATATTGATTCTTTATTGTTCTCTTTATTGTTCAGATCTGGGTCGTTCCATGGAGCTGCAGTTTGTCTTCGTGGACAACAACGCTCTCCTGAAGGGCTTGCCATCATACCTCTACAATAAAGTTATTGGCTGCAGTGGGTAAATATTGGTGTTTTCCAATTTATCAAAAAATTACAAAAGCACAAAGAGAATTGCATTTTATGATCTGTGAATGATCTGTTGGCTTTCCATCTGTGCATGAAACCATCAAACGTGTCCGTTCTGCGTACAGATGCGGTCTGGCTGCTCAGGTCTCTGACGTGAAGCATCTTTCTCTGGCTCTGGGCGGTGTTACAATCCCTCTCCCCGCTGAAGTGAAAGCCATCGGTTTAGAGACTGACCGTGTGTTGCCGCTAGAAGAGTTGGCATGCCGAATCCTGCATGCAGCCCACAGCCGGTTCAGTAGGGGTAAGAGTCTCAAACAAACCCAGAAATGCATGATTTGAACTGTGTTCCAAAACAATTGGTGCCGCGTAATGTCAAACATGTGTGTTGACTTTCTTAAAGAACTTAAAGCACCAGGTTCTATCTTGATCAGTGTTCTCTTGTCCTACGTGCAGATGTAAACTTCCTGTTGCCTAAGAGTCTGCTGGACGTGGTGCGATGGCCTCTGGGTCACTGTCACCGCTGCAGTCAGCCCATGTTCACCGTCGTCTACCCCAAACTCTTTCCTCTCAGAGAGACGCCACTCGCTGGAGTGCATAGAAGGTATATACAGTACATCTTAAGAGCCTTAAGAGTCAGAGAGCCTTTGTCTGTTTCGCTTATTCATTCTGTCACGTTCTCATTTATTTCTTACACCCTTTCACACACTCATTTGTCTCCAACCCCCCTGAATGATTTCCTCATCTTCCCCCTCGTGTGATTGGCTGAAATGTTAAGCGGGTGGGTTCAAGATCTGCCTATCATGTTCCATCTGTAATGTAACGCTATGGTTTTGGTATCAACATCCAGCAGCATAACCCAATAAACTCGCTGAGATAATAATTCACATGCATTTACAGATCTAATCCAACCTCTGATCGAAAGTGTTTGGCTGCTGTGTGTACAGTATGTGTATTTATATATTTTATAGGGATGCAAATGAGCAGAACATGACAAATCTGAGTAAAACCTCCTTTTGAGGATGTCCGCATTTGTAAAAGCTATTTAAAAATATAGTAATTGTTTTCTCAAAATTGGAAAAATGCTAAATATTTTTTTAGACTGGTTAGGTTATAGTATTTAATTTAACAATTAGAAATTTCATAATGCCAGTAATTTTTGACCTTCTGGAGACATTTTTTATCTCCATGAGAATAACAGCTTCTAAATCATAATAAATAATGTTTATTTGAAAATGAAAAATGCAGAAAGGTTTGTATGAGTGTTAGGTTTAGGTGTAGGGTGATGTTTATATGCTATTGCAAATTATTCTAAAAAACAATATTTTAAGGAAATTTTAGAAGTTCATCCAAAAATGTTTATTTTAATAATATATTCACACTCACGTCATCCAATGTTTGTCACGAAACATTCAAAAATGTTACAAAGATATAGTTATAAATATTATATTCTCTATCTGATTCGCTTCAACAGAACCACAGTGAGTTTTGTAGCGTATTGCTGCTCCAGCCAGTGTCTGATGACATTTGACCTGCAGGGCTGACATCTCACACGCAACCAGATAACCTTACATCGCTGCCCATCGTCTAGAGAACATCACGAGGGACTTCCTGTTGAGCTAATGTCTGTATGTGTGTTGCAAACTGACTATTCAGTTCATCATCCCGAAGATGTTTCAGACGTCAGAGGATGTTCTCTATTCTTATGTGTCATTTATTGCAAAGCCAGCAGATGCTTTAAACTTAAAATGAGAAGAACCAAACAATAACAAAAATTGTTTTGGTATTATAACAGCTAACAGTAAGCAGAAAGGTTTAAGGTCTCTAAAAAGAGAGAGTGGACTGAAATGAAAGGACTTAATATATTCAGACTGTAATTGTGTTGGTTTCTTGAAAAATGTGTTCTGACTGGTTTTAAGAGACTAAATATTTTAGATTATATATAAAAATAAATATTTTTTGTAAACAGACCACGTATTTATTCATTACTGTTAATACTGTTGTGCAGAGTGAAATTATCCTAATTTGAATTAAAAAAGTACTAAAAATAATTAGCAATTACAAATATTTATTGTTCTGAAGTGACTGCTGTACTGTGTGTTATGTAACGTTCCAGCTTAACGTTTTGTATATATTGTCAAGTTTAAGACATGGTTTGTGAATGGCACTATTTTTGTGTAAGATAATATTTTCTGTAGACTGTAACACAGAAATTGTTCTTTAGTTCTTTGATTTTTCACTACATATATCAGTGAAGACTTACTTCACTGTAGTGCTTAAAAACTATTAACATTGTTCACTTTTCAATTTAGAGGTGCTCATTTCCAGGAGAATTATAGTTCACACAAGTAGGAGTTAAAGTATTATCGTGACTGTTACAGTGTCATAAATCAAATAATAAAGCTTGGTCTTCTACTACATTGATCTCCAAGAATATGAGAATTATGCTGTTTTCTGTTTTTGGCATTACTAATTGAATAATTCTGATTTTGTGTGGTTGTCTAATTTTTGGCAACAATACGTTTAAAAACTCTGTCCTTGTGTTTTTTTTATTTTAAGTAAATGCAATTGAATTTCATTTTCTATTTAGAAGGTTAAATTAAAAAATAAGAAATTAATTAAAAAATAATTATGTGTGATTGAGTCTTTAGACAGAATTTGGGAAGAACAGTTTGGAAGATTTTCCACTTCACAAATAAATTAAAGTCATACAGGTTTGGAAATGACACAAGGGTTAGTAAATGATAAATTGTGGAAAGACGTGTTCAGACACTTAGAAACAGTACTGCTTGTGATGGTTGATTTACAATTTCCATGCAGATCTTCTGAAATTCTCATTATTGGAAAGGTGAAGTGCTCGGGGAACACAGGTCACTCAGGGAGTCCAATAAAATGTAAATCATAGACTCATGATGAGTTTATTTATTTGTTTTCTTTTAACTTTTTATATTGCTTTTGCTTTAGATTCATTTTTAAGTGCTTTAAGGACTTCACTTATGAATGTCTAGGTCTAGTCATCCAAACTATATGCAGATATATGCAATTTTAATAACCACTTGTCTGATTACATGCAAATTAGAAAAGGTTTTTGAGTTAGATTGTGAAAATGTGTCACATTTTATTATCTGTCGACTGATTGCAAACTATTTTAACAGAAAAGTGTGAAGAAAACAGAGAGCGTTATGAGTTTTTGCTTCATACTATGATGCTTTTAAATTCCCTTTTTGTTCAGCCGTCTGCAGAAATGATTCTGTGTATTTGATGTCCCAGAGACTGAACCATCCAGACTGCTGTCCTTTGACGTGTCATAAATCACTCTGAATGAAACATTTATTGTAATATATTTTCCTGTCTCAGACACTATATTCCCTGCGGCAGGCCGACAGATGTCTCCCCTGCCTCCTCTTCATCTTCTCACCAGACATTTCTGAAGAATAGTAGACAAAAAGTTGTCTACAATTAAGGAAGTGTTGATTAATGCTTAGTTGCTCTTTAGACATCATATTATAGCAGCAAGCTTTGAAGATCTTTTGATTATAACGTCCTATATGGATTGGTAATAAAATACATGTGATTAAATAAATGTTAATGTATTAATTTTTATTTATGTTTTTTGACACATTTTGTCAGTTGCAATAGGGCAATCACGTCGCCATGTTGGACCGGGCAAACACACACACAAGTAAACCGGAGCAGCTGCGTTTCTTCTGAATTAAAAGCACGATAACGTTTATGTTTTCAACTGATTTTATTAGTTGACAAATTGTCAGAAAATAATGTTTTGTCATAAAGAACTGTGAAAACTCGGATGACAAGCATTAAAATGTGAAAACACAGCACAAGTGTATATTATTGAATTTTTGTGTATATTTATCTGTCTTTTAATATGCATTTTAGCCAGCCAATCAGCTTACACATGACTCGAACAAGTCCTTGATGTTTAAAATGTAAATTTCGATTTAAATTTTATTTAAATTTAAACGATTTAAAACAATCTAAAGTTTGTTATGATAAATATTATTCTTATCGGATTTATTATCTTGCAGTATATCGCTTCATATCCACTGCTCTGTGTAATACGTCATGTTTATCAGTTCGCCCATTGACACGGGAGACAGAATCAATAAGTGTATTTGTGAAGTGGGCTGGAAGGTCTCTGAAGGACACTGATGTATGAGACTGGGAGGAGCTGCTGTGAGCTCCTGATGAACCTCCTCACATCTCAGCAGATCTCGCACAGGAGTCCAGCATTCACTCGGGATAATAACACACATTTTGCCGTTGTTTCTAATCAGTTCGTTTGATTTGCGCTCATTTTTGTTCCTGTCTCGTTTCACTCGGAAAACATCAGACTGAAGGTAAGTGGATTACCATAAGCATTACTCGAGAGAATGGCTCTGCTCGGATATAACGTGGATTTTCTTGAAAAATAAACATACTGTACACATACTGTAAAAGCATTCATATTCTTTTTAGACTTTCATGTTTGGCAATCTCTTTATATTGCAGAAAAAAAGAAGAAAGGGAAAACATTCACAAATATCATTAATAATGATACTAAAAGTAAACAAACATATATTTACATAATAGTACTGAATTCACATCTTTAATTAGATCTTTAAAGAAACTTTTCTTAAAGCAACAAAATGTGGTATTTTAAGTATTGTTTCTTAAAAATCTAAGCGATGAAATTGTCTAATGATCTCACGTGACACGCAGAGCTGTGACGTCACGGTGTTTCATTTCTTCAAAGTCTTTAAAGAAATTATAATAATTTAATTAAACATAAATGTGATTTGTAATATCGGTTTTTACTTTGCCTTTCTCCTTTAATTATTTTGGGTATATTTACTTTAGGTTTTGTGTATTTCCAATGTGTCAAGCCTTTCATATGTTTCTGCTGAATGCCTTCTTTGACCTTTGTTGTAATACAATTTAGTATTATTTAAAATAAATTAATACATTCTTAGGTAAGCTAAAATAATAAGGTGCTTTCGCTTTTTATTTTAAGTTTTTAATTAAATTAGCATTATTGCATTGTAGTCCACTGTTTTTCACAATTTTCTATACATTTGGACTTATTAAGGCTGCTGTCACAGTCCTTCATTGTCTCCCTTGTATGGTCTTGTCCTGCTCCCCGGTTTGTGGATTATTCAACTACATTTCCCATAGTGCTTTGCGGACTCATCATCATTGTTCATTGATTTCACCTGTGTCTTGTTTCCCCTGATTGTTTCCCTATGTATGTACTTCATCAGCACTAAGAGTTTAACCTGAATCTTTGAGAGCAGGTTGAAATTGGCATTCAGTGAATTGCTTTCCATAGTTTAGAAAGGTCTTTTCATTAAGATGCAACTAATGATATCTTCAAGAATATATGGATATAGATATGGATAGAGATGGACTCATCTACTGTAAGTCTTTTTTCTGTATGTTTTCTATGGATGAGTAAGTAAAATGTCATTGGTTTGTTTGTTTTAGGCAGAGTGTTCACAAAACCTAATAATGAGATATGTTACATTTCATACATTTAATTTTACATGGTTTGTGCTCTATGGCTCTTTTAATAGTTTTTTTTTTTTTGGAGTTGTCCCCGATCCAGCCAGCGGCATCTACTCCTTTAGGGTCTCAGGTCCAACAACATGGCCATAAACCTCTGACTGCCTGCTGTCTCGCCACATTCAGCCTGGATGGTTCACATCAATTTCTCAATAAATACAATTAAAGTATAATTGTTTTTAAATGTTAGGTTTATGCTCTGCCTTTACACAAGGAACTAGAAGTAAATGGACAATCTTTTACTTTGTCAAATCAAACTGTACATCAGGTTTGGAAAAAGGCACTTGAGTTTGATTTCTTGACTGACTGCTGGTCATTGATTTAATTCCCAAAGAAATGCACAAATAAAATAAAATCTGCATAAAAATCTATATAAAAATCTTTGTAAAATAGATATAGCGAGATACAGATATAGCGAGATACAGATATAGCGAGATACAGATATAGCGAGATACAGATATAGCGAGATACAGATATAGCGAGATACAGATATAGCGAGATACAGATATAGCGAGATACAGATATAGCGAGATACAGATATAGCGAGATACAGATATAGCGAGATACAGATATAGCGAGATACAGATATAGCGTAGATACAGATATAGCCAGATATAGCTATAGATACAGATATAGCATACAGATATAGCGAAGATACAGATATAGCGAGATACAGATATAGCGAGATACAGATATAGCGAGATACAGATATAGCGAGATACAGATATAGCGAGATACAGATATTTATATAGATATACAGATTTGTGCATAAATGTAGATGTAGTAAAATATTGAAATGGACCATTTTGCAGTATTTTATGTTTTTATGTAACATCTTGTAATACAGTTATGTAACTTATTTGTCATTTTATTATTTGTCTATCTTTGTATTTATTACAGCATACTGTAGCTGGAGAATTTTGTCTTGTTATTGCGTAGACCTCTGGAATTGTGATTCCGATTGGTCAATTGCATTTTTGTCCCTGCCAATAGATATGCTAATTCCTCATTCAACATTTTCATATTTCTCTCTTAATAATTTATTTTGCTGTAATGACTGTAACACTGATCATACATTATTTCTTACAACAATGACATTTTAAAACTTTCTCCTCTTGCTTCTGGAAATTATTTACCAAATCGTTTTACTTGCCGATCACTCTTGACCTTAAACCGTTCACAGAAGGAATCCAACTGATCCTGATCCAATTGGAGTTTACTAAACCTTCTCCTAATTCTAATTCCTCAATCCACTCCCAGGTCTTTGCTTTTACCTTTGACCTTCTAACAGCAGAAGTGCACAGAAATTCACATATTTTATATTGTATTTAGGGTTATATGTGAGCACTATTAAAATTGTATATTCCACCATGTTGAAAACAAATCCAATCTAAATTTTAAAAGAAATGAATTATAAAAAAGTGCAATATTTCATTAACTTTAAAAGCAACTAATTAAACAGAATGGCAAAACCATGCATAATAAAATGTTCAACAATAAAAGAATAGCCTATAATACAAAGAGCCCCTGATCCAGATGTTTTATTAGAACGTGTTTTCACACTTTTATTACATGTTTTCTCATTTTCTTTCATGTTGGCTTAGGGAGCATGGTTGTGTCAGCCTGCTGTTATTATAAAAACATTGACTCAGCTTAATTAGTAGATAAATCACAGTAGGGTTACTGTCATATAAGACAATAGTAGGTTGTCTTGTCTCCATGTCAACACTTAATCTAGCAGTTCTTGTACAATCTAGAATGTGAGAATGTATTAAAAAGAAGATAAAGATAAAAGAAATAAAAATAAATACTGAATTAATGAATCTGTTATTTAAATGAGCCGATCTGCTAAATAATTGTTTGGACCTCTTAGCTATCAGTGTGGTCAAAACCTTTAAATAATACTTTCTTTTTCATGGTAAGGTTGACAATTGCATGAAATCGCCGTATTCTTACCTTAACCTTTTTACAATTGAGGGTTTGCAAAACCTGGCATGCAATATAGTAATTGTATTAAGAATCCCTCATCGATTCAATGATGCCTTTTGTAGATGCAATCTTTTATGTTTAACACTACAAGATAATTCATAATAACATGTTTTAATTTCCTTTTGCATTGTAAAACATTGCTAAAATATACAGTATTGTCTCATTACATGTCTCCTCAACAGCTTTTCCTCCTAGGCTTTTTTACACTTACACTTAGATAGACCATATGTAAGGCATCTCATCGGTTGCCATGGTAACGCGGAGACGAGCAGGAAGGTGTGAAAGTGCAGGAATGAGGGTGTCGTTTCTTTGTCTTCTTATAGATCTCAAGACCCGCACACCACACATGAAACCGGAAAACTATTTCCTGGAGTGTAGGTTCTGACTTTAACATCCACTCTTTAGATCTAAAAAAATTAAGAGTTTTTACATTTTTTTCTTGAATATTTTGGGAATAATTCCAAGTTTTGTTAGTTTTGTGATTTTTTTTTTTTCACTTGGATTTGTAATGTATGACTCTGAAAGGAAATGACGACCTGCACGTTTCTAGATGTAAGCCGTGGCCTAGTGTTGGATGGATATTTGAAAGATATTTTTATTCTGCCATGTTGTTTGTTGGAGTTTAACGGTGGTTTGATCATGTTGGAAGTGTTTTTTTTTCTGCAGAGTGTCAATATTTGCTTTACTATAAATGTGTGGCATGCTTTTCAGTGTATTTACTTATTTAGTATTTCTTTTGAATGAAAGCCATTCCAATGTATATTTCATTACACTTGACAGATTATGGATACTAGTTTGGATGATAGTACCAATATAATTTAATTTGAATGGAAAATTAGATGGAATAAGATTGGTAATAAGAAATGTTGTTACTGTATTACTGTACTTTGAGAATTTGCACCATGACTTTTCCTGACCCCTATAATCCTGTAGCTTTAGGATCATTCTGCTGTGGTGTGCACACGAGCCAGCAAATGAGATTACAGAGAGCTTTCTAAGATGGATGGCTTCAAAAATGTTGCTTTGATTATACTGCTGGTAACGTCGAAGCGTTGCTTGCAAAATGTCTACGTGTCATCATTTACTAATATTTTCCTGTCGTCTGTGCTGTTTATGATATTCTAGTTTTGTTCATGTTTTCATGAAATAGTTTGTCCTTCTTGCCTAATATCTTCTTTGTGTCACTTGCAGGTGAAGAATGAGGAGGGGAATTGATTTCTTACAATGCAATAAAACCAAACCATAATATCTCATAATCACTGGAGAATAGAGAGGATTTTGTTTGTCGAAAAGAAGACAAAGGGAACGATGGGGCGAAAGAAGATCCAGATCACCCGCATAATGGACGAGAGAAACCGACAGGTGAGAACTGCATCAAAACTCTGCCAGGTGCCTTTCAAGCCGAACCTTTTAAATAATTAAAAGAGTAAATCTGCAACTAGTAATGTATCATTTGATTTAAAAACAAATCAGTTATTGAGTAAGTACATTAAAAAATCTGTGTTCAAACTTCCCCTTATCTTATCACAGCGGTAAACTTATAAAAATGTATATAATTTAAATAGTACATAATGTATTCATCATTATCTAGTTTTACGTCATCATGCTGTTGATCAGTTGTTAAAATCAAATGTTAAAAAAATACAGCTGCCTACACCTTCATTTTATAGATTAATGCATGATATTCTGTGGCACTAATTAAACATCATGGTAATACCACAATATATAAGTCTATAACTATGCCCAGAAACATAGCATTACCATGGTACCACAGTAAAAAAAATCTTCAACAAGCACTAATTATTTCCTCTGCATCCCCTTGAGTCTTTGAAAGTCGATGATGAAGCTGTTAAAAGTTGTTTTTACACTGTGACATTGACACCAGACAGCAGAAGAGCTTGTTCTCAGTTAGCGTTACATGCACTGCTGTAAGAATTTGGCCCTTAGCAGTGGTGGGATTAATTCCTCAGGGAGAGGTGATAATTGGCAGGAAACATGAGAAGATCTGGCAACCCTGACAGCTGGGCCTAGTCAGATGGTTGTGAAAAACTAAAGTGAAGAATGTGTTTGTTTGATGCTGTTAATGAGCCTCCACTTACAATATCTATATATATTTAGACATCTGTCATGCTATACCAGAAGTAGCATGTATTTAAATATGGTAAGTTGTGAAAACCTGATATACTGACTAGGCAGATTTGTGGAAAATATTTTTTGTATTTTTATACATTTATATATATTATTTTAGATATTTTTCTACTTTTTGTTTATTTGTTTTGTTTATTATTGTTTTATTTTTATCTGCAAAATATTTAAATGTAATTTATTAAATTGTATTAAATATTAACACTACTGTACATTTCCCGGATCTCTAGAGGTTGGCATCAGCCAATGAAATGTTGACTAAATCATTCATTTGCAATACTTTTTTTTGCACAGTGGTACATTGCAATGCATCTTTTTTTTATGCATCTTTTTTGTTGATATTTCAAATTCAATTTATATTTAAAGATCATTTACAGGTCTTGGTTGTATTCATTAGTTCAGTCTATAACAACTGGTTCATACCCTTGATGTTTGTCATTTGTTTATTTAGGTAACTTTCACGAAGAGAAAGTTTGGTCTGATGAAGAAGGCGTATGAGCTCAGCGTTCTGTGTGACTGTGAAATAGCCCTGATTATCTTCAACAGCTCCAATAAACTCTTCCAGTATGCCAGCACAGACATGGACAAGGTCTTACTGAAGTACACAGAATACAATGAGCCCCATGAGAGCAGAACCAACTCTGATATTGTGGAAGTAAGTGACTGCGCATTAAAAGAGGCTGTAAAAGTCATATTGTATTACATCATCAGTGTCTCATTTATGATTCATTTATGCTTTCTTTTGATTAAATGATTCTTTGATTATAGTGTGTTGAAATTGCCTAATGTGTATGTCCCATGTAAAATTATGGCTGAGCACAGACCATTTTAACGCTATGCGATGCTAAGTGTGTTTAATGAATAAAAAGTGACAACAGCATATTATGCTATATATACATAAGTTGCCAAATTGTGACGTAGTAAGGGGCTTGTTGATTTCCAAAATGATGGAGGGCAAGTGTGTTGTCAATAATAATGAATAATTTTAAAAGGTTATTTCAGGTTTACATGCTGAATATTTTAATTATTTTAAACATGCAATGTAAGAACAGCTAGCTTAAACGAAATGAAGATAAATATTATTTAATATTCATCTTACTTTTTGAATACTAATCTTTTTTTTTTATAAAAAAGGAATTTAAAAAGTACTAGGAGTTTTCGTAATGGGCTACCTGTCTGGGCACTTTTAGTTGAATAAACTGATATGGAACAAATAAATGATTCATAAAGTCCACAGGAAAACTGTTTTGTTATGTTCTTAATCGTTTTGTGTGGTTTATGCTACTTCCGTTTATTTACCGACTTGTTACATACCATAAAACGAAAGCCAGACTCAGAGATACAAGTTTTCTAGGTGCACTTAAATGTACAAACAAACAACAAGAATGGACACAATTAGGGTGAGGCAATAGAGACAGAACTACAAAAGAACATGGATGGACTACAACAGGAAGTGGCGTGTTGTAATTCAAAAACAAGCACAATAAGAGACATGACAACAACAAAATATGGAAAATTGGTTTAGGGTTAAGCTTAGGGCAAGTCCACACTAAATCTGTGCACAGAGCAAAAGTCAGCAACAGCTCTGAATCTGTTCAGAAAATGCAGGAAAGTAAGCATATAGCATGTAGGCCTGAACCTGACCGGATATGACAGAGCTGCTCCTGATAGATTACACTAATGCATATAGTGGCAGCAGCATCTGGGTGTGCAGTCTGCATTTACTGCAGCTGTAATAGAGTTAGCGGAGAGTAGGGACGCATTTCAACCGAGCTGGATGTGGTAATTATAGATCGCTGTCTTCTCTGAGACGTGCACTCGAATTACATGTGCATTGAGCGTATGACACTACCTGAGGTTATTCTGCAATAAAACAATTGTCATCTTTAAAAACCATACATTATTAGATGACAAAAAATATATATAATAATAATAATCTTTTAGGTTTTTTATTCGAACAAAATATTATATTGTATGTATATATATTGTATTCAAAAAGAAGTAATAAAGGAGATACTATATATACTATAATTCATATGTACAAGATCGTATACCTAACTGCATGTTACTATTCAGAAACTTAAAAACACAATTGTATTTACTACAATAAATACATTGTGTTTGCATACAGTGTTCATTCTACAGTTAACTTGCTTTACTTTGGAGAAAAGCAGTCTGTAGTAAATAAATAAATGTAAATGTTGTAACACTTAATTTTTGTGATAGTAAAAGGCATTTTAAAGATAAACCAGTTGCACACATTTAGTGCTTGTGTATGCATTATGATTCATATAGATGATGATGTTTCTATAGTTATGTTTAATCCTTCTGTGATGCAGGTGTTGAACAAGAAGGAACAGAGAGGCTGTGACAGCCCAGACCCGGACGCTTCGTTTGTCCTCACACCTCACACAGAGGAGAAATATCAGAAGATCAACGAAGAGTTCGACAATATGATGAGAAATCATAAAATCGTAAGTGAAGGCATTTCTAATTTGTTATTTTTCATCTCAAAACTGGTGAATACTGTAGATCACTATATTCTTATATGATATGTAATCCATTTCAAAAATATTTTTAAGTAAAATTTTTGTTGTCTAATTAAAGAAATAAATATGTTGAAACAATTATTTTTTTCGTCTACATTGAAATACATCTTCAGATAATTTTTTTTAAAGATTATGAGAAACATTTTTCTCAATTGTGTCTAAACTTTTGATGTGTATGTGCTATGAACATTATTGATACCTCAATTAATGGACCTTATTGCGGAATGGTCTATTATTACTTTTTTATAGTAAATAAACTTTTTCAGCAGGCAGAATATAAAACGGGTGACAAAAAGCCCCACATTTATTCAGGAATTATTTTAAGTCACATCTAGGGAGCAGAATTTCATAGTGAGTTTCAACAGTCATCAGGAATTCTTTACAACAGCAATCCACATTAACACTCAAACAACAGCATACAGTTGCAAACGTGCTAAAAAGCACTCCAAACACTTTAGCAACCAAACAGCAATGCTTTGGAAACCTTGTCACTGCGATGGGGATCAATCACCTCTTGCATAAATCAAGTTGTATGTACAGTACAGTATGATGCTGACAATTTTAGAAACATTTGAAATGATGTTCCTGTTTAAACTCTTGACATCCTTCTTTGTTTCCACCACCAGCCGGCTGTTTTGAGCCAGCAGAGTTTCTGTATGCCAGTCAGCAATCCAGCTTCACTCTCCTACAGTACTGACAGCTCACTGGACACCCCGGTGTCCCTCAGCGGGCCGAGCATACTGTCCCTGCCATCTAACACCCTGCAGAGCACTGATTCTACAGGTGGGTTAGAATTGCCATGTTTTGAATGCTTTTGTGGGTTTAAATAGTCACGTTTACCAAACTTGTGCACCCTTTTGCTTTTATGAACTAAATTGAGAAAACAAAATTTGCTGCAATATCACTGTACTTTTTTGTTGTTGTCTTGGATCGGCTCATGGATGTTTGTAATGTCAAACTGTACAGACAATATATCAGTCATCCATGATTTTGAAAACGATATTTTAATATTTAGATATTGGGCCAGGTTCATCCGAAGCCACACCTCTAAATGGTGTCCAAGCCTCCTCCTGTGGGTACGTACTTATAAATCTGATCATATTGATGAATTAGGGCAGATGCTTTCATCTAAAGTGCTCGTGTTTGACATTTTTGATCTAGCACCAGTCTCCCTTTTGTATCTTATCCAGCAAACGGCATAATCTGTGGTTCTGAAGGAAGAGCCGGACAGCAGAAATCTTTAGTGATGTCCACTGCGGGCCGCAGACCGGAGCTGAGAGTACGCATCCCTCCTGCACGCAGTGGCTCTCCGGGGGTCAGTATCCACAATTTCTCATTACAAAGACCAACAGAAAAAAACCTGTAGTTGTGATACGATGAGAGGGTATTGACCTGTCCGAAAGGTTGTGTTCACACAAATCTTTTCCTAAAGTTTTAGCTGTACTGTATCAAATTAAGCATACTTTCCCATGTATATATTCTAGTGGTTGAATAATGCATTACAGCAGAACATAAATTTAGTAAAAATTATTATTATTGTTTTACAGCTGTATTTATTTCAAGTATTTTTAACACTTCAATGCAAACAAATCATGCTGGCTAACACAAATCAATTTCTGTAATTTCCTTCCTGCTCACTGTGAAACTTCAGAGAGTAAACAGCCCCCAATCCAGCCAATCACTAAGCACTCCAGTGGTTTCCGTGGCAACCCCAAGTCTGCATCCCCAGGGTCTTGTGTACTCAGCGATGACCTCATCTTATGATACAGGTCTGTAACCCACCTCCCAGATTCTGCTGGACATCTCAACACCGGTTATCGTTTATGTGTAACCACGACTGTTTTACTTCTTCTAGATTATGCCCTGAACAGTGCAGAGCCAAACTCTTTACATGACTTCAGTTCACCAGAGAGCATCACGTCAGGTCCAGGGTCTTCATGGGAACATCCAGGGTTTAGTACTCTAAGGTGCGACAGTGATGTCACTCACCCATCAGCATCATTCACAAGTCACAACCCATCATTCATTATTATTATATTTTTCTGTAATAGAATAGTCGAGTGAAATTTCATAAAAAAATACATTTTATATATTAGGATATTCTGTATAACACAAAAGAAGATATTTTGAAGAATGTTGGATAACATTGTATTCCATTAATTTCCATTGTATGAGCACAGAACCTCTAAGACATTCCTCAAAATATCTTCTTTTGTGGTCCACAGAAGAAGAAAAAAATCATACAGGTTTGAAATGACATGAGGATAAATAAATTATGAATTTTTTATTGTTTTTTTTAACTATCCCTTAAATGTTTTTAAAGACATTTGAGACCCTGTCTGTGAAAACCAGGCTAAAGTCTAAAAATCTCATTCTGAGATAACGGCATCAAAGTTTGATTTTGCCGGATAATTTTACTATGATTTCAATCTTTGACATAATCTTATTCTTTCACAGAATGTTCTTAACATTATTTAGGATGATTTTATGTAGAAAACGGTAAATCACAAAAAATTAGTTTAGCTGGGTTTTTACAGACAGAGTCACATATATGACATAATAATTATGGCAATCTTTCTTATCACCAGATCCACACATCCACAACCCTCTGATTCTGTCACTAACTCCATCAGCATCAAATCAGAGCCCTCCTCTCCACCCAGAGAACGTCCCGTCCACTCGCTGTATCCTAACATCCACACCGTGCCTCTCCCCGACCCGAGACAAGAAGTGGGACGTTCTCCTGCGGACAGCTTTAGTTCCTCTGGCAGTTCATACGAGGGTAGCGACCGTGAGGACCAACGGATCGACTCTCTCCCAGTTACTGTTAACCCAGGACAAGGCGGTAGATCATCACCAGGGATGGAGGACAGGGATGATCCATCATTCAAACGCATGCGAACAGACAGCTGGGTGACTTAAGACCACGAGTGCTTCAGAACGTCAAGTTTCGGTCGACATGTTGCAGATATGAGCGCTGCTGTTGTATCCTGCTTTGTGCAGCAAATAATGTGAAGACGCATCAAAAACTGAGGTGTCTGTGAAGAGGAAATATGAAGACTGTTATTGTAATTGTGAGTTGGAAAACAGGGTTTAAAGAATTTAATTATGAAGTGTCTTTTTCCTAGCTTTTTAATAAGCCATGTAATATTGATGGAGACTGTCTTTTTCTGTGTATCTGAGTTTTTATGCCCTAGTGATCAAGTTACAGCTGTGGGCACATAGCTGGTTGAAACAACCTCAGGTATATCTGCTTTTCAACCAACTTTCAGCAAACTTTAAAGGAGTCCTGCACATGACGCATTTAGTTCCTGTAAAATTTGTGGATAATTTCTTGGTTTAATTTGCTGGCAATACCTCATTCTTAACTTACTAGAAGCATTTTGCAGTCCTTTTTACTTCCATAGTGTAGTATATGAAAAAATATACCACGGAATATGCATGAAAAAAATTATTGAATGAAAACCTAAATAATCAATTAAATTAAGTTGAAGTAAAATACACAGCAAGACCAGGAATGTGCATTGAGGAAACCAATTTCAACATTGTGTTTTAATTAAAGGGATAGTTCACCAAAAAGGAAGATATTTTGAAGAAAAAATATCTCCTGTTGACTTTTAATGTATTGGAACAAAACCACATTTTGTGACATTTCTCAAAATATTTTCTTCTTTTCAGATTTTTTCAATTGTACTATGCCTTTAAGATGCTATTTTGATTATGTTGATTGCAGGTTTTTTAAAACCCACAATCTTCCAGTAAGAGACTATAAACACATTATGCTTCCTTGATGCTATCTGAACAATGTAAACATTGTAAACATTGTAAATACTGTTACTCTAGCAGTTATGATTACAAGCATACAAAGCATATTTATATGTCTTTTATAGTGTCTTTTATATTCGTTATTCAGACTGAATGGGAATATGGTAATGGAACAGTGTTTGTAACATACTGTACACTTTATAGAGTTTGTACAGTATTATGGCTTTATATATGGTTGTTACATGTCCATCAAGAGCAAACGTAGTGTTTTCAGTATTTGTTCTATTACAGATCTCGTGAGATGTTTGCCTGTACCATATATGCTTTTATTTTGCAGATGTTCTTAACTGATAGTGTTTTGTTATGCCAGTGCCCTCACAATCTACCCACATGCCATGCAAAATCATTTTCAATCTGCCAATGCCAATTCAATCTGTGGAACTCTGATAAATTGCCTCATTTATTAATTAGAAGTTCAAAATGCTGGGACTTCTTTATTGTTTATACAGCTAAATGGCAATAAACCTCATATTATACTCACCTCTGTGGCCGTCAATGTTGTTTAGCAGTATTTTATATATATTTTTGCATACAATTATTATCTGGGTCATTCGCTTCTGTGAAATAATGTTAATGGGTAATAAACAGGATGTGCATTCTTTGATGTTGACACAATTTGGTTTTGCAGTATTTTCCTCTTCACCACAGAAACATGTTGTGTTTACATTGTTCCCATCATTTTCTCATGTGTTTCATACCGGTACACATTACAAGAATTGCATTAGGGTTTTATATTTAGTCAAAGGGATTTTAAGAATGAGCAGAGCAAGCTACAATGCTTCAATCTTTATTATAAGGCCATGTAAACCTTTTAAAATACTGCATTGCATAAACACATGCAAAGAATATTCAGTTTTGCATAACATAAATGAATGCAACAAGTCATTCATACCTCAAGTCATCTGATTTAACAAATTCAATGAGACACTAGTATGGCTGAATTACTCTCATCCACATGACTGACAGATTACAGAGACTGACTATTTTATGTGGGCCAAAGAGTGACCTGACGTTATTGTACAACAATATGTGTCTACTTTATAACAATTTCCAACAGCGTCTAAACTTTAGTTCACCAGGGGGCGTTTGGTGGCTCAGTAACCTTCATCCTCCATTCAGCAACATTTAAAGTTTTTGACGTTTATTTGAATGTTTTTAATAAAATGTCTATTAACTTCAATATATTGTTTCAAACACTTCGGCCCAAAATGTAATTATACAATAATAATACAAATACTGCCAACTAATTTCTATTGAAGGATTTTAAAACTCCCTATCCAAATATCACAAACGACTATTATTGGTCCATCTAGACGAGCGTTGAGCAAAGTACCAGGAGTCACGTGCACACACATTCATCCGCTTCTTCGGCAACGCTCTGGGAAACAAATTATACCTGAAATAAAAACACTGTGAAACTTTAAAAGCCACATAATTAAAACATAAGCTTTAGAATGAAAATGAAATATTATATGAAGAGTTCAAATATAAGATGCTTGGTACTTGACCAATTAGAAGCGTCGTCTGGGCCACTAAGCCACGCCCACTTTGTATCCCGGAAGCGTTTGAATGTCTCCTCTATCTCAGGCTTTATTTCTGATCACAGAGGTGTTTTACTTTACTTTACTTGTGTCACCCGAATAGGAAGTTACCAGCAGCACTGCTGAGTACAGATGAGATGTTTTCTCTTCGGTCCAGTACGTGATCGCCGAACAAAATGGTTTAAACGCTGGATGTCAGGTAATACTAATGAAGTGGTCTGGTCAAATAACTGTTTATATATTCAAATGAATTAAATATGGGGATATTGAATGATGTCGCTGCTGGGACAGTCCCACAAGTACATGTGATCTTATTTTATGACGTTTGCTCTTTTTCCTAAACTTTTTTTAGACAGACAGGTGATCATAATGCACGTGTATGTTTAATAGCTGTTACATTAATGACATTTTTGGACATCTGTTCGTTGACGACATTATATCTTCCTTTGTGAAAGTAAATGGGCTGTCATTGCATTGTCTTATGGGAGGGACTGATGGATGTTTAGTTTGACAGGTGTTACAAGTGACCTGAGCTGGGGAAAAGATGCTAAAATGTCACTCCTTAACCCTTAAAACGTGACATCTTAAGTGTTTTACTTCTTAAGTACTACTTATGTGTATCACTGCTATAGAAAAGAATGAAAAAAATCATGGAAATGATTGGTGAAAAGGTGTGGGAACCCCATAGATACAGATAGATAAATAATATATGTTATTTGCAGAATATAGACTGTATATGCAGAATATACACATTCTTTCAATGGCACAATTTTTTATATTTTTACAAAATTTTATATTTACAAAATGTCAAATAAACCATTTACTAATAAATTAAACCATATGTATCATTGGGTTTCACATGTTTGATGTCTGTCTACAGTTGGAACGCTGAAATGACTTTATTAACACATGTAGGTAAACACATGTAGTCTTATGAAGGATGTGTGTTTGGAACCTTATTGAAGGAAATTGTATGTTGTTTGCACAGCTCCACCTTAACTATTAGCTGACATTTACAGCCGGCTTTATTTACACATGGAGTTAATGATTACATGCCATTTTAGAAAGTGGTTGTATCAAACGCCTCATTTAGCTGATGTTGGTTTTGCTGTTGTGTTGCGGGTCTTTTTTATTTGGCATATGATTGATGTTGGTCACTGTACTACTAAGATTTTTTCATAATGTGACCAAAACTTGTCATGGGGGGTTTTATTGGAAAGAAAATATTTTAATCCAAAAAGAAAATAAAACTAAGTGGACCTAAGATTATGTTATATTGGAATTGTCTTTTGATATATTGAGTTCCTCAAAGTTATGAGAGAGAGTAAATCAGTTCGACTGAATGACTGCATATAAAGGAATTGAAATGCGTCTTCTGTTTTTAGTGAGCTTTGAAATGATTGTTTGCTGAAAGAATAGAGATGGTATGAGGTGATCAGGTATATTTAGTAGCCTGTGGTATCACTCAAAACCCTACTGTGATATTTCTTCAGCCATTTCCTCTGACAGAATGCATTGCTGGCTTTAGTCCAGCCTCAGATAATGGGTCCGACTGCAGAGGGAGATGTAGCCCAGGTCAAGTGCATGAAGATTTGCAGCGCTGCACAGTGATATCACTGCAGACTGACTTGACTTTGCATTTGTGCTTATATCCTGTAGTTATATAGTTATAATATCGAGCTGATGTTTACAGAGTTTAAACTTATACGGGGATTATTCAGGTAGTGCCTGTCATAAAATAGTAAATTTGTTAAGTTTTCATACATTATTTACATTATATATATTTATAATATTGAATTAATATTTTTATTTTCATACAATGTAAAAAGATCTAATTATCTAATATAAAAACATTATTAATATTATTATTATTATTATTATTAGTGGTAGTAGTAGTATTCGAGAATTAGAGAAAGAAAAATGACAGTCATACTAGTATATTTAAATTAATGACAAACAGTCTTTTTACAAGATTACATATTATTTTATTTCATAAAAATTGATCTTACTTGTTGGGTTTTGTTTTATGGGGATTTTCCATAGACATAATGACTTTTACACTGTACAAACTCACCCTATCTCTAAACCTAACCCTTAAACACAAATGTTTCAATAAAACATTATGTAGTATGATTATGTAGAATGTATGTCTCTGTAAACTGTAAACTGCATAGCGAGTTATAGATGCGATCAATGGCAAATTGTGTCCTTTATTACGGATTGCACATGCTACGGATTGCACATGCTACGGATTGCAACTATAACACGTCATGTCAGGGGTTTTTTCTCTCTTAAAGAGTTTTTTTGAATCCCTGACCACTGACTGCTATCTGTTATTACATGTAAAGCTGCTTTGATACAATGTCCTTTGTGAAAAGCGCTATACAAATAAAATTGAATTGAATTGAATATGATTTATAATATTCCTAACTGTTTTCCTAACAGGGACCAAAAATGGACCAAACACACACACAAAACACACACATTGGCCTATTTTGACAGTGCAGCTTAAAGGATTATTTTAAAAAAATTCGCTCTGGTTCATTTCCTCAGTGTTAGTAGACTTCAGGAAATGCTTTTTTCATGTTAGACCTCAACCATGTGCTAACATTGACACATTGATAGTGATCTTATTCCTTAAAAATTCACAGAACGAACAAGTGAAGCTTTAAATCTCTCAAAGTCCCTAACAATAAATATGAACAATGTCATAAAGCATAAGTAATGACTCGGAGCTCCTGCATTTCTGGTTCATTATCAGGAAAGAGCCGTAAGATCAGATTATGCCACCACGCGAGACATGGAACGAGCTGATTTGTTGCTTTTCAATGGTTTTGGCATTTAACATGTTAGGCCTGTTTAAAACAAAACATCACCCTGTAGATGTACAGTACAGTACAGTAGAGTAGTCTTGTGTGTTTTTGGTTGGATGTAGGAACAGACTGATTGAGTGTCAACATTACACCTCCAGAACAGCTGAAAAAATCAATACTGTCCATTTACTTAAGCCCAGCAGATGTTTGGCCACATCTAAATGTTTAATGTAGCCAGGCTGTTGTTTTATAGCTGCTGTGTGCCTTCAACACAACACAGTATTACATCTAAAGGCGGATAGACAGAGTATTTGATTATAAAGCTGTATTTTGAAGAAAAACTAACAATATGTGCTTTATTGGATGTGATTTGGCAATGCTCTTTGTTGGTGTCATTTTCTGCCGTTTTCAGTGAGTTTCAAAAATCCTCAGACCTTTTTCATATTTATGGATACTAATATATTTTTTCTGTAATTATTTGTTTCAATTTTATTATATTTCAGAATTTTATTTGTTATATGGGGAAAGACATAGACAAAAGACAAGCTCCAATAAATGTATCGGACAGAAACCATGTCTCCATATTTTGTCATATTTATCTTTTTTCATAAATCATATCAGTCACCCTTTATGTCTGTGGGGTTTTGTAAAGGTTAATGTTTTATGTATTTGAGAAGTGGAGAACAGTGTCTTAAGCTGCTTTGACACATACCGTTTTTGAAGTTTTTCAAAACATTTTTTCAAAATACTTTATTTATTTATTTGCTGCATTGCTTACATCCTTCACACACCTTCTGTGGGTAAAAATGACATTTTTTTTTGGTCCTGCAATGTTTGTGTGAACAGCACAGTTGTGTATTTACTGGTAAAGTCATACTGGCAATGTTATGGTAATTGACTGGAATTAGCGTGTGAAATAGTCTTTCATTTGTTAATACTTCGTCAATACTGTGTTAAATAGCATGAGCATACTGTACCACTTCATCATATAACATGAGAAAGCATGAGAAGTAGCATTTTGTATCATTAAAAAAATAATCGATGAAATTTATCGATTAAAAACCGATTAATCGATTAAAAATGAAAATTAAAAGCAATGTGAAAAATGAATCAAACATGACAGGGCTAAATTGTGTTTTTTGCATGTTGCACATATCATGTTACATTATGTAAATGTTAGCAGATTAAGGAACAGATTATGGTTTAAAGCGTGTTTATATTATAACAGATGTGATTTTCTGTGACACACATGGTTAGTCTTACGCATTAAACTCCAACCAACACATTGTTCAGATGTTTCGAAGAACATGTACACACATGCCAATGTGAACCTGAAGCGATTAAATTTCTTGATGATTAACATGAATTAAATTTCTCAGATTGCTCCTCTTGGGCAAAGATTTTACAGATCCGTTTAAATCCAGCTACAGTGCCAAATTCATGGTTTGATTCTTAGGAAACATGCAAATCTTAAAGTTACTGCAAGTTGGTACATATTCATGATTTTAGCCTCTAGGAAAAAGTTGGAACAACAAATATAATATCTACTGTATAGACCATTTCACAATATGTAAACAGCACTGGTCCAAAAGCACTTCCTGTCTCAGTTTTGTAACACTACACAATGTCAGAACGAAATACAACCAACAGAAAAAGCATTTACAATGGAATCAAAATGTTTAACGAACATCTTTAAGGTTCAATCATATATGTGAAATACAGAAAAACTGAAACAGGAAGTGCTTCTGGACCAGTGTTGTTTACATCTTGTGGAATGGTCTATATGTCAGGTGTTAGATAATAAAAGGATAGATAGGATAGAAAGGATTGATAATAAAAAGTGTAGTTGACCTTTAGGCCTGCCTTTAAGTACTTGAGCTAATGTACTTATTTTAGGGTTGCCAGATATTGACATTTTTCTATTTCATCCACTCTTATTGTTTTTTAAGGTCTTGCAGCTCTAGTGTGTGTGACAGAGGCCTGTACGACCAACTTGCAAAATTCACATAAACACACACCCTTCCGCCTCTCCGATGGAGGACAAAAGGTCTGTGATAGGCACTCTGCGGCAAAAAGCCAAACTCTTTCGATCTTCGAGGGTCGGCAGTGACAAACACCACAACAAGCTGGAGGTGAGAGAAGAGCGTCTGTTGGACCAGCGGATGAAAACATCTAAAGAAGATGTCCCACAGAAGGGTCGGACGTCCTCCCCCGTAAGCCACTCCCACCATCGGACATCCTCCCAGCAACAGGCAGCTAACCTTCGGCCTGTCTCCTGCTTCAGCAGCCCACCCACCCCTCCCAACCTGTGTTTGCAGAGAAGAGGGGCCGTCACCGGGCTTGCTGATTCGCTGAACATGCTGGTGGACTCAACGGACTGGCCCTCGCAGGAGTCAGTGGCTGATGGACCTCAGGAGGAGCAGGACTTCTTTGAGGCTGCTGAAGACATGGAGCAGGTGCTAAAATTAGGAGACACGCAAGTTCCCTCGTCAGACAGCGTGACAGAGGTAATGACATTTTTTCACTTGAGTTAACCATCACAAGAGGAAGGAAGTTTTCGGTGCTTTTTGTCGCCTCCTAAGATGTGTTGCACAAAACTGTTTGTGTTTCATATCTTTAATAGGTAAACTTAGAATAGTTTCTTATGTAAATTGTGTTTTATAGACCCAATTAAAATAACGTAGTGTACTTTACTAGTATACATTACTATTTACTATAGTAAACTGTAGTATTATAGCACTATTTACAACACTGTATTATGAAGCACTGACTATAAGGAACTGATAAACTGTAGTAAATACTGTAGTATACTTTAGTATTCACTATAGTAAACTCTAGTAAGTATACTGTAGTATATTATAGTAATTGCTATACATTGTTAATGTATACTACTGTATTCTGTAGTATTGACTATAAGGAACTGATAAACTATTTCTGTTACTAAATACTATAGTGTACTTTAATATTTACTATGGTGACGTTTAAAGCACTATAATATCTAGTTATATCTATTAAATCCATCATTACAAGCTCTTTGGGATATCTAGTGTCTATGTGATTTATTATCTGATTTATACAGTACAGTGTAGTATATAATATAGTGTAGTATCTATGTATATTGTTTACTATGGTCTGGACTTTTCACAACTTTGGCATCCCTAATGCAAATTAACCATGGTTTTACTATAGTAATCCTTATTTATTTTTATTTTTTTTAACTATAGTAAACCGAATGGTTTAACTGCAATAACCACACTTTAACCATGATATTTGTAGTAAAACTATGGTAATACAAATGGAAATCAATTTGCCCAGAAACAACCATATTGTAACCAAAAACAAGAATTATCCCAAAGTTAGAGAAACACTCATATGAAGCCATTGATCGATTGTTGAATTGCCTTCAGGGAAGAGCATCATGACTCCATGGTTCCTCTGAACATCAGAGGTATCATTGCATAAACTTGCCATATAACATTTCTAAGGCTGAGAATCTGGTAATTCACATGGAGAGCGTGCTGACGCTTCTCTACTTTTAAAAATGCAAATGATTGTCCGGGAAGTGTTCTGCTACTCTTACGGTACTGTAATCGCACCCAATGTAAACACACAAATATAGATGCTATGGTCAGGTGAAGATAGATGCTATGTTTGCTTTGTTTGTTTTCTGAGTCTGCTTCCTAACGCACTGATGATCTTCCTTTGTGTTATTATATTTTATTATATGCACTACTTAGTGGACACTGTTTGACTGTATGGTTTTCTGGTGAGTAAACTACTTTTTCAAGGTGATTTGTAAGACCGTCAGAAGATCTAGAAAGATTAACTTTGGGTTTGTGATAAGGAAGGGAAACCCTACACTACCACGCTTAAAACAAATTATACAGCCACTTAAAATGGGTTTTAAAGCTTTCCAGGTGTTGTGTGCTTTATATTTGCCCCACCAAAGGTAAATGATGTAAACCAGCACTGCTTGTTTCTTAGTTTCTAAAATACTGTAGTTTCTCTTTTGTTTGTAATACTTCTTCATGAAGTGTTTTTCTTCCCTGCAGCTAAGGAATTTTTAATAAAGACACTTAGACGGCTAGAATATTACCAGTTACCATGACAAAGTGTAGCCAAAAAACTGTTCAAAGTGTTTTATCACCATCATGACACTCAATGTTGATAAATGAGGAAATAACTTACATCACTTCTGTAGTGGTGTACATTACTGACACAGTCTTTTGTTGTGCTTGTTTGTTTTTTGGAGAACAGAAGTCACATCTAAACAGAAATGGTTTGGAAACGTTCTCCGTGCATGACAACGAGCCCAGTAATGTAAGTTTTAATGTGTTTGTGTATATGTGTGCGTGTGTTATTTTGCTCCAGTGGATTGTTAAGAGGTTCACAGGATATTTATTAGGGTACATTCAGCTGATATGGTGTTTTAAATGGCCCTGAAATGGACCGTAATGTGCATCTCAGTGTTCTTGTCTTCAGCTGACATTGAAAGCTGAAGGTTTGTTGTCAGTCAGATAAAACACAGCATCCTTACAGATGAATCCTAATATTTGTTTGACAAAGATTTTACTCTGATGTCTATACAGCTTGCTAGTTTTCCTTTAATTACCATTAACCATGGTTTTATTATAGTAAAAGTGTAGTAGTGGGCAAGTCCATGCAAATGTCAAACTTTAAAAACATTTTCATTATAACAGATAGTTCAGATGTCAATATTTGGTGGTTTAAAGGATTTCTTTTACATTAAAATCATGATTTTTCAGAATTTTAACATCCATGACAGTCCATATTAAAATTAAAATATACATACAAATACAAATTAAAATAATTATTTCATATTCTTTGAAGAGTCATCTCTTCTCCATTTGTTGGGTATTATTGCTTCTGGTTTGTTTTATTTCACAGAAGTCCTACAAATGAATATTACAGATAATTGTTAGATAATTGTTGATAATTATTATGTATTATGTATTTTAACAAATGCATAATGTAAAGTACATTTTTAGGAGCTAAAGGGCATTTGTTTATTATAATAATTCTTTTTTGCAGATTCTGGACATGAGGCCTGAGACGCCCGTGGTGGGTGAGATTCAGAGAGAACGGCAGAGATCGTACCTGCTCACTGTATGCCTGAAGGAGGGACGTGGGCTCGTCATAAGAGACCGCTGTGGTAGGTGTCGATATGTGTGTATAATCAAACCACACCCTAAAACACAATAGACATCCTGCATTTCAATTACAAACAGAGACTGTTTGTTAAGGTGTACCCGCAGGATAAACAAGTAGGTAAATGTGCCAGAGACGGGTTCCTGTAGCTCATTTGCTAGAGACTAGAAGTATTAGAAGTTGTTTGATACCCAGATGAATGAATAAAAGTTGTTATGAACTTGAATGTACTGCTATCAACCTTAGATTGAAGGATCATTTAAATGATTGTACATGAAAGGTGATTTAAAATACTTCCTCCAATAGATAACCTGTTAATAGACTTCCCTATGTGTCCTGTGTGTCTGATGGTTTAAGCGGTTCGACTTCTGGCTCAGCCAATAGCGTGAGTTTGGGGCGGGGCTACTTGTGTACTCAACATCATTATTATTCGTTTTTTTAACAAACCCTGAGCATTGAACTCCACATCAAACACATATCTAGAAACCTAGAAACTTAGCAACGCCCTAACAACCACTCAGAAAACCCTAGCATTGTGCCAGCTGGTTTTCCATTGGCAAACAACACCCACATATGTGAGCATGACTGTGAAAACCAGGTTTCATGTGTCTATTGAAGTTTTATGAACTAATTATGAGGTTATGAGGCATCAACATTTGATTTCAATTGTGAATTTTACTATGATTTCAATCTTTAACATGGCCTTACTCACTCAGTATTAACATGATAAATGTCACTGTGCATATTAAGCATATTAATGAAAATGCACTATCCAAACTACAATTTTTAACATTTTAGATATTTTAATTTTTCTAGTTTAATTTTAATATATATATTTTTTAAAAATTACAGTAAATTTACAGCTTATACAGGTTATATTTTCACAGAATGTTCTATAGAGTATGTAGAATGATATTATGGACAAAAATGTCTTTGTCATGGACAAAAATGACAACACTAACAAACTAACATGATCAACCTGCCGACACCAGTAATCCAGCCTAAACAATGTGTGAACAATATTACTGATGGATTGTCTCTGCAGTAACATTGTTTTCATAGTTGAGCCAACATTCCTCCAGCACATTGAAACCTGTCTGAGGTCACACCCGTTTAGAGACGAGACACACCCAGACTCCTCTGAGCACCTCATTTCCCTTTTAACAGCTCATCTGAGACATGTGAAAACAGATAGGAGATAGATGGAAACTTGGATATGCGTCTGTATTGCGACATCAGCACAAGGCTAATTAAACAAACTCTTTTCCTGTTTATAAGTCTGTGTATTTTACTGTAGTTTGGTGATTTGTGGTCAACCGTGGTTAGGTCTGTTTTGTGTCTATTTTAGAGTAGTGTTTAAACTCTTTAGACACATGGGCTTTTGAAAAGTAGAGTATAATATGAAAAATGTGACTGGTTATAGCTTGCTTTTAAAGGCGCGTCTTGGATATCAAAGAGCAATGCGAGTTTGCATAATTTAATCAGTGTTTTCACACACGGCTTTATTGTTGATAATAAATTCAAATATTGGCTTTTTAGGTGTGAATGATCATGAGGAAACTATTAAGAGCAGAAGTCAGGACAAGAAAAACGAAATTCTGCCCCCTACTGGTGCAATATGGTGATTTTCCAGTCAGGGCCAATACAGAAGGTTTGCTTTGTATTTCTGCACAGTAAAATACAGCTCTGTTCAATTTGCTCGATCTGTATTGAATCTGCTGGTTTTATATTACATGTTCAGTTCACTATTAAGCAGGGGCAGTTGAAACAGTTCTCTATCAGGGCCAGTTGTTGAAAACATGTCGTCTGGTCAGGAAACATGCTGGTTTGATCCTGCACTGAAGTGTTAACCACATCCTCATCAGAGGCTAAAACCGCACGATGACTAAACTGAGTTTACTGCAGGTCTGTGGTACCTGATTGAAACAGAATTGTTTAGAACTGCATTGTTTGCATGAAGTATGTAGAAAGTTCACTGAAGGATTATCAAATTTAGTGGAATTTAGTTGTCTAAGACCACACTAAAAACTGAGATTTGTATTGCATTCAAATCTGGAAATGGCCAGTGAAAATAACTTGATAAACTTGATGATTCTGCTCCATTTCTGGGTTATTGAATAAGAGATAATGTACAACTGTTACCGTGCATCAGACGAGGCAGACCACGTGAATTTCAGATTCAAATCTTTTACTGAACTTCATCAGTGGAAATACAGAAACTGGTACAGACCTCACTTCAGAGGGGGAAATTACAAGCAGGCAGTATATGCACGGCTGACTGACAGAGAAATCCAAAATGCAGCCAAGATCACAAATACATCCAAAAAAACAACAACACCAGACAAAGAACTGAACAAAAGACCGGGTTTAAATAATACAGGTAATAAGTCCAACTTAATAACAAAACAGACGGTGCATATCAGAGGGGTGAGTGCGAGGGATTGATGACAGGTGTGCGGGGTGCAAAGGAACGTGGGAAATGGTGTCCTTAATATTCCGGGGATGCAGAGCGGGTGACGTGATGTATAGAATCCGATGCTGAAGGCATCGACTCTGTGACAACATCCAGTCGGTCGGTCAGGTCTTGTATCTCACTTAAGGAGTTTATTTTGCAAAAACAACCGGCTGGATTTCCTGTACATGGTTTGTATGAAATTATCGTACACAAAATATCGTACTTCACTATCTGAACAATCTATCTAAAGATTTTATTTGTAGATATAAGATATTTTTTCAAGTCTTTTTTTTTCATTTTAGGTATTTTTATAAATGAATGTAACATTAACATTTTAATTAAATAATTTCTTTGTTCATGTTTTTTGTTATGTAAATTAGTCATTACAACCTTTCCACCACTTTATAGTTTGTCAGGATTAAAATAAAATTCAACTATGATGTATTAAAGTAAATAGAGAAATAACATTGGTTTTCTTCCTAAGAAACGTTTAACAACGTTAAAATATTGTATTAGCTTTGGTAAAAAATACTTTACTGAGACACAAAGTTTAAACTAGACGAACACACAGTTTGGTTTATTAATTTCTAATATAATCTCATATATGTAAATATTGACCCTACTGTACTGTATCTAAACTACTGTAACTAATGTACCATAAAATAGTCTTTCTTTTAAAGGAATGTTTAGGTAAGACATTTATGGATCAATGATAAATAAGGAGTGACAAGTGGTGACAAAAGTGGCATAACCACCTACAAACTTTACATTGACAACTGTTTGTACAATTGACAACTAGCCTTTTCACAAAAAAGATGTTATTCTTTTATATGTTTAAGCAACTGCCTGACCTTTTTCCAGCAGAACAAACATGTGATGTCACTTCCTGTTTTGTGGTTTTCAGTGACAACAGACTGGCTTCCTGCATATTGTTTACACCACGGAGCATTTAAACGTTTTTAAAGTGCTTATAATATTTTACAAAATTTCTTCCTGTATTAGAGGCTCAGGACAGTATTTTGTTTCTTTAAATCAAAGAAATGTATGTTTGTCTGTATGAACTGAAATGTATCATTTATGTTCTCTTTGTGAAGCACATCAGTCTTATTCAGAAATATTTCATTAAATTGTCTTTCTTTAGGCACAAGTGATCCATATGTAAAATTCAAACTGGATGGAAAAACCTTTTACAAAAGTAAAGTAGTGTATAAAAACCTGAACCCTGTCTGGAATGAATCCTTCTCCTTCCCAATCCGCAACCTGGACCAGAAACTCTTCATCAAGGTACAGATTTACCCCGACACCATTGATTAATCAATATAAATATATACTGTAGGTACAATAAACAGTCATTCATTTATCAATCACTCAGGTTTATGATCGAGATCTGACCACGGATGATTTCATGGGCTCTTGTGCTGTTGTCCTCGGTGAACTGGAACTTGAAAAGTAAGTCGATTTGAAATGTTCTTGATGTGGAACCAGGAGTTCAGTTTCTGATGGTTTTTGTCTGGACTGTTTAAACAGGACCAGTGAAATGGTGTTGCCGTTGGACGATCCCAACAGTCTGGAGGACGATATGGGCGTGATAGTCATCGACATCTGTTTATCTGTGCGAGACGGCAAAAACAAAAAACATGTACGAACTGTGATAGTTAAGACTTGCTTTTGCATGGCAATCATTACTAACCTTACTAACTGATTTGCTGCTCGTGTGTTAACATTGTTTGTTTTCGTTGTGAAGAAGTGGGTCCAGAAGAAAAAAAGGAGTTTTACGGTGAGAGGGATTTGTTTGATATTCATTTATACCTTTGTACTTTTACTAATTATTTGCTTACTAACTTGACATTCATGCATGGTTTTACGGTTCCAGCTGTATTTGGTTATTTGCATTTAGCTTCTTAACTCAACCACATGTCAATATTCAGGGAAGTCCCACAGAACACCACAGACGTCTCACAGAGTCCATGAAGAAGAGTCAGCTGTGGACCGGCGTCTTCTCCATCACTCTCGTGGAGGGCCGGGACTTTCCACTGGACGGACAGGGCGACGTGTTTGTTCGCTTCAAACTGGGAGATCAGAAATATAAAAGCAAGGTATCGATAACAATCAGAAGTATGTTTAGATCTTGTAGATAATAATGTAACAGAATACCAATGCTGGTTTTGTTTGCAGAGTCAAGTTAAGAAGGTTAACACACAATGGAGAGAGAGATTTGACTTGAACCAGTTCCCTGATGGATCAAACCTTCTCGAGATTGAAGTCTTGGGAAAAGGGGGACGGAAATATGAGGAATGTTATGGACAGTGAGTTTATTTTACAACTTTATAAACCTTTATATAAAAAAATATACCAAAATAGTTGCCCAAACATGAACATTTTCTCATAGTTTACTCAGACCTAGATGTATATGACCTTTTGTGAGAGAATACGAATCGGTGCATCTGTAAATGTGGGAGCACCTTTTTGAGCGTTGACAAATTAAAATTTCATCGGTTCACAACCAGTCAGGAGACAAGCAATAACCAATGAGATTTGAGGTTATCGGTGTGCAACATACGAAGCTTGAAATAATAATGGTTTTCTTTTACAAATGTATTGTTTTGCTTTAGAAGACTGTTTTTACGATTTTGTGTCCTGTATGAGTCTCTAATATGATGGCACTTTAATAAAATAATTATTTATGTTGATAAATATTTACCTTTGCACTCTTAACCCAATGTTTTACCACTTTGTGAGTGCAAGTCTGTAACCACAATTTTGATTTGATTATTAAAACGAAACTGTATTAAACGCTTAAACGTGTTTCAGGTGCGAGGTGCTGTTGTCAGGTTTGCCGTTGAACGAGTCCACGTTGTTCACACCGGAGCTGGATTCATGCAGAGGGAAGGTTGTGTTTCTCGTGACACCCACACCCTGCACCGGAGTTTCCATCTCGGACCTCATCGCTCCACCGCTGGAGGAACCTCACGAGAGAGATAACATGTGCCTCAAATATGTATGTGTACATCCCTTATTGTGTTCTCCATTTCATTTATTTACAATGCAATAGCACATAATTTTATTTGCATGCATACTAAAAGTTAACATTTTTGTGTAAAAGTGTGATCATTTAGTCACCCTTATGTCATTTAAAATCTGTATATGACTGGGTAACAGATATTTTAAGAAATGGTTTTGTGTCCATACAATGGAAGTCAGTGGGGCATAATGTTTTTGGTTACCAACATACACAAGTTTGAATGACATGAGGGTGAATAAGTGATAAAAGAATTTTTATTTTTGGACCATGATTGATTTATATATATATATATGATTTTTGTATAAACCCAATTTCACATTTAGTTGCGACAAATACTAAACATATACAGCTTAGATCTTTACAAAAGCATAGTTATCTTCATTTCTGTCTTTATCTCTTCAGGGTTTTAGGAACTGCTTTAAGGACTTGAGAGATGTTGGTTTCCTTCAGGTCAAAGTGATCAAAGCCTGTGACCTCTTGGCTGCTGATCTAAATGGTGATTGGTTGATTTATGTGTAAAGATTTTTTTCAACCAGCAGTGAAAATTCTCACGTCATTTATTCTCCCTCAAACCTGTATGACTTTTTCTACTGACACATTTCATAAAATATCTTTATTTGTTTTCCGCAAGAAAGAATCATATACAGGTTTTGCACAATATAAGGTAAACAAATGATGGAAGAATTTTCATTTTGGGTGAACTGTAACTTTACTTGAACAATGTAATTTGTTGTATTCAGTTGTCAGTCACGTTCACATGTTATTTCATGTGTTGTATTTAGGAAAGAGTGATCCATTTTGTGTTCTGGAACTGGGAAACAACAGGCTGCAGACTCACACTATCTACAAAACTCTCAACCCGGAGTGGAATAAAGTCTTTACTTTGTCAGTATCACCGTAACTTTATTAGTACTGTTATATCATCAATATCAAACTGAATGTGCTTATCTCTGTTTCATGTGTTTCTATAAACAGTCCAGTGAAAGACATTCATGAAGTTCTGGAAATAACTGTGTTTGATGAGGATGGAGACAAAGCTCCTGATTTCTTGGGGAAGGTGGCCATTCCTTTACTTATGGTAAGCGTGAAACATTTGCATTCGTCGTGCGTTCGTTTAGTATCAATACATTTATATATTCTGAATATACTTGATTGTTTATTTCTCTCCAACAGATACGTAATGGCCAGCAGGTTGCTTGTCCTCTGAGGAAAGAGAATTTGGGAGGATTATCCAAAGGAACCATATTACTGGAGCTTGAAGTTATCTTCAATTCTGTGAGTCTTGGCAAAGGAATGCCTTCATATTTCAAATCTGATGTTTCATATTTCATATCTGATATAAACCATATGTTGACTAGATGAAAGCAAGCATCAGGACGTTCACACCTAGAGAACAGAAGTTCATCGAGGACAATGCAAAGTTTTCTAAGAAGGTACGAAGTTCAGTTGTTGTGTGTCTTAACAAATGTGGATCATGTTCTGTTTGGCAAAACCTCATAAGTTGATTTGTATAAAAGTGACTAAATGTAAATGTGATATCAACAGGTTCTTGCCAGAAATGTCATTCGCGTGAGGAACCTTTATCGTGCAGTGTGCCGCGTAAACCAGTTCATCAAAAGCTGTTTTCAATGGGAAAGTGTTCAGAGGAGTATCATAGCATTTCTGGTAAGACGAGCATTTCTGGTAATATCAAAATAATTCACTCTAATGAGAAGATTTTCATGATGTTAACACATGATCTGTAAGTCTGAATTGAGTCTATATGTCTTGTCCTACAGGTCTTTCTTCTTACGGTGTGGTACTGGGAGTTTTACATGTTGCCTATGTTCTTGGTTTTACTCATCGCGTGGAATTATCTTCAGATCGCCTCCGAGAGAGTCAGCAGAGACCTGGTGAGTGAACAACCTTTAGTAAAAACTTACATAATCAAAGTGTTACTTTATTACGTTGCCTTACATAGCATTATGTCCATCAAGAATCCACCGCTAATATTTATCAGCCAATTTTTTAAGAATTTAAAACCATTGGTATATCGGCTATAGCGTGAATAAGTCTGGAATCACTGGTCTGGAATTACTTCATTCAGTAAACTTCAGTAAACAATATTCAGTCATGCCTTTGTTTGGCAGGACACCATGGAGCTGTATGAAGAGGAAGATGAAGATGAGAAGGTATAACGTTCTCTTTTTTCTTTTTCTAGCTGTTCAATGACTGCACTAGTTACAGATGTCTACTGTTACATTTGTCTCTGAAAACAAATCTTTTATTTTCTTTTAAAAATTCCCATTGTAGGAGTCTGAAAAGAAAGGGTTAATGGAGAAAATTCACATGGTTCAGGAGATTGTCATTGCCGTCCAAAATCTTCTGGAGGAGATTGCGTGTTTTGGAGAAAGAATAAAAAAGTGTGTTTTTTATCTTTTCATTCATTCAACCCTAAACTCTTACTGTCACTGCATTAGAAAAAACTGACTTTTACTTTGATCAACACGTCTTAAGTTATTATTCTTTTAAATTACTGACACTCTGTATTTAATGCAGTGATATTCAGAAGAAAACTAGTTTTTGTAAGAATGAATGGATTTAGCCTTAAATAAATCTGTCTTTGTTTTTTCTCCAGTACGTTCAATTGGTCAGTGCCATTTTTATCTAATCTGGCCTTCCTGGTTCTCATCATGGCCTCAGTCATCACATATTTTATTCCAATACGCTACATTGCTTTACTGTGGGGTAAGACAACAGATACTCAATTAGTAAAATCATTGCGGAGATGATTTTATATTAACTGGTGAAACAGTAAATAAAGGATTCTCAGTTTCTTGTCTTATGTTTGTTTTCAGGTATACATAAATTCACGAAGAAACTGCGGAATCCATATGCCATTGATAACAATGAGGTGATGGATTTCCTCTCCAGAGTGCCTTCAGATGTCCAACTGGTAAGAAACTTTATTTTGTTATAATAGTTTATTATGATCATCTATAACATTTTTGCTTACAGTAGTTCATATCAATATAATTCAAAGGTGCAGTACATCATTTAAAAAAATAATAAATTGCACATAACCTGAACTTCTCTTATTGCTTGGTCACATGACCATTGATAGGTCTATTTCTTAATAAAATAAAGAACAAATTCAGACCAAGAACTTACCTGCAATGAGAAGAAAGCTTTTCTCTCTCATGTCTTGAATGTGTAAAGCAATATTCTGTTCCTAACGGCCTTGGTTCTTTAGGCAGTGTGTTCAAAAGTTCAAGCATAATAATGAAACAGGAACAAAAGTCAATGCATGAAATAATAGTCTATGCTTGCAACTCTTAAGGAGAAGAATAAAGGATAATATATTTTCTTGATTATTTTTTTAACAACTATATAGACACTTCAGAATGAATGAAAGCTTTTTTAATGTCTTGAATGCATATTCTTTCTTTAGGCACAGCTTCATTTCCTTACAGGAGAAGAAAAAGCGTCAAGAGTTGCTTTTTCACTGGAAGAACGTCAAGAAAGCAGAAAGCAGATTGCAGGTGATCTGTATATTTTATTTTGTGTGGGTGAAGTGAAACCCTTCTTGCTGGAGGTTTGTAGGTGATGATGTGCTGAAGGAACCGGCAGAGAACACTCTGTACTGTACAGCTCTGGTCAGCCTGTCACAGTCAAGAGAGAAAACACATACAGCAACTGTCATGAAATAAAGTTCTACACTAACATCCATCAATAGATTGACAGTTCTGCAATGTCAAATGTACGTTTTTGTATTATTTTGTTTTATTAGACTTGTACAGTATATTTTGTAAAGAATAATGCATTTTTGGTGAATGTTTATAAAAACTGAGTTTAATTCAATGTTTTTTGTAAAGAGAAATGATCTATTTAAATATTAATTAATGAATTGCTTGACGGCGAGTGTCTAAAAAGTGCCTCTGGTTATTACATTCTCTTCTTATTGAGATGCATCAATGGTTATTGTAGATATATATAAAAAGAGTAAAACTTGTTTTTTTAATTTTACAGTGTTCTGTTCTCACAGCATTGAATGTGTGTCCTGTGTGCTATTTCTGATACACTGATGGATGTCACTTTCTGTTTCTGAAATGAGCGAGAACTCACCAAAAGTGTTTTTGTTCATTGATGACTTAAGAAAAGAATAATTACCTTGCAACCAAATTGTTAATTGTTTGCAGTGATAGTATGTTGGGTGATGCAAATGAGATACAAACCAGATGCAACCAGGAGGTCCAGTTTATTTTTGACTGTATATAGAGAGGATGAGTACTGCTTGTAAGCTGTGACAGACGGCTCACAAACTGTACAGAAAGTAGACAACCTGGCAGTTAATTTGCAGGATAAAGTGTATTCATGCAATCGTATTATTCTGGATGGTTCTGGTTGCAAGTCATCATTAGGTGGTACGAGGATGAGCATCAGGATGAACTGGTGCTGCATCTGAAGGCCTCAGGAATCACCAGGAACCCAGAAAAAAGACACAAAAAACAAAACTCCATGTTGAGGGATTTCTTCTCTCTCCTGCTGTAGATTGATTCATCCCTGTACAGACGTCCACACATGAAGAACTGAGTAAACCTCAGTGATAATGGTTATGTGGTATACTGACAGTAAATGTGTTTCTTCATTTATATTATATGATGTTTTATCAGGGGTTTATAATTATTTAAAGATTTCTTTAAGATCACAATAAAACGTCCCTGGGAACCTTTTTACCTTCATTTACTTTTGGTCACATTTCAAGTTTTTTTATTGATGAACTTTCCTCTTTTGGAAAACCTTTGAAATCACAATATAAAAATCCATCCTAAAAATTTTATTTAGATTTTAAAAACTATTTTCAGAAAAGTTAGACGAAGATGCAAACAGCTGTATGAAATGGAAACAGCTATGACATGGAAAATAAGACGATTACTGATTAAAACTGGCTTTGTTCTCTACTGTTTAAAGTTAACATTGAAATAGATCATTTAACATTGACCTTTGGTTTGGGTTTCCAAAGGCAGAACGAGTCATATGAATCATCCTGTTTTCATATTAGAATAATGATCTTTGCTTTAGGTGTCCAACTTACAAGATGAACAAAATAATATTCAAGCACAATGACAGTCAGTCCTGGACTTTTATATGTTTTAATCTCACAAATAAATAATAATAAACAAATTTAAGCGAGATCTGATAGGAAAGAAATCAGCTGGTTTGTAGCGTTTATGAGGTTTCTCCAGATACAGAAAGCAGTAATATTGTCCTTCTCATTAAAGGACCAGATGTACTTTATATACAGGTACTGTACATTAAAAAAATATGACAGAGGAATGAACAGCGAGACTGGAAGAACTTTAAGCAGTTTGATCTGAGAATATCCGATGCTCATGAATGTGATGAATTTCATTGAAAAGTGAAAAAACAACAGTATGAATTTTAGAAAATTATTAAAAAACCAATAAACAACTTCAATGACAGAAATTTCAGATGTCAGATTGAATTTTCTGTACCTTATATTTTTTCATCTTTTTTCTTCTTTTGCAGAACTATAAGAAACATCTTATAGTTAAACCAGACTTTCTTTTCATTGTAATTTTGCTTTGGCTCATTGCAGTATGTGTGTTTCCTGTGATTGGACCCACAATGCTTTGTGCTGCTAATGCAGTGATCTACTGACTGATCTACAGGAACACCAGCAGCAGTAATAAAGAAGCTTCATAATTATTAATAAAAACTCATATATAGGCCTAAGAGTGCTAATGTTCCCTTCATTACAGCACACTGCTTCTTTCTTTTCTTCTTGTGTTTTATATTTATGGAGTCAAGTGGATTCTGTCGTTACTACATTGGCATCATTTGTCATGTGGTTAAAATCGTGACTCCTGTGCTTCATGTGTTCATGGTTTTTAAGAGTGTGACTTTTGGATCTAGAAACTCATGCAGGGAAGTTCATGTGGGGAGTCTTGTTTATTTGAGTCAGGTTGGTAAGAAACCTCATACAGTATATGTTTTTAATTAACATTGAAGGAACTCTACAGGACAACAGACATATTGCATCTGTAAAATAATGACGGCTAGTATTTTTACAAATGATGACTCCCCCCATTCCCCACTAAGGTTAGGGTTAGGATTAGGTGCTGGGGTGGGTTAGGATAAACTATTCTAGCAGCAGTGTCAATGAGAGGAGTCAGAATTTGGCACTGTATACTAAAGAGAAATACTCACAATTCAATCAGGTTGGGAAATAAATAATTTGGTCTTTATTTAAACGTTTGAATTTTTCTGCTAATAACTGAAAAATATACTGCAGAACAAATACATAAGTTTAAGCAACAGTTGTTTATATAAGGGATGTAAAACTGGTTGATTTTAACTGTGAGTGATGTGGACGTGAGAACGTGTCTGATGTGAAGTGTAAAAAATAATCTATCAACTTTAATAAGATATTAACGTTTTGATAAGTCAAGATATTCGTTAGTCACATGTCTGGAATGAAAAGTTCAAATGTTCTGACTATAAGATATACTGAAATAAACTGTATAACTTTATGTGTATTAACTTTACACACATCAAACACCTCATACAGATTCAGATTTACATCAGCTCCATATACAAGAGAAAATGTGGGAGGAGTTATGACATCATCACAGCTCAGGTGAGCGAGAGCTTTCAGTGAAAATGAAAGTAAACTGACAATCAACAATCTACAAGCTTTTAAACTCTTTATCTCTTCAAAAACATTTTCAGAGACGCACACGATCACAGCTGATACTCATTCACAGGTAACATGATGAAAATATATGAGAAATTTTACTGAACAAGTTTCTAATGTTGTTGTTCTGCTTCAGTGGCGTGTATGTCTAACTAGATCACATTAAACAAAACCAGATTAATGCATGAGTTAAATTAATTAAACTAGTGCGATCTACATTGCAATGTAAACAGAATTTGACTGTATACTGTTATTTGTTTCATTGTAACTCAGAGTTTATTGTGTGTTTAAGTTATGTGACACAATAACAAGATGTAAAGAAACAGAAAGTGTGTGAACTGCAAACTGAATGAAAATCACATTAAACAAGAATAACGATACATGTGTAACAAATGACATGTGTTTATTTATTTAACATAATGTCTGTAGGTATAGACAGCACGTCCTAGAGACATTTTTCAATGTTTTTAAAATCTGTTTTTTATGATCTGAAATAAAAAAGTTTATAGTTTTATAGAATTGTGTTTTTTGCTCTGCTATCAGTACTTGAATAAAATTAGATTATTCTACAAAATCTGTTTAATAAATGAATGTTTTGATAATATATGCATGAATTTATAAGTATACAGTAGTTAAAAACACCTACAGTAAAATAAACTGTAAATAAATAGTTTCCGGTCATTAAACTAAACTGTTAACACAGCTGATAATGTGAAGAGCAAGTTGATGCTGGTAAATGTGATTTGTGTTGGGACTGTTATCTGAAAATCTTTATAGTGAAGAAGACTTGTAATGGCAGAATCCTCACCAACATCACCAAAACCAAGACAGACCAGGAGAAGGAGTATAGATGAACCTCCATGTAAGTCGAGCACCTACAATTAATAATTTTATACTGTCAGTGATAAATGTTGATGATTTCTGTGTTTCAGCTCTGTCATCCTCCAGTGTTTGTCTGACTGAAGAGCTTCAGTGTTCTGTGTGTCTGGATGTGTTCAGTGATCCAGTCAGCACTCCATGTGGACACAACTTCTGCAGGAGCTGTCTGAAACAGTGCTGGGACAACAGTCAGATCTACAGCTGTCCAATCTGTAAAGAAACATTCAGGAAAAGACCAGATCTCAAGATCAACACAGCACTTAGACAGGTTGTGCTGATCTTTAAGGAAAAGTTCAGTTTGAGAAGATCTGAAGTTCTCTGTGACATCTGTGATGAAAGAAAGCTGAAAGCCCTGAAGTCCTGCCTGACGTGTCAAAACTCTTACTGTGAAACTCACCTGGAACTTCATCAGAAAATGAGTTTAATGAAACACAAACTGATGGATCCTGTGGAGAATATAAAGGACTATATATGTCAGAAACATGAGAGACCTCTGGAGCTCTTCTGTAGAGATGATCAGACATGTGTGTGTGTGTTTTGTACTGATGGAGATCACAAGAATCACAACACTGTTCCTCTAGAGGAGAAGAGTAAAGAGAAGAAGGTACGAGATACTAACAACATTAAAACATGATTTAATAACCTGTTACACATATTCCAGCAACATGATCTTTTGTCAGAAGGTGATAAAATGTGTCTGTGTGTTGCTGTCTGTCTATAGACTCAACTGATGAAGACACAGACAGACGTTCAGCAGATGATCCAGGAGAGAATCAAGAAGATTCAAGACATCAAACACTCAGCAGAACTCAGAAAAGTGAGTAAGAGATGTAAAATATTTCATAATGTTTTGATTTGTGTTATAAATAAAGATAATTAATCAGAATGAGAATGTGATTGTTTCAGATCAGCACAGATGAGGAGAAAGCAGCTAGTCTTGAGCTCTTCAGCGCTCTGATCAGATCCATTGAGAGATGTCAGAATGAACTGCTGGAGATGATGGAGGAGCAGCAGAAAGCAGCAGAGAAACAGGATGAAGATCTCATTAAAGATCTGGAGCAGGAGATCACTGAGCTGAAGTGGAGAGACAGTGAGCTGGAGCAGCTCTCACACAGTGATGATCATCTCCACCTCCTACAGGTCAGTCTCTCTCTCTCTCTCTCTCTCTCTCTCTCTCTCTCTCTCTCTCTCTCTCTCTCTCTCTCTCTCTCTCTCTCTCTCTCTCCCTCTCCTCATGTTGAGGGATTTCTTCTCTCTCCTGCTGTAGATTGATTCATCCCTGTACAGACGTCCAGACATGAAGAACTGGTGTGAGATCAGTAAGAAGTCTCATGTGAGTGTGGAGATTCTGAAGAGAGCTCTGACTCAACTGCAGGAGACTCTAGATGACAAACTCACTCAAACTGGTAGGTGAAAATTGATTGAGTAAACCTCAATGATAATGGTTATGTGGTATACTGACAGTAAATGTGTTTCTTTATTTATATTATATGATGTTTTATCAGGGGTTTTTAATTATTTAAAGATTTCTTTATGATCACAATAAAACGTCTCTGGGAACCTTTTTACCTTCATTTACTTTTGGTCTCATTTCAAGCTTTTTTATTGATGAACTTTCCTGTTTTGGAAAACCTTTGAAATCACAATATAAAAATACATCCTAAAAATGTTATTTAGATTTTAAAAACTATTTTCAGAAAAGTTAGACGAAGATGCAAACAACACCGGTCCAGAAGCACTTCTTGTTTTCGTTTTGTTTGTTTCACACATGTAATGAAATCCTTAAGATGTTCGATGTTAAACATTCTGTTGTAAATGTTGTCTTGGTTGTATTTCATTCTTACATTTATGTAGTGTTAAAAACTTGTAGACTTGTAGTGCTGTTAACGTCTTGTAAAATGTTCTCACATGGTGGTTGAGAAAAAGAAACTGAGACTTTTCTTAAAAGAATTGATATTTATTTATGGTTTCTTTGCTAAACTCTTGATGATGTTTTCTTGTGATTTGTCATTGACAGTGTTGAGGAGGATGCAGCAGTATGCAGGTACAATGTGTGATCTACACTGTTCTCTCACATTCACTAACAATAATACTTTACATACACATACTCACCTCTACAATTATAAACACATCAACATCTTTATATTGTGATGATGTCATTCATATTCTCTGATCTCTCTCTCTCAGTGGATGTGACTCTGGATCCTGATACAGCTCATCCATATCTCATCCTGTCTGAAGATGGAAAACAAGTGAGACATGGAGACATTAGACAGAAACTCACAGATAATCTAGAGAGATTTGATAAGTGTGTCTGTGTTCTGGGAAAAGAGGGATTCTCCTCAGGGAGATTTTATTTTGAGGTTCAAGTGAAGGGGAAAACTGACTGGACTTTAGGAGTGGCCAGAGAATCTATTAACAGGAAGGGACGGATCACAGTGACTCCTCAGAATGGATACTGGACTGTGGCTCGGGGGGATGGAAATAATTATTTGGCCTGTGCTGATCCTCTTGTCTCTCTGTCTCTGAGAGAGAATCCACAGAAGGTGGGGGTGTTTGTGGATTATGAGGAGGGTCTGGTGTGTTTTTATGATGTGGAGTCCAGATCTCATATCTACTCTTTCACTGGTCAAACTTTCACTGAGAAACTCTTTCCATACTTCAGCCCAAGTATTAATTATGAAGGTAAAAATTCCGCTCCACTGATCATCACACCTGTTAATTAAATGAAACTACACGATATACTGGACATACCAGATATGTTTGGTAAAATAATGAATATGAATAGTAAATAGCCATTATCTTTCCAAATATTAAATAATTACAGATAAAAAAATTCTATGTAATATGAATAAATGCACATTTTTCTCAGTAATATTCAGCATCAGAATAAACCACAACATCTGAATAAAAAATCAATTTCTATAATTGTCTCATATTTATAATGTGCATTTACCATTTAAATAAATTCACAGAATTCACTGTTTTTAACCAAGTCAGGAAGTGTGAATACAATGTAGCAACTGCAAACGAAACCAACATTTAATGAAAATAAATACCACAAACCTTTTGATGGGATTTGGTATCTGTAATGTGCTGATTTCAGAAATGCATCTCATGAGATGATGTGGAGCAGCATTTTCATCAGCAGCAGTGTGACAGTGAACTGTGAGGACACGTCACTTTCTGTCCTCTTGATGCTCAATCCAAACCTTCAGCCCTGACAATATCAAGCTCATAGTCAATAGATCTGAAATCAGCAAATGAAGCTTCACAATGATGTTAGAGCTCTGAAATCAGCAAATGATCAGAGAGGAGCTTTAGATTGATGTCTTGTAAATAGGTATTTCTTCAGTTGTATTAGTTTTGTTTCATGAATTGATTCTCAGTATAGTATAACTAAGTCTTATATTGTGATATGGTCATTTTAATATTGCTTTGCAATCTTTTAGCTTATTTTTCTCATTTTTTGGAGTAAAGTTAATATTATGTATTATAGTATTGCAGATTTTATTGTTTTCCTAGACTAACATTTTTTATCCTAAAATAATAAAAAAATCTATCATTAAAGTATATGTAATATTTTAAACATGATTTAAATTAAATGAACGGTGTAAGTTATAAAGTTTCAGAAAAATGTCATAAATACAGAATTCAGCATATGTACATGCTTCATTCACCAAATTCACCAAAGATTATGAAAAGAAATTGTGGTTTAATTTAGTCCTATAACTTTTTCAGCGTTAGTTAATGTGTAAGCATAAAAAAGATATGCAGAGTTTAAAGTTCACTGCAAAGGGAGATATTCTTTTCCAGGGCATTTTAGCTACAAACTGTAGGTGCTTGTCTGTAGGTATATATATATATATATATATATATATATATATATATATATATATATATATATATATATATATATATATATATATATATATATATATATATATATATATATATATATATATATATATATATATACATATCTTTACATATTGTTTGACCTATTTAGACATTAACCCAAAATAACAAAATAACACCGCAAACAACCTGTAAGTTTATGTTTCAAACTGAGTTTATGTATTGCAGCTTTACAATATAGAGAATAATGTCTACAAAAAACGAGTCTACACATACAGCATGTTTAATGCATAAACACATATAATTTGTTAAACACATTGTTCTTTTTTGATGTGATTTTCACCTGGCGTTACCTGGATTTTGGTGCAGTTCACACACTTCCTGTTTTTACATTTACATTTATTCATTTAGCAGATGCTTTTATCCAAAGCGACTTAGAAGTTTTACTAGTGGCACACTGGGAGCAATTAGGGGTGAGGTGTCTTGCTCAAGGCCACATCAGTTGTTTTCCTGCTGGTACTGGGAATCGAAGTCCAACTCTCTAACCACTAAGCTACAACTGCCCCTTTTAACTTAAAGTCTTACGTCACAATGGCGTCACTACACGTCTAGTCAGTAAATAAAATGACATAATTTACGCTTATAAACAACATACTTTTGCAGTGTTGATTAAATTGGTATTTTCCTCTGTGATGTAAAACATGTTGCATGTTTTTGTTGTATCGTCTCACACAGTCAGGAAACTACAGGGAACATGGGAAACTTTATTGTTATTTATATTTATTTGTTATTTATTTGTCTGCTAATATTTGTAAGTCGCTTTGGATAAAAGCGTCAGTTAAATGCCTAAATATAAAAGTTATGTAGGGGTGGGACCAACGGTGAGCTCTGTAACAAGACTGACCAATCACTGCATGCCGTTCCACGCGGTACAATGTTAGGGAGTGTCATCAAAATGCTATGTTCCAAAGTTACGCTAAAACTTTTATTTCTGTATCTTCCTTGAAAAAACGTTCATTTTTCCCGGTTTTACGCTATAAAACCTTATACACTTAACAAAAAAGAAAGGTAGCAACGTCTCTGAACAATTTCTAAATATTTTTCTAAACTTTGAAGAATGAGAATTGTATCATGACCCCTACATTTTACGAAACACTGGCGCGAGAATTTTGTGACACACACACACAACATGTAGGCTACGTTTCAGTTTCGAAAATATTGATATAACTTTTACATTTAATGAAACGACAAACGCTTAGGATCCACTTTGTGGGCTGTTAAGGTACACATTTTATATTTGAATACTGTAAGTGTGACGACCGCTTGGCTTTGTTATTTAGCTTTCACCATTTCCAAATAAAATTTGAGTCTGTCTGAAAGGATTGATTACCGGATTTTCGGTATTTTGAACCAGGACTGCTAATATTCAACTGTACACCGATCTAACCTGACCTTGAGGAAATCGACTGCTAACGTTTGTTATTCACCATTTCCATCTGATCTGATGTGAAGATGATGCGAAAGAAGAAACGATCATCTATTACAGTGGACGAGGAATCCACACTTGACATTCCAAGTAAGTTTTCATGTTGACATCAATACACTTATGGCATATTAAGCGTACTATTTCTGTAGCATACGTCAATTCTGTATGCTTAGAAAACCTGGATCAGTATTGCATTTGTTGAAATGTACACTATACAACCATAATTCATTGCACTAACCATTGTATCCCATAATGCAATGTGCTCTTCTCCTGTAATCTGAAAAGTGTTTGAAATCTTGTATAATGCATCATTGTATACAGTACAGCAATGTTAGTATGCAGTATACGAGTAATCCATCCTGAACATCACCATGTATGTTTTGTTGTACTAATTTTTACAACTCAATTTTATGATGTGACGATTTATACAGAGCCTAAAAAGACCAGGAGCGGTGGATGCCCCTCAAAATCTTCAGTAAAGGAGTCACACCCGGACTCGATCTTTGTTCAACTGCTCAGCAAGTCTGGGGTCACTTTGACACCTGGCAGTACGGCTAATGAAATTGGTAATATAACAGATGGAAGATGCAGTGCCATTCAAAAGTTTAGATACAACTGACAAAAATCTTTCTCATGATTTTTTAAATCGTTTAATCTGAAGGTGTATATTCCAATGTTTAAGAATCTATCATAAAAGCTTTAAGAAGCTGGATTATAAAATGTCAAGAATATGATTTTACAAATTCTAGACAAAGTGTGACTACTTTTGAAGATGCTTATATATAACATAGTGTTCATTTACTTTGGATGCTTTTAGTCACAACATAATTCCCATAGTTACAGTTTTGTTATATCATGGTTTTGATGAGTTTACTACTAGTCTAAAATGTAAAATGTACTACTATTCTGTAATTTTTTTAATGTTTTTTCATTTTAACAGCCGTAGACCAGATTATATTTCAGAAGCGACTCCAGCAGCATCTGAGGAAGAATCCAAGATATCCCAACGTGAGAAATGCAAATAAATTTCATGTTGTACCATGTTAATAAAGGGAGGTAATGTTCATATTTACAATGTGACATCAGATCATACAGGAGTTCATATCTGCGCTGGAAACACACATCGAAGATCCAGAAAGATTCAGAAACTGCCTGCTTCCATGTGTGCCAGCTACTCAACAGGATAACAGGTAACATACTTAAATACACAGAAAGTGTTTTTTACCTAATAATGAAATGTTTATGTGCTGTTATTCAGTTCTCTTGGTGTTTTTCCCATCTTCTCATCAGTTCTGGCTCCTATCAGGAGAGTCTGGTGCGCTTGTTGCTTGGAATAGAGATGCTGCAGGTAAAAATAAATCAACATAGTGTGACAAATGTTAACAATAGCTAACAAATTTGATTAATAAACCACAAATTGAAGAAAAGTAATGTTTCTTTTGTTTTTCATTTTCCCTACATTTAGACCATGGTCATAAACACACTGTTTGAAAAACTTCCAGAGTTCATGTTTGAGAGGTAAACATATATTAATTCATTTAATGAATGCATGGATATTGTTGGTTTTTAATGACATGCATTTATAAATGCAATATTGTGTGTAACAGGTATAACATTGTAACACATTTAATCAAGGTAACATTAGTGAGTTTAATATTCTGTGTTACAGCGTAACTGAGGATGGACTGAATGTTCCTCGTCTCATTATAAATCAGTTAAAGTGGCTGGACAGAATCATAGACTGCAAGGTACTGTTCTCAACACAACTGTTTTTTTTAGTCCAGTTCAGTTCCAGTGTTACAAACCATAGAAATAAAATGCCACAGTATGTAGCAAACACCAATTTGGGATGTGATACTGTTTTATAAACACTCTTGCGCTCTTGTTACAGTAGTATCGCTTTGAGATTTAGAGCTGATTTACCAGACCCAAATATCTGTCATGCTCATATTTTGCCAGTGCCGTGAATAATGTCTGGTGTTTGTGTAGGATTTGGGCAGTAAGCTAATGGAGATGGTGTCAGTGGCTCCTGTTGAAATTCAGAGGGACATTATCACCAGCCTCCCAGAGATCCTTGAGGACTCCCAGCATGGAGACATGGCCAGAGAACTGAAGTATGTCAGCATCATCTCAGCCGATTCAGTCCCTGTAGCGTTCTTGTCCTTTATCCCAGAACAATAAATGAGTCGGAGTGTTAAGTTAAAGGTTACTTAATGTTATAATCTGAGTTGTTTTGATTTGCGTTTTAAAGTCATATGGTTGTGATGAGATGCTTCTTGTCATCCCGTATGTAATGTTTATGTGTGTGTGTCTTCTGTTGTGCAGTGTTTTACTCCAGCAGAACACTCAGCTCACTGTTCCTGTATTGGACGCGTTGTCCAGCCTGAATCTCAGCTCTGCATTACTGTCAGAGGTACATCATTCTAAAACATACTCAAGCACATGCAACATGCATTTATTTAAATAAGATATAATAAAATATTTTAATAATCACATAATTTTCTGGAATCAACACATTTAGGAATAGAAAATTGAAGAAAGAAAATTCTTTTCATTATTTACTAATGCCATTCCAGATGTTTATGATTATTTCTTCAGCTGAACAAAATATTTCGAAGTAAAATGCCATATTAAATAATAAATTATTTAAAAGAAGTAAAGCACATGCTGTACATTATAAAAGAAATCCAAATGACTCCAATGTGGTAATAAATGTCATCTGAAGTGAAATGGTAGGCCTATGTGAGAAAATTATTACTATTATGAAATTTTTTAGCAATTTTGAAACCAAAACAAACCCATAAGAATCCTGAATTCAAATATGGTTTTCGTGCAGAATTTAACAGTTTTAATTAAATTTTATTAACTTTGCACAAACTAAGACAATACATAACAGCTAATCTCATGCTCATACATCTCCTAGACCTAGAGTGTTATAAAACCCATCTTTCTCTCTATGTCTCGCTCTCTTTCTCTGTCAGGTGCGTGAGGCAGTGATGAGAACTCTCTCTGCTGTGCAGTTAGAGGATCTTCCGGTGGTTGTGAAGTTCATTCTTCACTCCATCTCTACATCTGATGCTAATGAGGTCAGTTTAGATGACCTTTGCCCTCTGATCCAGTTTGTTTCACCCCTACTCCTGTAGAGACATTATCCTGCAGTTATATTTAACTTGGTCTTCAGAGAGTTTACTTTAGGAGAATATTTGAAGTAAGCTCTGCAGGCTCATGGCTTTTCAGGAGATATAGTGAAAACCAATTCTTTACATTTATAAAGATGGACATATGGATAGATCTGTATTTTTATTTCTGTTCATTAATATATAGCAATATTTAAATAACTGTCTTGATATGGTAAAGCTGTCGTTTTGCTCATGTCGTGTCGGTAATCATCAGGTGGTGTGTGACCTGCGTAAGAAGCTGCAGTTGGAGCAGTGTGTTTTGCCGGCCGTCCTGCAGGCATCTCAGAGCAGCAAAAAAAACACAGGGTGAGAGTTTTGCTCTTTATTAGTTGGTCCAAAAGTTCTTCCAGTCATATTATTGATTTAATGTCCCATTTGTTTTATACAGGTCCTCTAGTATCCCATCATGCACCAGCGGTCAGGACAGTGTGGCTCTGATTCTGGAGGTCATAAAGTTGGCTATCTGCTTCCAGAAGACCATCTCAGAGGCCTGGCTTAAGGTAAGCTCACCTGTGCTGTTTGCTATTTCATCTTTATACCAAAAAATTAACTGCTAATAAAATAATACATTTTTTACAGGCCATAGAGAATGTCGATGAACCAGAGGATCATAAGGTATGATTGTTTTTGCCATCAGATTTCACAACTGAACATCCCAGTTAAAAAATCATTTTTACCTGTTTCTCAGGTGATAGATCTATTGGTGCTCTTCATCCTTCACTCCACCAATGCAGATCACAGCAGACGCGGGGCGGAGAGAGTGCTAAAGGTCAAAGTTCGCAAGGGTCTGATTCAGGAGACGCTCCTGCAGAAGACCTTCAAGAATCATGCTCAGGTCAAGATTCAAAAAGCACTTACGTCCATCATTAAATAATCCAAATGATTCCAGTGGGTTAATAAATGTCTTTACAGACGTGTCTGTACATATAAAACACGATGTGTTGTAATCATGTCGTGCAGGTGATGCGGGGTTATTTCCCTTCAATTCTTGCTCTGGCTCAGGGTCTCTTGCGTTCTCCAGACTGTTGTGTGGTGCCTTTTGGAGGTCACTTGTATAAACAAGCTTTTACTGCATTTGACTCCTACTGCCAGCAGGTAAAATAAACTCACATAAACAACTACACTAACACTGACATTCAAGTCCTTTACAGAACTAACAGCAGTATGATATACTGTATGTGACACTGTCTGTGAAATCCAGGCTAAAGTCATAAAAGTAGCATAAAAAGTAGCCATAAATATTGTCAAAAATATGTCATGTGTGTTTTTTGCTGTAAATGATTGATTATATGATAGATTTTGATATACAGTACTCACATTTTTATTATTATAAAATTATTGTTTTTATTATTATTAAAATTATTATTATAATTTTGCACAAAAAAAAGCTAAAACTCATACATTATTATATTATCATAAGGTTATATTTTCATTGAATGATCTTTACATTATGTATAATATTATGGAGAAAAAAAAGGCATATAATTTCTTTGCTCATTTATTCACCCTTTGTATTATTTTTTATCTTGTTTTCTGTATAATTAAAGTGGATAGTGACTTCAGTTGTCGAACCCCAAAAACAGAAAAGAAGCATAAAACTCGACAAACGTAGTTACTACCCACTTTGGTTGTTTTTTAAAGAGCAGTCTAGTCATCTTGCTTGGTTTGACATGGGGGTGAATAGATGATGACAGAATTGTCATATTTGGAGACACCGTCCCTGTAAATGAGTAGTTCTGCATTGGATTGATGCTGAAGTAGGTGTTGTGAATGTTACATGTGTCTTGTGTAGGAGGTGGTGGGCTCTCTGGTCACACACGCGTGTAGCGGTGTCAGTGGAGAGGTGGATGTGGCTCTGGATCTTCTCTGTGAGCTGGTTTCTCAGAGACCTGCGGAGATGAGCCAGTTCACTGTGTTTGTGAAGGTATGTAAGATGCCTTTAAACACCTGTTTGACTTTCCCGTGGTTTGGTTTAGGTCACTTTGGAATCGTATGCTTAATGACTCAATGTAAAAAATTTTCAGGGTATTCTGGACTACATGGATAACCTGACATCACAGCAGATCAGACGTCTCTTCCACCTGCTGAGCCACCTGTCGTTTGGAGAAGAGCAGCAGGGAGGGCAGATACAGGTGAGAGACATGCTGTAGCCTAAAAGTATTTGTATCCCTGTTTAATGTGAAGTCAACTACAAGAAAGAGATTGATAGGTTGAAAAGTGAATTGTTTTGTCTTTAGGACGACATGCACATTGTGATTCGTAAGCAGCTGTCCAGCACGGTGCCCAAGTACAAGCGCATCGGCATCATCGGGGCGGTCATGATGGTGGGCAGTAGGGGGGCCTGCAGGTGCAATCTTCACCCGAGACACCGTCAGAAGATGCTTATTTAGTCTGTGATCTTTAGCATTCTTCTGTTATTTATTTTGTAGAGATAAACCTGCTGGATCTCAGGGTGGAACGTTGCCCAAAGAAACTCACAGACAGGTGAGGGAGATGATCTGATGGGCCATATAATGATTGGGATGGATCTAGATTGTTTTGTGATGGGTTGTAGGTGATGGCTCTGTTGGAGCTGGTGCGCTCGTGCAGTGAAAGTTCACCGGAAACAGCTGCTCTCTGTTATGATGAACTGGCCAACCTTCTGCAGACCACCAAACTGGACTCGCTAGTGCAGGTACTGAGTATCTGTCAGTAAAAACAGTTCTTAAAGGGATAGTTCACCCAAAAATAACTTCCCCCGGGGTTGTATATCATCAGGCGTGGATCGGGAAGAGGGTGTTAGAGGATTTCCAGGAAGATTTTGTCGTTGACCTTGGACCAGATATATCGGGGTGAGTAACCGCAACTGATGTGATTATGATAATCTAGGACTAAGTGCATCTTATTTGCAGTATATATATATTGATTAAAAATGTTCTCTGGATTGTTCACAGTTCATCATTTACTCACCCTCATGTTTTTCAAAACTCATGTGACTTTTTTTATATGTGGACAACAGTCACCATTCACTTTTTTTCACATATTTTAAGCTCCATGTAAGAATAATGAATATTTATTTGTCGGGTTGTTTAATGATCTTTGTTGTATAACTAGAAATAAATAATCAATTATTTGTGTGAGAAGGACACTTACAATATTAAGTTGTGTGTATCAGTTCATTTGTGTTTCCGGCATGTGTGATGTATAATCTGGATGAGGAAGAGGAGAGTCAGGGAGGAATCGCTATCAATCTCCTGCCTCTGATGAGTCAAGACCAACAGCACAAATCAGAAACACCACAATCAGCTGTAGTCAAGAGAGAAAGGTCAGACCTGTCACAGAAAACACTTAAAAATCTGATAATTTAGTCGCCCTCATGCCATTCAATGTTTCAGTTGAACACAAACAAAAGCCTTTGTATTGAAATGGCACATCGATAACTTTATAGCTCATTTGATCTGATGGTATTTTCATATAAAATGTATAAAAGTCAAGAATGGAAGTTGTACTGGAATGATATAAAGATGAGTAAATTTATGAGAGTTTTCATAATTGTTCCTTTAACTCCTTTTCTTAAATTGCATTTGGTTGTAAAATGGTTCCTATTACAGTTATCAAACATGAAAAGACTCCTTTTGTCTCTTTCACAGGCGTGTGTCTCCTCTTAGCTTGTTTTCGTTTTTTCGTTTGTTGAGGTTGTGTGAGGAGGTGCAGCATGACGGAGATTTGGAGGAGATTGATGCTCTGCTAGGTCAGATCTGACTTTGTTTTATATTAATTTTTATTGTTTTTACACCTTGAATGTACATCATGGCTTTGATCCCAGGGATTGCTCATACTCATGAAAATGTACAGTATAATGCAATGTTATCACTTTGGATAAAAGCGTCTGCCAAATGCATAAATGTATATTTTGGATACTGTAGCACTTTTGTGCTGAGCGTGTTTTGTGATGGTGTGCGGTTCTCTTTCAGGTTGTCCTCTGATCCTGACCGATATGGAGGTTATGGAGAAGGTGGAGAGTTTGTCCAGGACTGAGAGAGAGTTTCTCTGTTCTCTTCTGTTTCATACCATCAACTGGTTCAGAGAAGTCAGTGCACATCTACATTTATTACCGCAGTCATATCATGGGTTGTGTTTAACCCTTTAACTGTCATGTAAATCTTGTGCTTTGAACTTTAATGCTGTTTAAAACACTTTTTTGGGGGTGAAGCATATGTCCAATATACTTAAATATAAATATATAGAAAGGATATTTGACAAGTTTATGTCCTATGGTGTCACATACAAAAAAAGTAAAAAACAAAAACTTCTTTTAGGATATTTGGTGGGGTTTTTTTCTACATTTTTGCTGTCACACTGTAGGACGCAGTCATATATTTATTTGTCAACTAACCACAAATGTATGAAATTGTTAATGTACTAAATTGAATTGAAAATATCCTAAATGTTTGTTATATGTTGTTTGTTATAATCTGTGTGTTTGGCTGTAGGTGGTAAATGCATTTTGCAAACAGAAAGATCCTGAGATGAAAATGAAAGTTGTTACACGTATTCAGAACATCACTTACCTTCAGAGTTTACTGCAGACGTGTCTGGCAGGTACCAGAGAGAACATTTATACACTGATATGTTGATAATCCTATGCTAAAATATTTTAATTCATTGAAATGTACACATGTATATATTATTAATATACATATTTTACACAACGTGAGATATTAGTGTTTAGTGTTCTGTGTGAATTCAGGTTTAATCAGGTTTTTTGTGTGTGTTGTGATAGCTACACCTGGCTACACTCCTCCTCAGGCTAACTTTGATGGAGATCGTGTTGAGGGGGTCGTACCTTCTTCTTCAATCGCTCCACCGAAGAAAGGAAAGCAGGGTAAACCAGCTGAAGAGATCGGCTTCACTTCTTTTTCTGTGTGTTGTACTTCTACCAAAAAAACTATCATGATACTTCCATGTTTTTTAACATGACTTCATTAAAGATCCTGGAATAATTTAACCATGATAAATAACATGATTGAGAAATTTCACTGTATACTTTATTTATGTATATGAAAGTACCATAGTGTTAGCGTCTGACACCATCACTGCATCGTGGTACTCATAGTATTTTTGTGAGTGGTCTTACACTGTGTGTGTTTGGGGTCAGCTGGGAGGAAGAGGAAAGCATCAGTGAGTAAGAACACTTCAGCTGACAAATCTGAGCTGGAAGGAGCCACAGAAGCAGAAGATACCCAGCAGGTAAAGTTAATCAACATGTATCACTTCCTGTTTCCTGGTGTTCATATATTGACATCAACCCGGTACATTAAACCTGACTGCCACTATGGATTTTATTAGTAGTTAAATAAATGTATTAACAATTTTAATGTATTTAAGTTAACAAGATGCTTATCGTTTCAAATCAGTTAAAAGTATTTAGGTATTTCTTTAAAATATATTGCCACATTTTTTTATTATTTAAAGCATACAAACACATATAAATATTCAGATGTTGTTGGTCATTTTGACAGGTAAAAAAACAACCGAGCTAGCTAATTCACCTTGTGTATTTTAAGTTGTTGTAATTACAAATATTTGTGACAGCTCTTCCTGAAACTGTAATGTGTGAGAAGAACATAAATACATTAGACTTTATCTTTTTTATTGATCTTTTGATAGATTTTACGAAAAGTGGTAGATACCTTAACATTTGATACTGTACTATAAATGTTTTGTGACAGGATCATCCAGAGAAAGAAAGTGAGAAGGAGAAAGAGAAGGAGGCGGCATCAGGAGTCAGTCTGGCTTCCTACTGGCCATTTTTCAGAGAGCTAGATTTTGAGGTTTTAAGCGTGCTACAGTGTGGACTTCTGTCTCGAACGCTCCTGGACACTGAGCTACACAGTAAAGTAAATCAGCACTATGTGATGTACTTTGAGTTTTAAGAGAATGTTTGGTTTGCTCTGCTAAAGCATTGTTTCGTGTGTGTAGCTCAGAGAGGAAGTGCAGTTGGGCCCTGCAGAGTTGCACTTCCTGCTGGAGGACATGTGGCGTAAACTGGACTTCAGTTTGGCTTCTTCTCCAGCCAAGAAGGCTCCGTTTCTCAAAGTATGATTGCAAACACGGCTTTACTTTGATCACTAGCCAATCAGATTTTAGGGTTAAGGTTTGGAAGGATAATCTGTATGTCCGCTCCTAGTCATGCATCATCATGTTTAGGGGTGGGAGAAAAAATCGATGCATCGGGATTCTTTCTCTAACGATTCTGAATCGATTCTCAAAGATTCAGAATCGATTCTATGTCAGAACTTGTTCATCCTGAATATAACTTTGTTAAAATAAAAGCAATAAAATTAAACTTCAAGATGGGAATACTGTCAAAGAGATTCTAACTATAAACAAAAAGCATAAAAACTCTTTATTTATTTAAAATGCAAATGTATCATATTTGCAAAAATTATATGAAGAATCCTTTTGGAATCGGATCGTGAGTCCCAGAATCGGATCGGATCGCGTAGTACCTAAAGATTCCCACCCCTAATCATGATGAAGATTGTTTATGGTGTCTCTCTAGAGTAAAACAGACAGAACCGTGGGATTTTCCCACCTGCAACAGAAGAACGCCAAAGAAATCGCCACCTGCTGCGTTGAGCTGCTGCCCACGCTCTGCACACACCTGGAGAACTGCCACAATCACTTCCAGGTACATACATCTCTGGTGACAGTAAATACAGTCAATCAAAATGAGATTATATTATAATCTGCATTATGTCAATTCTACATACAGACTCTTCTCTCTGAGAATCAGGGTGTTGTCGATGCGTCTGGTGTGGATGTGAAGGAACAGCAGCTCATGTCTTCATCCTATCAGCTTTTACTGCAAGTGCTCCACACCACGTTCAGCTGGTGAGACCTGAAAAACTTAAGCTCAGTTCATCTACTATAAAACGTATACAGTATTTGCCATAACCACTTTCTTACTTGATCTACAGGGCTGGCTTCTCTAGTCCAGAGCATCGTGCTCTCCTAAAGAAAGCTCTAAGTGTTCTGACCAGCCGACTGAAGGAAGAAGAGACGGACATGATCCTGGATCAGCTCAGCAGGTGAGATCACCGCTTATGTTTGTTATTTTCTGTCAGAGGAAGGTTTGCAGTGTAACATCTGTCTTTGGTGTTTTACATACTCAGGCATGCTTTCCAGTATCTGCAGAACTTCAGAAGCTCTCTGCCCAGTCTGAGCACAGCTCTGTGTCTCACCCAGCTGCTCATTCTGCTGGCCCAGTTTGGAGGATCAAACCACAGGACCTACAGAGAGCAGATCTGTGCGTTTACTGTACAGTATTGTATGCCCTCAACACACTGTTTACGCGTTTTGGCTGTTGGTTTGCACAAAAACTGCATTTTGGGGGCCTGAAAACATAAGCAAACGAATTGGAAATGTTTTGACAATGTTGTTGTGTGCACATAAAAACACAAAACAAATTTCTATTTGTGACTACATCCCTGCTGTGGAAATGTAGCCTGAGTTTAAATATACAGTAGCCATAAGATTGTTACATATAAATTGCATTAGATAGCAAATTTAAAGCTAGTTAACACCAACAAACAACTAATGGCTGTTTTTATGACTAATCTTTGCATTTCCTTTGCCATTTATTTTAATCAACTGGTGTCCTATGAAAGGTGATGTTTAATGGAAGATTTAAGACAATCTACTAATACTTTTAATTTTATCATTTGAAATTCAACATACTTTAATGGTTTTTGTTTTTAAAGTGTACTTAATAAAAAAGCAACTTTTTAAGCTATAGAATACTTTTTTGGGGGCTTGTGGTAATAATTAATAATAATAATTAATATTTTTTTAACTAGTCATTGTAACCTTAACCAATTTATAAACCAAATATACCCCTTAACTTAAGTGAAACATAATTTTGCATATTTAATAATGATTTATAATAATATATTATTTTTCTATCATAAAAAGAAAAATTTAATTATATTAATTGCTATAGTGCATATTTAAATGTAAATTTTGCAATTACAAATATGCATTGATTTTGCTATTTTTTTGTTATATAATAATGTGTGTAAATCACTGATTATGAATGCTTTGATTTCTCGCAGCATCCCTGGCGAGGCATTTTCTCTGTCAGGAGTGGGTTACAGCGAGTGGAGAAAGAGAGCGGGGAAACAAATATAACGAGACTCTTCAAACCCTCCTCGGGTATCTTATGAGTCACACACAATACAGCTCGCAAGCACAACAGTCGTTTGTGGATCCTAATCAGAGCAGATAAAGAAAATTGAAGATTTTGCACACTTTTTCAGTCACTTCTGTGCTAATAAATATGGAATTTAAGTTGGCCAGCTAGTAGTTTTTCCACACAGGCAAGAATGTATATTTCTGAAAGTGTTGTAAATCGTATCATTTTGTATTAACTGTAGTATTTATCTGGAGCATACTGATGATGTCCTGAAGGCCGTGGAGGAGATCGCAGGTGAAGGAGTTCCAGAGCTGTTGAACGCCTCTAAAGACGCCAGCTCTCGCAGCTGGCCAACACTCAACAGGTACAGCGGACCGCTGATGTTTCTCTGATCTTGAGATGGACAAAGCGACTCTGATGTGTCTCATCCTATAGGCAAACCTTCCTGGTGTACTATAAGAGTTTGATGGGCGAGCTGGAGAGAGCTGTACGCAAGATTCCTCCCAGCAAACAGAGCGATAACCGAGAGGTGCAAAGCGAGAAACTGTTGACGTGGAATCTCGCTGTGCGTGATTTCCACATTCTCATGAACCTGGTGAAGGTACAGAGAGCTATATATATTTTTCATGCTACATACATATCATTCTGAACCTTTATGACTTTATTCTGCAGAACACAATATAAATTTTGAACAACATTGATCCACATTGACCTCCATTGTACAGACACAAAACCACTCAAGACATTTCTCAAAATATTTTCTTTTGTGTTCCACAGAAGAAAGAGTAACATACAGGTTTTGAGTGACACATGTAAAAAATGATGACAGAGTTTTAATTTCTAGATGAACTCTTTAATGTTTATTTATTGTTTGGCACAGGTGTTTGACAGCAGACCGGTACTTACTGTGTGTTTAAAGGTGAGATTTATTTGCACGCAAACACACATATAAAGGTTTTATTTCACATATAAATTGCTTTACATACAGTATACGATAATACATATTGTTGTCATTCACCACATAATTTCTCTGTTTAATACTTTCATATTCTCATTCAGTACGGTCGTCTTTTTCTGGAGTCGTTTCTTAAGCTGGGAATGCCTCTGCTCGACTACAGCTTTAAAAAACACAAGGTGATTCGCTCATTTAAACATGTCACATTATTTGGAAAGATTTTTATGTGTGTGTCCCCTCTAAATCAAACCCAAATCAGTTGAATTACTATTTTACTGTGTTTTTAGCAATGTAATGTGTTTGAAAAATAAGAATTTTTAATCATTGCACGCTGATGGATCTTTTCAGGAGGATGTTCAGAGTCTACTGAAGACCTTTCAGCTCAGTACTAGACAACTCCACCACATGTGTGGCCATTCAAAGGTAAACAGCTCCATCTACAGTACACTTTTAATAGCATACTAGACGGTTTAAACACAGAACTGCATCTCTGACTGTAAGCATCGCTTCAATGTTCTCAGATTAGGCAAGATACAGGGCTGACCAATCACGTCCCAGCCTTGAAGAAGAGCCTAGAGCTGTTTGTGTATCGTGTGAAGGCCATGCTCGCTCTGAACCACTGCCAGGAGGCTTTCTGGCTGGGGAACCTGAAGAACAGAGACCTAAAGGTGAGCCATAAGATATTGCGTTATGAGAATAGAATGGCCGCTGGTTAAATCCACAGTAATACAGAAGCTGTGCTCGTTTTCCAGGGTGAAGAGATTCTCTCACAGAGGTCAGAGGTCGCGGATGAGCAAGAGGAAGAATCGTCTCAAGTGCAGAGCGACAATGAGGTAAAAAAAAAACATTTTTGTGGCCTCACGAGACTCGGTTGGTCTATCACATGGTTTGCATGCTTTCGTTGCTGCATTGAGGAAGATGAATCTGAAATACAATACCAGTCAAAAGTTTGGAAACATTTTTCCCACATTTTAGAATAGAAGTAAACTCATCAAAACCATGAAATAACACAATTGTAATTATGGTGATTATGTTTTAACTAAAAGCATTCAAAATAAATGAACACTATGTTGCATTTGATCATCTTCAAAAGTAGTCACCCTTTGCCTGGAATTTGTAAAATCATACTTTTATCTTCATTTTATCATCTAGTTTCTTGAGGTGTCAAAAAAGAAGCTTTTTAAACGGCACTGAAGGGATTTCGATCTATGCTGGACTCTCATTGGCTGCTTTTTTCGAAAAAACAAAATGCTAATGCTAATAGGTTGGCACTATTCTATTTTTGTCTATAAAAGTGAAATACACACCTTCACATTAAAAGATTTAGGGATCATGAGAAACATTTTGTCAATTGTGTCTAAACTTTTGACTGGTACTAAATGAGTCAGATTTGTCCAAAATGTTTATTGCAGAGCACGTCTAATATATCCTATCTATAAGTCTGATTTCACAAGTACATGCTTTCAAGTATAGAGAGAGATTTTTAACATCAGACTATGTCATGTAGTATCAACATTAACTGCATCTGGATGTCACACTTGCCTCATACTGTTTGCTTTTGCATGTTAAGTGTTAACATGTAGCCAAATGCCCACTTTGGTCTCACAATTCTCAACATTAGTTGGAAAAGTCACTAGAGCTATGAATTATTATTTGCACCACAAGCGGTTGCATGCATTTATAACCCACCATACTTTACCTGAGCACATTTGGCATGTTTATTTTCACCATACTATAATTTAAGATGCACTTATTCTAATCTTTAGAATAGATAGTATGAAAACCTGCACAAAGAATACAATAACAATTAATAGATTGTTGTGCAATTTGTTTGTGAAACGATAAATTATGTAACTCTGCAACTAGTAAATTATGATATTTGATGCTGAATTTTGTTTGTTTTGGTACAGGAGAGTGAATCTGATGAGAGAAACGATCAACAGCCAGAAGAAGATATGGAGGAATCAAATGAATCAGATTGAAATTAAGTTTAAAAGAACTTCATAGTTCAGCGTTGTTCATATTAGCACACTATTATTATCATCTTTATGTAATAAGGTATTTCTGAAATCTGTGTTTATATTTAGCAGGAAAACCCTAATAAAAATACACGGTTGTGTAATGTTCAGTTATCACACACATGCACTGGCCAATTTTTTTAAATGCACTTAAAGTTAATCAATGGGAATGGATTGTTAATTGAAAATGTTATTGTTAGATATTCATACTGTATTACAAAAATACCCAGACAACAAAGTCCTCAATCTATAACAGCAAACACTTTAAATTATCCAATTTAATAAATTACACGCATATAGTTAAAATCACCTCTGTAATACTTTGTCTTATAGATAGGATAGAAGTTTGAACCAAACATGCACTTTAATGAAATTCCCTAAGAAGTTTGCCATGTAGTGCATCAGTGTAACCATCTACATGTACCCAGATATGCAAAACTCAAAAACATACAGTAAAAGTTCATTATATGTTATGTGAAAGGCAGCATAATGTGACTCAATGATACTGGCCAGCATTGACAACAAATCTGTGCTTTTCTATAGTATTCCATTTCAATAGTGTAAAAACAAATGAATAAGAATATAACAACATGGACATGTAGCACTTGTAATAGAATCATTGTAGCATGTCATTTCAATTCAAAATAAATAGAGTTACTATCTCTCGTTTGTTGCAATATATTGACAATACACAAAAACACGCACCGCTTGTATAAGTATCATCCTTTCGAACAAAACAAAAAGTGTTTGATTGAAGATGTCTGAGGCAGCTTGTTTGATCAAGAGTTTCTTAACCTCCCACAAAAGAACATAGAAGAATCATGGCCTGAGAGTCCAAACCACAGGTGGCCATGATCCCACGTCCTAACTATTCTCCTATACTCTATGTCCCGTCTGTGAGGTAGAGCTGCAATCGAGATCGGACAGTAAAAATGGCTTCTGATTTGTTCCAAAGATGCCACGGCGCTTCAGGCCGGCACACGCGTGTTCTCACGAGGCCTTTATGAGGTTCGAATTTCACCCGTTGAGTCGGGCTCAGAGCTCATCGCGATTCCTGGTCAGATCTTCACCGTAGTTGGTGGCCTGACTGCCTACGAACATGTTCCAGTTCTCAAGAATCTCTTCTTTGGTGAGCATCTGATCCTGAAAAGTAAAATAACCCACATGAGGAATATGATTTTATAACTGACATTGTTCAACCACTACTACTAAATTATTTGCGTTGGTCATACATGTTCAAGTCCAAATCATGTCTTTTGGTAATAGTGTTCTATTTGTGTATATTTAGCTTAGTTTTACAAATGTTGTCTGTAAGTTACGAGTTAATTGTAACGTATGACATTAATCTTAGAGGGCATTTACACAACACGGTGTTCAACAAAAAAGGAAATCCAAATTTTGGCCGTTTATTTACATGACAATGGCATTTTGGGAGCCTAAAATAGAAACGTTTGAAAAGGGTTTGGTATTGTCTCTATAGGCACGTTTCATTACCCTCTAAAATGTGCAAATTGAAATTTGCGAATTGAAAATACGGCTAATGAAAACGCATCATTTTCGCAAAAACGCTCATATATTGCAAAAAGGTTTTAAGCTCGTACAAGGTGGTTTTAAAAAAAAAAAACTTTTCCTTCCTCTACAGGTATTTATCTAGCACTGCATAACATTGTAAACTTAGGAAAGCACTTCTTAGTACTATTGCTGCCGCTTTTGATGTATCGCTTCATTGTCTCCTAATATTTGTAAGTCGCTTTGGATAAAAGCGTCAGCTAAATGCCTAAATGTAAATGCTAAATGTTTTCCAGGCAATGCGAACAAGGAATAATTCGCAAAACTGCAATGGAAATGTTTTTCTTTTGGAAACGTACCTTTTTCTAATTGTAGTACATTGTTGTCATGTAAATGTGCCTTAGTTAAAATCTGTACTGATGATATAGTGTATATTTTTACTCTGGGTTACCGGGTCTAGATCTTACCCATGTGGATAAACCATTTAACATATTTTTTAATTTACACAAGTAACTGTTTTGCATGTTATATTAAAATGGTGATCTTTACCTTATCTATATCTGACTCGTACACTAAATGTCTGGCCTCTGCCTGAGCGTGATCATAATCCTGTGGGAGAATCCAGTGTCGAATCTCCTCCAGGTCCATCTTCCCGTCTTTGTTCAGATCTCTGAAGTCTGAAAACTGGTCTCTCTCCGTCTTTACCCAGGCAGGTTCTGGACCACTATCTTCATTCCCAAACATATCAGCTGGAAAACAAGAAATTTGTGTTTAGTTTGCCGGTCAAAATCATATCATCTGTATAGGAAAGCCACACACATACCAATGTATTCATCTTCATCTATATGACCATCTCCATTCTTGTCAATGTCCTCCATAGTTTCCTGCCAGACGAATGACAGTAAAATTGTTAACAACCTTCTTCCCATGCATATACACACAAATGATCCTTGTTCTAATTTTATTTGTATGTTCTACTGATTACACTTACAACAACCACAATGTCCTTCATGTGATCAAACTCCTCCGGGTGAAGGAAAGCAGTAAACTCCTCTCGTTCTGCTGCCATGTCACCATCCATATCTGCCACTTTAAACCTGCGTTCATCTCGCGGGAGCATCTTCTTAAAACTGAATTGATCAGTCGCATCCTCAAACTCTTCAGGATTGGCTGCGAAGCGATGATGTCACATCAAAACACTGTAATTTAGTACTACAGGTTGCTTGCAAATGACATTATCTTTTGTCTAATAATTTTTAATCTCATAATATTCCAATAGCCGATTAATGCCTCCGACCTTTTAAATAAGACCAAGAGACTTTGACTGGTACTATAGATGAAAAACATTCAATCATAATTGAAAAATAAATAAAAGGGTTTTGCAACTCACCCAAGTAGTAGCCGTATGTTGCTTGCTTGTATTCGTCCCATGAGATCTTATTGTCTTTGTTTAAGTCATAATCAGACCAGACCTTTGCCACGTTCTCGTAGACGTAACGTTTCTGTACCCTCTTGATCCAGGCGTCGAGTTCATCAGTGGTGATGTATCCATCAGCATTGCTGTCAATACGGTCAACGATTTTTCTGTAGAAGTCAAAGTGCATAAAAAAAAGACTTCTTGATTAGTTATTGATTAATCGCGAAATTAATGAATCTAAAATCTGATACTGTAAAAAAAAATACAAACCATCAGAGAAACTCAAACAATGTATTTCAATGGTTATAACTGGCATTGTATTGTAAACTATGAGAGTCTCTACTGGTAATGTATTGGGTTCTATTGGGAATTTACTGGCAAATGAAAACTAATTCTTTATAAACTAATAATAACTTTAAATCCTAGAGGGATATATCCTAAAAAACACCACATGTTTTATGGTTTAACAGCTGATGGTTTGAATGTTGGCATAACTATATTTTGGTCTAATTTCAAACATTAAAATACACATTTAGATAAAAAAATTAAGATCATGAGAAAAATTTTTGTCAGTTCTGTCTAAACTTTGGTACTGTATTCTAACATTTATTACAAAATATAATAACTCTTTGGATTTAGCTGCAGAAAGTAAGTTATATTTAAATGGGATGGTATGGTACTACACAGTATTATGAAAGAATTTTCACATTTGGCTAAACTATTAAGTAATAAACTACAAGTTAGCATTTTTTTAGTTTTTTTGGGGGTATGATCTTGACAGGCATAAGCTTCACTCACCAGATCTGGCTCAGGCAACTGGAAGACTATGTTTAAGAGCAAATGTATTTTTATCCCAATGCCACGTTGTGATGTTGAGCCCTCCCCTAAAGGCACAACCCTCTGATCTACATCACCAAGCCTAATGCTTATCTAAATTTAGGGTTGGAAAACCTGCTAAAGTGACAAAAACTGGAAACTTTAAACTTATAAGCAACACAATTATTACTGACATGCAGAGTGATTGACAGCCAGTGGATCTCTCATCTACAGTATGTGCTCTAGTGCAGTCAGTGTTTACCTTCACGCTTAATAATGACAAGAAACATGAAACAAGAGACTCATCTACAGTCTGTGACAGTGTTTTACATCAAATCTCTGGAGCATTCAGATTTTAACACTTAAAGTGCGTGTTTACAAGATCTTACCCTAATCTATCTTTGCTCTCCTCTGGGGTGAGCTGATCAAAAGTGGTCGCCTCTTCTTTCCCCAGAAAGGCCTCGTGGTCGTACTGGTAGCTCTGGTTGTCCTCGTGCGCTTGTCTGCTTAGTTCAGGCTCGTGATGAACTCGTTCTTTTCTAATAGTGGGCTTCCCGTAAACAAGACACGTGCACAGCGACAAAACACAAAAATACATGGACACGTACATGATGGCGATCCACGCACAGTTATATAAACGCCTTCTTCGTCCGATAAAATCACGCGTCACGTGCGTCGCGCTTGATAGAGAGACGCGTTACAATTGTTATAATCTATCAACGATCACGTCACATGAATATACTGTACAAGTCGATTCAAACATACCCGGTGGATCGCACAGCGCTACAACCAAACCCCGACCGGAAGTGTTGTAACTCACAGCCAATCATTTCGCAGCTAACAGAGCGCCGTGATTGCTAGAAGCTCTGCTATTGGCCAGTGGCCTGTCTGTAACTCGAGATGGGCGTGGACGCCACGTTGCAAGATGACACGCTGGAGCGTGTTCTTGATTGCAGTTAGTGTGAAATGATGAAAAATACAAACAAAAACATTTTACATTTACCTTACAGTGTAGCTAGTTTTAGAAGTATTAATTCTGAACATGCATTTTCACATAACATTGTCACATCCACAACAGTCCATATTCCTCATAAATGAACACATGAAAATAAAAAAGATATTCTATGTTTTTGAAGGGTCATTTCTTCTCCATTTGGTGATGGATTGCTTCTGGTTTGTACATTTTAATTCATCACACCCATAACACATGTATATTTTCATTTTATAAAATGATAACTCAGACATAGACTGATTTTTTGTCCTCTCAACAAAATATAAACAGATGGTTAAATATATGTGACCCTGTCTGTGAAAACCAGGCTAAAGTCTAAAAATCTAATTTTGAGATAACAAGCACCAAAGTTTGATTTCACCAAATAATTATACTATGATCTTACATGATACTACAATCTTTGACATGACCTTCACACAGATATTCAGGATATTCTGGATATTTACACAGAATATCCTTTTCTTTATGTAGGATGATTTTTTGTAGAAAACCACAAGCTGGGTTCAGACTGGGTCACATATTGCCAAAAATACATTCTGTGAAAATGTATATTTTAAGTTTCACCCTTTTAAACTGTTAATTTAAAGGGTTTAATCTATACATATCTGGACATGTAGTGTAAAATCAGATTGAAGACCCTTTTGTTTTCATCTATATATAGACCACATTGTCAAACTTTCTGTCTAAACTGAATTTTAACAGATATGTGCTGTATTGTCTTTAACGTAGCAGTGAAAGTTAATGTCATGTAAATGTTACAAAGTGAAAAGAGTCAGGACAGCATAATTGACCCTTGTCCATTTAAAGGGCTCATTATTTACACCAACTAATGGGAAACAATCAATTAGGTGGGACCTAATGGAGCCTGCAGGCTAAAAGCAACATGACTTTCAGGTGCTTCTAAGAGGATATTCTGGTCTATAGTATCATACAGACATTTACATTTTCAAAGTGTTTCATATTTTTTGTGTGCATTAATTGATTTTCCAACCATATTCACAAATTCACTGTGTTGCTGTCATGTTCATTGCCCATAATTTCTGACGCTTGTGTTGTGTATTAATTACAGATTATAAAATTACATGTTTGTTCAAACTTAGTTTTCTCAGTTTTGCCAGAATCACATGTAATCTAATATAATTAAGCCTGGTTTCACAGATAAGTCTTTAACCTAGTACAGGACTAAAAAATGTTTGAGCTGTCTAGAAATAATCATGGATTTACCCGGTTCTGGATTAAACAAAACTACTTGCAACAGGGAGTATTACAGCAACTCTAAAACTAATCCATTAAATTACTTTGATTACATTCTTTCAAAACTGTTTTTCTACTTCATATACACATATACACAACAAAGACCTCATACAGATTCACATTTATATCAGCTCTGTATGCAAGGGAACATGTGGGAGGAGTTATGACATCATCACAGGTGAGTGAGAGCTTTCCAAGAAAATGAAACTAAACTGATGCACAACAACCTACAAGCATTTAAACTCTTTATCTCTTCAAAAAACTTTTTTCAGAGACGTACACGATCACAGCTGATACTCATTCACAGGTAACATGATGGAAATATATGAGAAGTTTCTCTGAACAAGTTTCCAATGTTGTTATTCTGCTTCAGTGGGGTGTATGTCTAACTAGATCACATAAAAAAACAGATTAATACATGAGTTAAAACATGAGTTAAATTAGTTAAGCTTGTGCGATCAACACTGAAATGTAAGCAGAGTTTTATTAAGCATATTTGCCATTTGTTTTATTTCAACTTAGATTAGTGTGTGTTGTTATTATGTCACATAACTTGAAGATGTGGAGAAACAGGAAGTGTGTGAACTGCAGAATAATCAACAGCAGCTGAAAATCACATTAAACAAACAAACGATTCATGTGTAACACACGTTTATGCACTGTAGACCCATTTTCAGTAGAAAAAATCATTTTAACCCCACTGTCAGTGCTTAGGTGAGATAAAATTATTCTACATAAATTACGTATTTAACCTGTTTTAGGAAATTTATGTGATGCCCTGAAATGTAATTTGTACTTGTTCATTTAAAAGACGTGCAATGGCAGAATCTTTACCAACATCACCAAAACCAAGAGAGACCAGGAGACAGAGTGTGGAGACACCTCCAAGTAAGTCAACAACCCAAAATTCTTAAATAAGTCAATTATTTAATGTGTCTCGCCATTATATAAAAATCTTACCATTATATATATTTTTTAAACATAATCTGTCAGTGATAAATGTTGATGATTTCTGTGTTTCAGCTCTGTCATCCTCCAGTGTCCGTCTGACTGAAGAGCTTCAGTGTTCTGTGTGTCTGGATGTGTTCAGTGATCCAGTCAGCACTCCATGTGGACACAACTTCTGCAGGAGCTGTCTGAAACAGTACTGGGACAACAGTCAGATCTACAGCTGTCCAATCTGTAAAGAAACATTCAGTAAAAGACCAGATCTCAAGATCAACACAGCACTTAGACAGGTTGTGCTGATCTCTAAGGAAAAGTTCAGTTTGAGAAGATCTGAAGTTCTCTGTGACATCTGTGATGAAAGAAAGCTGAAAGCCCTGAAGTCCTGCCTGATGTGTCAAAACTCTTACTGTGAAACTCACCTGGAGCCTCATCACAGAGTCCCAAACCTAAAGAAACACAAACTGATGGATCCTGTGGAGAATATAAAGGACTATATATGTCAGAAACATGAGAGACCTCTGGAGCTCTTCTGTAGAGATGATCAGACATGTGTGTGTGTGTTTTGTACTGATGGAGATCACAAGAATCACAACACTGTTCCTCTAGAGGAGGAGAGAAAAGAGAAGAAGGTACGAGATACTAACAACATGATTTAATAACCTGTTACACATTCACCGGCAACAACCATCTGTGTGTTGCTGTCTGTCTATAGACTCAACTGATGAAGACACAGACAGACGTTCAGCAGATGATCCAGGAGAGAATCAAGAAGATTCAAGACATCAAACACTCAGCAGAACTCAGAAAAGTGAGTTGAAGATGTTAAACATTTTATTGATTTGTCTTAAATAAATAAAGATAATTAATCAGAATGAGAATGTGATTGTTTCAGAGAAACACAGATGAGGAGAAAGCAGCTAGTGTTGAGCTCTTCAGCGCTCTGATCAGATCCATTGAGAGATGTCAGACTGAACTGCTGGAGATGGTGGAGGAGCAGCAGAAAGCAGCAGAGAAACAGGATGAAGATCTCATTAAAGATCTGGAGCAGGAGATCACTGAGCTGAAGTGGAGAGACAGTGAGCTGGAGCAGCTCTCACACAGTGATGATCATCTCCACCTCCTACAGGTCAGTCTCTCTCTCTCTCTCTCTCTCTCTCTCTCTCTCTCTCTCTCTCCTCATGTTGAGGGATTTCTTCTCTCTCCTGCTGTAGATTGATTCATCCCTGTACAGACGTCCAGACATGAAGAACTGGTGTGAGATCAGTATGAAGACTCATGTGAGTGTGGAGACTCTGAGGAGAGATCTGACTCAACTGCAGGAGACTCTAGATGACAAACTCACTCAAACTGGTAGGTGAAAATTGCAAATGTAGAGTATCTAAAATAACTACCAAAAACTGAACTGACATTTCTTCAGCTATTGTCACTTTGTTGTCTCAGGGATTGATGTTGATTTTTAATGTAATTTATTTTAATTTATATTTTATTTTATTTTGCTTGTTGCAGAGCATTTAATCTCAAAAATAAAATCTTCATTAAAAATATTTAATAATAAAGTAATAGTGGAGATTGTTAGTAGACAAACTGAGTATAAAGTGTTTTTAATCTGTTAACTGTCACTGTTCCTCAGGAGGAACACCTGTTATTTCTTTACCCACTTTAATATTTCACAGTTGAATTCTAATCTAATCATGACAAACTATATATTGAAGGAAAGATGTAAGCCTCAAGATGAAATATTTGACGATTTTTTATAACATTAAACATGAACAAAAAACATATAGAAAATTTAATGTTACTGTAATTTATAAAAATGAAATAAAGACTTAAAATGTTGGAAAAATATCTAATATCTAAAAATTTAAAAATGTAGTTCAGATTAAATGTAGTGCATTTTCATGTGTATACACAATTTCTGCTGTGACAGTTATTAGGTTAAACACTAGCTTCTAAAATTCCACATGGATAGACGTGACAAAAGTTAAAGAAACACCCACATATTCATCCATAAAAAATACAGGTGCAAATTCTAGTTATCCAACAATGATTTTAAGTTAAAACTTAAGAAACTCTTGATGTTTTTTTGTGATTTGTCGTTGACAGTGTTGAGGAGGATGCAGCAGTATGCAGGTACAATGTGTGATCTACACTGTTCTCTCACATTCACTAACAATAATACTTTACATACACATACTCACCTCTACAATTATAAACACATCAACATCTTTATATTGTGATGATGTCATTCATATTCTCTGATCTCTCTCTCAGTGGATGTGACTCTGGATCCTGATACAGCTAATCCACATCTCATCCTGTCTGAAGATGGAAAACAAGTGAGAGATGGAGACATTCAGCAAAAACTCCCAGATAATCCAAAGAGATTTGATGAGTGTGTCTTCATCCTGGGAAAAGAGGGATTCACCTCAGGGAGATTTTATTTTGAGGTTCAGGTGAAGGGAAAAACTGACTGGACTTTAGGAGTGGCCAGAGAATCTATTAACAGGAAGGGACGGATCACAGCGACTCCTCAGGATGGATACTGGACTGTAGCTCTGGGGGATGGTAATAATTATTTGGCCTGTGCTGATCCTCTTGTCTCTCTGTCTCTGAGAGTGAATCCACAGAAGGTGGGGGTGTTTGTGGATTATGAGGAGGGTCTGGTGTGTTTTTATGATGTGGAGTCCAGATCTCATATCTACTCTTTCACTGGACAAACTTTCACTGAGAAACTCTTTCCTTTATTTAGTCCATGTCTTAATGATAAAGGTGTAAATTCAGCTCCACTCATCATCACACCTGTTGATTACAACAAATGAATTTACACCCATCTAAAAACAATCAATTAAATTAAAGCTCCGTAGAAGTATGACTATTTTTGGAATATTATTTCCAAATCTGCATTATTTGCATTAGAGGTTAGTTGTTAGTAACATCATTATTAAACTTATTTGTAAAAAAACTATTTGTAACATAAATTGTAACATAACCATTAACCAAACATAAAACAACTGCTTTCATAATGATCCTGCAGAGATCATGCGTGTTAGAAAGAAAAGGTACCGCAACACATCTCTTGAAATCACTGTAAAATATGAGTAAAACTTTTTTTAGATGTAATTAAACTGACTGTATTCATTTAAAGTCATTTCAACTATTTTTAAATCTTTACTATAGGTGATCAATTGCTCTAACAAAATATATTAATATTGCTTACATTATTTTAATGAAAATAATAAAGTAATGAAAAACATGTTGCCATGACTTAATGATCACATCAATGTAGTTGTGGTGTTGTTTTTAGCACAAAATTTAAATAAAGTCACAAAATCAAGCATTTTTTGCTGTAACAATCCCAAAAAAGCTGCTATATCCCATATGGACTGGTTATTTGGATGGCGTATACCAATAAACATTTTATGATTTTGCAGGCCATACAAATTTCTCCCATAATTATATATTATATCTTATATATTTACTTAAACATCATGTGATATAACCAAGAACTGAGATCATTTGGTGGAGACAGAATGTGTTGAGTTTACAGAGTATTCATAGTGTCACAGAAATGACAGAAATATCATTTAAATATTAAACAATTCATTATTCAAATGAAAGGCCTGTAGCTTCAGGCTGAGGTTAGAAAGATGGCATGTGTTTGCAGCAAATTTTGCAAATAATGATTGACAAAATTCATGTTGTCTGGTTTGCAGAGGGAAATTAAATATGACACTGTGAGCAAGTAATTCCCATAGTGCATTACATGAGCCTATATGGAAATATTCATAAATATATAAATAATTTAATATAAAAATCTTTCCCTAATCTATGTTTGACTAAAAACTACACTGTCACACATCATACATGTTCTGTTAATGTAATGTATAAGTTTCATCCTTTTAAACTGTTAATTTAAAGGGTTTAATCTATACATATCTGGCCATGTAGTGTAAAATCAGATTGAAGACCCTTTTGTTTTCATCTATATATAGACCACATTGTCAAACTTTCTGTCTAAACTGAATTTTAACAGATATGTGCTGTATCGTCTTTAACGTAGCAGTGAAAGTTAATGTCATGTAAATGTTACAAAGTGAAGAGAGTCAGGACAGCATAATTGACCCTTGTCCATTTAAAGGGCTCATTATTTACACCAACTAATGGGAAACAATCAATTAGATGGGACCTAATGGAGCCTGCAGGCTAAAAGCAACATGACTTTCAGGTGCTTCTAAGAGGATATTCTGGTCTATAGTATCATACAGACATTTACATTTTCAAAGTGTTTCATATTTTTTGTGTGCATTAATTGATTTTTCAACCATATTCACAAATTCACTGTGTAGCTGTCATGTTCATTGCCCATAATTGCTGACGCTTGTGTTGTGTATTAATTACAGATTATAAAATTACATGTTTGTTCAAACTTAGTTTTCTCAGTTTTGTAATGCTCAGAATCACATGTAATCTAATATAATTAAGCCTGGTTTCACAGATAAGTCTTTAACCTAGTACAGGACTAAAAAATGTTTGAGCTGTCTAGAAATAATCATGGATTTACCCGGTTCTGGATTAAACAAAACTACTTGCAACAGGGAGTATTACAGCAACTCTAAAACTAATCCATTAAATTACTTTGATTACATTCTTTCAAAACTGTTTTTCTATGTACAAAAATACATTACAGATTACAGATTTAGTCAATATTTTATATAATTTACACAAACTTCATATACACACATCCACAACAAAGACCTCATACAGATTCACATTTATATCAGCTCTGTATGCAAGGGAACATGTGGGAGGAGTTATGACATCATCACAGATGAGTGAGAGCTGTCAGTGAAAATTAAACTAAACTGATTTCAGTGAAAATGAAACTAAACTGATGCACAACAACCTACAAGCATTTAAACTCTTTATCTCTTCAAAAAACAAGATATTTGAGACTTTCAGAGACGCCTACACGATCACAGCTGATACTCATTCACAGGTAACATGATGGAAAATAGGAGAAATTTATCTGAAGTTTCTAATGTTGTTATTCTGCTTCAGTGGGGTGTATGTCTAACTAGAACACATTAGACAAAACCAGATTAATGTATGAGTTAAATTAGTTCAATTAGTTTGATCAACACTAAAATGTAAACAGAGTTTTATTAAGCATATTTGCCATTTGCTTTATTTTAGTGTGTTGTTATTATGTCACATAACTTGAAGATGTGGAGAAACATGAAACAGGAAGTGTGTGAACTGCAGAATGAACAACAGCAGCTGAAAATCACATTAAACAAACAAACGATTCATGTGTAACACACGTTTATGCACTGTAGACCCATTTTCAGTAGAAAAAATCATTTTAACCCCACTGTCAGTGCTTAGGTGAGATAAAATTATTCTACATAAATGACGTATTTAACCTGTTTTAGGTAATTTATGTCAATTGCAGAATCTTTACCAACACCACCAAAACCAAGAGAGAACAGGAGAAGTAGTATAAATAAACCTCCATGTAAGTCAACAAACCAAAATTCTTAAATAAGTCAATTATTTAATGTGTCTCGCCATTATATAAAAATCTTACCATTATATATTTTTTAAACATAATCTCTCAGTGATAAATGTTGATGATTTCTGTGTTTCAGTGTCATCCTCCAGTGTTTGTCTGACTGAAGAGCTTCAGTGTTCTGTGTGTCTGGATGTGTTCAGTGATCCAGTCAGCACTCCATGTGGAAGATCTGAAGTTCTCTGTGACATCTGTGATGAAAGAAAGCTGAAAGCCCTGAAGTCCTGCCTGACGTGTCAAAACTCTTACTGTGAAACTCACCTGGAGCCTCATCACAGAGTCCCAAACCTAAAGAAACACAAACTGATGGATCCTGTGGAGAATATAAAGGACTATATATGTCAGAAACATGAGAGACCTCTGGAGCTCTTCTGTAGAGATGATCAGACATGTGTGTGTGTGTTTTGTACTGATGGAGATCACAAGAATCACAACACTGTTCCTCTAGAGGAGGAGAGTAAAGAGAAGAAGGTACGAGATACTAACAACATTAAAACATGATTTAATAACCTGTTACACATTCACCGGCAACATGATCTTTTGTCAGAAGGTGATAAATGTGTCTGTGTGTTGCTGTCTGTCTATAGACTCAACTGATAAGGACACAGACAGACGTTCAGCAGATGATCCAGGAGAGAATCAAGAAGATTCAAGACATCAAACACTCAGCAGAACTCAGAAAAGTGAGTTGAAGATGTTAAACATTTTATTGATTTGTCTTAAATAAATAAAGATAATTAATCAGAATGAGAATGTGATTGTTTCAGAGAAACACAGATGAGGAGAAAGCAGCTAGTGTTGAGCTCTTCAGCGCTCTGATCAGATCCATTGAGAGAAATGTTACTGTAATTTATAAAAATGAAATAAAGACTTAAAATGTTGGAAAAATATCTAATATCTAAAAATTTAAAAATGTAGTTCAGATTAAATGTAGTGCATTTTCATGCGTATACACAATTTCTGCTGTGACAGTTATTAGGTTAAACACTAGCTTCTAAAATTCCACATGGATAGACGTGACAAAAGTTAAAGAAACACCCACATATTCATCCATAAAAAATACAGGTGCAAATTCTAGTTATCCAACAATGATTTTAAGTTCAAACTTAATAAACTCTTGATGATGTTTTCTTGTGATTTGTCATTGACAGTGTTGAGGAGGATGCAGCAGTATGCAGGTACAATGTGTGATCTACACTGTTCTCTCACATTCACTAACAATAATACTTTACATACACATACTCACCTCTACAATTATAAACACATCAACATCTTTATATTGTGATGATGTCATTCATATTCTCTGATCTCTCTCTCAGTGAATGTGACTCTGGATCCTGATACAGCAAATCCACATCTCATCCTGTCTGAAGATGGAAAACAAGTGAGTGGTGAAGACAAAGAGCAAAAAGATAATCTAAATAAGAGATTTGATGAGAGTCCTGGTGTCCTGGGAAAAGAACTCCCAGATAATCTAAATAAGAGATTTGATGAGAGTCCTGGTGTCCTGGGAAAAGAGGGATTCACCTCAGGAAGATTTTATTTTGAGGTTCAGGTGAAGGGAAAAATGAAATGGACTTTAGGAGTGGTCAGAGAATCTATTAACAGGAAGGGACAGATCATGCTGACTCCTCAGAATGGATACTGGGCTGTGGCTCTGAGGGATGGTAATAATTATAAAGTCTTAGCTGATCCTCCTGTCTCTCTGTCTCTGAGAGTGAATCCACAGAAGGTGGGGGTGTTTGTGGATTATGAGGAGGGTCTGGTGTGTTTTTATGATGTGGAGTCCAGATCTCATATCTACTCTTTCACAGGTCAAACTTTCACTGAGAAACTCTTTCCTTTATTTAGTCCATGTTTTAATGAAAAAGGTAAAAATTCAGCTCCACTCATCATCACACCTGTTGATTAAAACAAATGAATTTACACCCATCTAAAAACAATAAATGAAATTAAAGCTTCGTAGAGGCTTACCTGACATCATAAGAAAAACCTTTTCTTTTCTTTCCTCTACAGGTATTTATCTAGCACTGCATAACATTGTAAATTTAGGAAAGCACTTCTTAGTACTATTGTTGCCGCTTCTGATGTGTCGCTTCATTGTCTCCTAATATTTGTAAGTCGCTTTGGATAAAAGCGTCAGCTAAATGCCTAAATGTAATGTAAATGTAAATGTAAGTATGAGTATTTTTGGAATATTATTTCCAAATCTGCATTATTTGCATTAGAGGTTAGTTGTTAGTAACATCATTATTAAACTTATTTGTAAAAAATGCGTGTTAGAAAGAAAAGGTACCGCAACACATCTCTTGAAATCACTGTAAAATATGAGTAAAAGTTTTTTTTTAGATGTAATTAAACTGACTGTATTCATTTAAAGTCATTTCAACTATTTTTAAATCTTCACTATAGGTGATTAATTGCTCTAACAAAATATATTAATATTGCTTACATTATTTTAATGAAAATAATAAAGTAATGAAAAACATGTTGCCATGACTTAATGATCACATCAATGTGTTGTTTCTGCACAAAAAAACTCAAAATTTTTTGCTGTAACAATCCCAAAAATGCTGCTATATCCCATATGGACTGGTTATTTGGATGGCATACACCAATAAACATTTTGTGATCTTGCAGGCCAGGGCCACCCCTGAAAGCTCATTGGCCACCCCTGTGGCCACCCCAGATCTGATAGGTAGTTGATCAAGTTCTTCAACACAAGAAACGAGAAATGCTGTCAATCAATGATGACAGCTGATCAACTGATTAAGGGCCAGTTTTACATTTTTAACTAACACAGTAATGGTCGTACTGAGACTGTGAGAGCTGATTTCTGCTCAGCGGACGTTTGGCCATGCAGGTCAGGTGACCCATGAGATGAGCATGCGCGCTGAAACAAACAGGAGGACGGTCACACAGAGCTGCAACGACAAAAACGCTGGAATCAGTCGATTGAGAGGTATGGTAATTTAATGTTTAGTTATATTGTAGTTCCCTCTGAATGTGTAGGAAACCTTTATCTAGCACTAAGTAGCAGCTAAAAGTCGAACTACACTGCACTAGCTAGCTTAGCAGCCTGCAAACTAAGTTAAGCATTGAACGTTAGAATACCGCCGGCGCCATTGCACTATGAAATATGAAAAGCTATTTTCTGGACTGAAGACTGAGGGTGTTTTTTGCAGATGTAATAAAGTGTAAGAAATAAGATGTAAGAAATATAGTGTGACAGTCTAGATTTAAGTAACTATAACACAAGAACAAGCTTTGACTTATTTATTTGCTCTGTGATTAAAGGGCTGTTTAAAGACTTTTTTCTCTTGGAGATAAAGGACTTTTTGTTTGTATCAATTAGCTCATCTTCACAGTTCACATATTTTTAAACGTTTAAATAGGCAGAGGCAGAGCAAACTGCATTCAAATGCCACAAATGCTTGAGATGCAACATGTAATTGTGTTATTAAAAGTGAGTGGTAAAGTGGTAGTTATGTAAAAATAAACCTTTGTAGATCCTGTAAATATGTCTATATGTTATTGCACTTTGTTACTATTACTAAAATCCTCTATTGTTCATGAGAGTTTGAAGTTTTACATAACATTTCTTTATAGTATATATGGCCACCCCACTCTAGCTTTGTGTCCCATCTTGGCCACCCCAGTAAAAATGTCCTGGATACGCCACTGGTTGAGTTTACAGAGTATTCATAGATTCACATGACAGAAATATCATTGAAATATTAAACAATTCATTATTCAAATGAAAGGCCTGTAGCTTCAGGCTGAGGTTAGAAAGATGGCATGTGTTTGCAGCAAATTATGCAAATAATGATTGACAAAATTCATGTTGTCTGGTTTGCAGACGGAAATAAAATATGACACTGTGAGCAAGTAATTAATCTAAAAATCTTTCCCTAATCTATGTTTGACTAAAAACTACACTGCCACACATCATACATGTTCTGTTAATGTAATGTAAAATATAAAAATTATAGTCTGAATATGAAATATGAAGAATTTAAAAATCTTTTGCAATTTTGGTGACACTTTATAATAAGGTTGTATAAATGCATTAGCTAACATAAACTAATGATAAACAATATAGTTTTACAGCTTTTTAAAAATTTCATTGTGCATTAACTAATGTTAACAGATACAACCATTTAATAAAATAAATCCTGTAGAAGTATTGTTTATTGTTAGTTCATTATGGTAACTAATGCAATAACTACAAAATTACAGTAGGCAATATAACATATTGCAAAAATTGCAAAAAAGTGTGTTTAATACAGGAATTGGGCCAATCCAGAGCCGGCCCGTTATATAGGCAGTATAGGCAAATGCTAAGGGCGCAATCTCGCTAGGGGGCGCCAAAGAGGCAAAGGGACTAAAAAAAGAAAAAAGTTACAAACATAACCAAACTGCTGATATCTTTAGCAAACTAAACTTCGAATTAGTATAATACTAATATTAATACTAATAGTATTAATAATTTGTATTATATAAAAATCCAAAATGAGGGCATGTACTGCACCCGCCCCCAATTGATTGACACCTGGCTGAAGGATGGCCGGAGCAAGGTGAGACCCAGGCCTGTGTGCCGATTTGTTTACTTTCTGTTTATTGGCTTGTGCTGGATGCGTGCGCGTGCTATCAGCGAGGGGTGAAGTGGCGACATGTCAAAACGACCTCTTAAATTATCTGGTTTAACTTTACAGATGAATATCTACATAAACAGACTGATATCCAATGTGATATATATATATAGAATGTTAAAATGAGCAGTGAGTCTAGAGGCGTAGACAGGTAATATTTATGTTGGATTATTTTGAATATCTCTTTGTACTTCTTATAATACTTTATGTGTATTATCTATTCATTTATTTAACATTAAATTATTGCATATTAATTATTACAATAATTATTTTCTGTTCTTGTGTTACATCAAAAGTGTTGTACTTTTATTTACAGTATTTAAACTTGTGAGTTTGAAACCCTTTTTTACAAAATAAATGAAAACGTCAATGGCAAAATAATTTAGGCTAATGTTTTCTCATAAAGCATCTTTGGGTATCTAGAAAAGTGCTATACAAGTGTTATTATTATTTTTTTTATTTTGTCTAAATACTTGGTGATATAAATCACAATATAAGGGGGCGCCAAAAAAATCTTGCCTAGGGGTAGGGCCGGCACTGGGCCAATCAGGAAATGTTCATTTACATCCACTACTTCTGAATTACCAGAATGTTCCATAATTCTTTTCACTTTCAACATGGACAGTTTCTGAGCTTACAATGTAAATCTATAAATAATAAAGACACAGTTGACCAATGTATGACCAAAGTGATTGACCAATCTCTCTAATTCAGATTAATAATCTTCCTCCAGCTCTTAAAGTGGCTTGTAATTGTTGTGCTGCCATGCTTAACACAGACAACCAGGAACAAGCCCAGCCAAGGATTCTAGTAATTACTTGTGCTATTCTCTTAACCACTGATCTGTATGTTCTCTCTGCATTAAAAAGCCTTTTTGCTAATGGGGAGAAAATAATATTTATATTACCACGATTTTATGCAACATGTATCTTCCATCTAGCTTTACATTATCAACATTAAAACGTATTGACACCAAGCAATCATGCTTCTATAACCAGTCTGATTGTACTCTTAATGAGACTTAAAGGGATAGTTCGCGCCAAAATGAAAATTCTGTCATTATTTATTCACTGTCACTGTCATTAAAAACCTGCATATGACTTCCTCTTCTGTGAAACACAATATATTTTGAGAAATGTCTCAGTGGTTTTGTGTCCATACAATGGGTGAACTATACCTTTACCACATATGTTTATGTGTTGTGTTACAGACAAGCTGGCATCTTTTGGCTGCATTTTCTTTATTACAACTCAAGTCCTTGGGGTCATTTTCAGATCGAAAACTTAAAGGTCTTCTAAATCATCTCAGCTGATGATTTATAGTTTGGCTTGAAGCAGAAATGTTTCATTAATTAGAATAGCCTACAACATAAACATGTGTCTCGTGTGTAATAAAACATGGCACTATCCTAATGATTCATTAGAGAAATTAGACAACTGACTGTGATGTGTAATGCTGGTGATAAAACACAAGGCCAATGTAACAAATGGTGCTGACTATTAAAAGAAAAATATGGTTTTAAAAGAAAAATGTAATCTTCAAAACATGGATTAATGAAAGGGTAAGACCATAAAAATAATTAATGTAAAGCTTGAAGGCTAACTGCAATTTAGTGTACTGAATGAGAAGATCAATGAGAAGTTGTGTAACTCCGTGAATGCATATGTGAAAATGTTTCTCACACACACACTCATAACCTTCACTTTTAAAGCTATGATAACTGTTATCCAATATCTCACCAGTGAGGTTTGAGAAAATCGGATCTTAGAAGGACAAGATCGAAGCAGGACAAGATAATGAGCGGCTGACAACAAATGTTTCCTGTAATCTGAAATCTGGAAGTGGCATAAGATGCAAAAATGATTGAGAGAACAATAGAAAGCAAGATGTGCTTTTGTGCAGATTGAGTGATGTGATGATTATAAACATCAGGCTTGGACTGAAACGCACACAGTCTCTCTATAGTCTGCCAACTGGAGCGGCCAACTTCATCAAAAGATATTTGACAGCAGATATCCGTGCGGATGACTTTTTTATACTTTGTGTTGGAGATTTGAACAAACTCCTAACCTTAAGAACAAAAGAAATAGTGATGTCATCGCGAAACCCACTAGCTAAATTGGCACCGTTGACCGCAACCAAAAACATACGAAGCTCGTGAAGCATCCTCACCTCCCCAGCGCCTCTGGAGTGTTCCAGCTATGTCAGATGATTAATAGCTGATTAGTTCACATTAATAAGGGTCTGCCACTCCAAAGGTCATAATCAGCAAAGGAAGCGGATGGGCAATCTGTCTTTCAACAATGGATTTTGCCAGATATCCAACGCATCTTTCAGAGCCTGAGGCGGCTAGAGCCAAACACAACGACCGAATTCTGACCTCGAGAACATCATCACTTGTGTAGGCTGCTTGGTGCCGTATAGCTTATGATTATGAAATGTATTTATATAAATAAATAAAAATTATTTTATTTTAACATCTGACAACTGTGTCAGCTTTTCTATCTGTGTTCCAAATGGAAGCTGCTGGTCTTTATTACACGCAGATCAATGTTCTCCAGCGGGTCTGATCTACTGATATCTGCAGCTGTAGAAGTCCAGATGCTCAGCCCTTTTTCTGCTCTCATCAGGAGGACAGAATGACAAACTCAACTGGATCATGCACCTGACGGTTCCAAAACACTCCCGGCCAACACTTTCCCCGTTCCAAGGCACAGCACAAGATGTTACTGCACTGTTGTAGTCAAATATGTGAATTACACATCAAATATTTTGGCTCACTATGGACTGTGCAGTGTATAAATATATGAAAACTAACAGAGATAAGGTAATTATAAATCAGCTGTGTGTGTAGCCATGCAGGGAAAGAGAGAGAGAATGTAAAGGGACAGAGAGGCAGTCTGGGAAACAGATGGACGAGGCTCAGGGCAGACGGGATTGGCACGGCCTTGAATAACTGTGAGAACAGCTTTTTCGGCTTTTATGGATTTGTTTTGGTCCTGAAACAACATTCCTGTCTATCTTCTCCAACACTAAACTTGACCTTTTTTGACCTCCCCGTAAAATCAAAATGTTAAGTTGATCCGAATCGCAAACAGATCATCAGATCTGACTGAATGATTGATCATATGATTGAGACAATAGGAGCAGAAGGTGTGTTTGAGAGAGACAGTCACTCATCAGTATATTTATTCTATGGTGGAGTTTAGGCCAGTCTTTAACAATGACAAGCTTTGAGTTTAATCGCTTGTTAAATTGTCCAAAGAGATGTTCAGTTTTGACAAAACACTTGCAGTTTGCACTTAAAGCCAGCGACTGCTGAAAAAAAGTCACAAATATCCTTCAAATGTTTGTCAGCTTAATCGATGGTTATGTAAAAAGAAACAGTTTTATCTACTACACAAAGACAAATAATTTATGGATGCAGTCTCAAAGTTTTTTGAGGCTGAGAGTGTTATTAATAAGAGTAAATCATGTCACTAAATGAAAAAGCTATTTTTTAAGATGAACAGAATTATTATGTTTTTGATACTATTAAGTATTAATGCCATAGACACTAGTTACACTTTGAATGCCTTTTTCTATCAACAATAATTTTGAAACGTTAGTGTAAATGTAATGTAAAGAATTGTAATGGGCATTAAAACCTGACTGAATTTGTTTTTTTTTAATTGAAAGTTTCAAATTCAAGAATACATTTGCAGTTTAAAGGTTTTAACAAAGTCTGAATGGACTATGCCAAAGGTAAAGGAGCTGGATTGAAGTATAAAAGTGTCTATCCATACAGTAAGAAAGTGTTAGCTCCAGCTCAAGCTCAATGATGGTGTTAAGTGAAAGACACACTCGAGTAATGTGTGTAATGCACTGGAAAATGAAGCTCTCCTGACATTTCCCCATGCTGCTGGAGTTTTGTAATCTAGGTTTGATCGGTTACTTACTGTCTTGGATTAGAGGTTGACTTACTTTAGTCATCTGTTTCTTAGATGATATCATTTTGTGATCAAAGATTTCACCAGTGCAGAAAATGTGAGATCTAGTTAAAATCTAGATCTATAACCCATGCACTAAGTCCAATATTTTGTTTCAAACGTGGCCAGGCAAAAAACACTTGTATAAGTGTTAAATAACACACTTCTGAGAAGGTTTTGCCCTTGATGCTGAAACCCGAAGGCAGGAACTGGCGGTTAATAAACTACTGCAAAAGTTAAAAGCACAAATTTCTCTATATTAGTATATAATGTGTTAACAACCAACAGTGTGTCATTCTTGAAAAAAAAAGACACTTGGTTTGACAGATCTAATGGAATATCAATTTTAAGTGACATTTTAGGGTGTCTTAAAACTTGTAAAATACAAAAGAATCTGCCTGTGTAACCCAGCTAAAACCATTCTCTTGTGATTTACTGATTTTTATTTAAATAATTATACTATAATAATTCTAATGTAAAGAACACTCTGTGAAAATACAACCTTAATATCTCTAATACTGCCTGAGAGGTTTAAACTTTTGCTTCTAATCTCAAAATTAGATGAGACTTTAGCCTGGTTTTCACAGGCAGGGTCATAAATTGGTCATTTATCACACATTATGAGTTTACAGGATTTAAAGAGCTGTTCATGTAGCACCACCACATAAACCGCTCTGTCACTATTTGCTGTAATAATGTTATAAACATACATACATGAACACACTGTCTACTGTATAGATAAAGAACCCAGTTAGACCTAGCTGGCGATATAGGTCACAACCTTCTGCTGTGTATAGTGTTTAAGATATCAGTGGTTGGCTGGTAGTTTTGTACGTTTCATGACTCCATTGTTTTATATTCATTTCATATTATTTTAATAACAATACATAACAATAAGCTGATCGTGAACAGAATGCGAGTTAAAATAAAGGGATTCTTGACTATGTTCATATATTCTGGGAATGCCCAAAAATACAAGTGTATTGGCAGGGTGTTAAAAGGGAAATAAATAAAGTTTTAGGTTGTGACGTACCAGTGCACCCAGTATTTTTTTGCTTGATGGTTTTCCCTCGGACCAGTTAAGTAAATCCCACCTATTTGTATTATATATATTATTAATTGTAGCTAGGAAGATAAATACTGTGAATTGGATGAAGATACGTGAACCCACTCTGACAGAATGGACACAGAGACTGAATCAGATATATATATTTGAGAAAATGACTGTGGACTTACAGTTGAAATCAGACATTTTCCAAGAGAAATTGGCGCTAATAGAAACATATTTGCTTGACCTTTGAAATGTTGTTAGGGGCTTTTTGTAGTTATTTGTATTTATTTTAAGTTATTAATGGTTCTCCTCCTAAGTTTGTGTTTTGTTTTTTTAAATTTTATTTATTTATTCATTTTATTTAATTTTTTTATCTATACTTTATATGGTCAATTAGTTATGTTTTGTTTATTTTCTGTGTATTCACAATTTATGTAAATGTTATGTGTATATTGTTATGTTTATACAAAGTTTAATAAAAACACAGTTAAAAAAAATAAAAAATAAAAATAAGAAAAAATAAAATCTTTTTACTAGCCACCAGAGGGCCCAGTAACACAGCGTCAATAAAACTAAAGGCTCAGATTCCTGCTGTCAAAACTCAAAACCATATCAGACATAATTCTGCTTTCCATTGTATCCCTGTTACTAAAATCTATAAGACAGATTTCAGATGGACAACCAGTTAAATGTCTGTTGGTGGTTCTTTTTTCTTTCTTTCTTTCTTTCTTTCTTTCTTTCTTTCTTTCTTTCTTTCTTTCTTTCTTTCTTTCTTCCTTTCTTCATTACACTATTTCCTTTAACATGCAGATATCACATTGTAAAGGGCCAACTATACAGAAAAAGTAAACGCATCAAATGTTTTCAGCTGCACGATGCAAACAGTATCACATTTAGCATAACACCGTATTAACAAATCAAGAAAATAACAAATAAATCAACATTGTCAAACAGCCACATACTGAAACCAGTGTTTCATCAGCTGTGAGCTGTCATAAAACCAAAAACATAATGACTGCAGGTTATAATGTAAAGGAATCTCAAATAATGACAAAATGACAACATAAATGACTGTTTTTCATATACAATATTGGGTTACTCAAAAAAGTTGACAGTGAAGATGCTGGTCACTGTCAGAAAATTCATCTTGAGGTTTTATAGTTCAGAAGTCTAAAAACTGCACTTGGCAAATGACCGTCTCTTTAGTTATGACATTAAGAAACACTGGATTATTTGGGTCAGATACGTTCCAGTTTCTCAGTATATGGACCTGTTAGAGGTTGAGTTATGCCATCAGGATAATGTATTGTGACTGTCGGTGGCCCCTGCGATGGAGCCCTACAGCTGTTCCTGAATCAATAGATGTCAGGGAGGTATTAGAGCAAACACTTTGAACCCCAGCCTCCTTGCTACTAAACAGCAAAATGTGCTCTCGTTCTCAAGACTGCCAGATTAATCCATTACAAACTTCAGTTACCCCACAACCCCCCATGTATCTGTCTTTCTGTGGCCGTACATCTGCTTGCATGGACTTCAGGGAGTGTAATTCTCAGTGATTGGCCTTTATGCTTTGCGGTCTTTAATTACAACAGAGGTTCATGCAAAGATCAGACTCAAACAGATGGTTGTTGTATTTTACACTGTTGTATTTTAATGCTGTTCAGGTCATATCTCTGCTTTCATAAATGAGCTGGTATATTGTTTGGATGAATATGCCACACTTTAAAATGTGTGAATGTTCCATAAACAGTAGCATTTCAGAATCTACATAGTCTGCATCTTGATTCATTTATGGTTTGCATTCTCAATATAATGAGATATATGTTCCCCCACATCATCACTTTTAGGCTTGTTCAAGGGTGGAATTCGTACCCAGCAATCAGTTTGATTATCTTAAAAACACACACTGCCCTAGAAGGCGTCAGGCAGATGTAAAAGGGTCTTTGCCGAGTCTATTTTCCGGACGGTTTGCTGTTGTTATTGCCTGATTTAGTGTGAGTTGTCAAACACAGTAGGGTTAGCGACACGGGATCTATTTAAATGTAACGTGCATTGAATTTGTCTTGTTAGGTGCAGTTCTGCACATGCTTTCGCCCCGAGCCAACGGTTGCTGTATTGCACACTTAAATAACCCTATATGCGCACGTAGCATGGTTGAATACCACACACTTACTTTGCCACATTTCATTAATAGTTTATTTTTTTAAAGGCGTCTTCATCAGACCATCACAGTTTTATATCAGGACCACAGGATCAGATCACAAACAAACACAGGAGTGATACTGTGTGTGCTATGTCAAATGAGAACATTCGGCGACTGCTATCCTCTATGGACATTTTTTGATCCAAAACGTAGCTACGAATGACCAATAATCTATGCATTTTACATTCATAATTCAGTACATTCTTGAATTGCAGGTATAGCTGGGTTGTCCTTACAATGTACCAAATGGCTTCATGAATTACACTTTCATCTTCACAATCACTGAATCACACACACATTTTACTTTCTGAACACTTGATTGACCAAATATATGTTTCTATTCATTCTTTAGGTCAACACAAACTATTAAAGGTTCTTTTGTTTAACTCCAATCTGGCATGATAACATCATTTGTTAAACACAACTCAGCGTAAAAATGATATTTGCTCCAAACATGGACAGGTTAAAAACAGAGCAATTTATGAATAACTTTGACCAGCTCATTGTCACAGCAAGAAAGTTTCCTGTTACTAAAACAACTTGCAGGGAGGAAAGTGGCACCTGGTACAAGATCCCAAAACAAGGTTAACTGAACTTAGATTTGTACTTAAGTTTATAATAAACTAACAGCCCAACAAAAACATTAAAACTGCAACCATGCATTTTTGAGCATGTGTGTTACTGCTAGTGAAGACAGTAAATCAACACGTCTGCCAGGCCAAGCTTCACGCTTCTGGATTATGAGCTGAGCAATACGTTTCCACTAAACGTTATACAGATGGTGAAGAGTGACGAGCTTTTATTCATTCTGTCAGAGCATCTGACAACCTCGTTAGCTCCTAATTTCCCTGTCGAGACATTCTCTCCATTTACCATGTTATTGTCGCCAGTACTGTACGTCACCGTTGGCAGCTATCAATCATTTCATCCTTCATCTATGTTTAATCAGATTTCAGTCTGTTAGTGTTGTGCATTGCACTTAAAGGCATTCAAGGACATCAAGACAAACTTACAAATGCAAAAATGTCGTTACAGTACAAGTGGCCATGTGGGCACTTTTAATAATGAGGATAATTTGTATTTGGACACTTTCAGATAATTAGCTGGGATACTTGTAAGACACCTGTATGAATTACAGGGCTAAAACTCAAAATACACTATCATTAGCATCTAAAGAAGAAAACTGGGATGACCATGACCTGAAGGTTAAGATAGGAGTAGACCCCTGGTATTTAATAAAACAACTCCTATGTTATATAATCATACAGACTACAATTAAATACAGTGTGGCCTAATTTCCAAGATGGTAATTTGAGCATGCATTAGAAACATTTTTACAATAAATAGCCAAAAATAAATAGCAGGAGTGCACAAAATGGGTACATGAGTTATATCACATGCATGATTGTCTTTTAAACGAATGCAAGAAAAAAGAGAGAAACTGAGCTGACGTTTACCTGATCACAGCTGATGTTATCTCCAACCTGATAAACGTTCCCAACGCGTAATCCAGGAGAATCTCTCTTCTCTGTAACGCAGGCTCGCTCGCTCCTCAACCCGATTTACTGTGTGCATGAAATAGTAGGAGCAGTAAACATAAGATGCATGACATGCTCATGTGCTTCTGCATGGATAGAGAGTTCATGCAAGTCATTGGAGAAGTTATTTCAAATCTAGCGGAACGAGCAGAAAGCCATCTCAGGACAGAAAGAGTAGTGCAGTAGGCATTTCTTTTTACAGGCACATTTTTATTAAAAGTTTTTCTATTTATGTATTTTTATTATAATATATTTTATTTTAAAATAATAATATGGCATATACCATGCGGGGTTTTGGCCTTAGCCAAAAAGTTTAGTATTAGTATTTTTAAGATTATTAGCATTATTATGGCGTACAGCTTAGTTGGTAGGGCATTGCGCTAGCAAAAGATTAGGGGTTCAGTTCCATGGAACAAAAACTAATGGACATGCCAGATGCGAAAAAATGTAAAATGTATTATTAAAAAGAAAACTAATACTTCGTGTTGCTTTAACTCAGTTTAAACTCAGTTAAACTTATTATAGGACTTAACTTAAAAACTAAATATCACTTTAAAACATTTCATGAAAATCACTTTAAACATTTCAGAGAGAGAGAGAGAGAGAGAGAGAGAGAGAGAGAGAGAGAGAGAGAGAGAGAGGCTGACTGAACAGATTTCTCTTCACGCCTGGTCGGGTTCTGGAGAGCAGCGCGTCGTGAAGCAGGGAACGCGTGCACCTGGCCCGGCCGCCGCACCGCGTCTTCTTTTATTGACAGCATGATAAGGCGTGCGGTTTCCAGCATCTCCTGGAGAACCCTGCAGCGTTGCACGGTTTCTCTGCTTCTTAATTGTGGTTACGTCAAACAAAAGGCTGAATAATGCTTTTGCGCACCATACCTGCTCCAAACCAGCCACAGAACCAACACAACCCATTCATTTCCGGATACTTTTGCGCATTTGCACGCTGTCTAGAAGGAAAATGACAAATGAAGATACATAATATGGGTTGGTTTACATTTACTTCATGATTAGTCATCATTAGATTACTTTAATTTATAAAGCATTAATAGCATCAAAAGTCCAATAGCATCAAAATTTCCCACAGCATAAAAAGAAACAGTTCTAACATTAAATAATTAAAGAGGTAGGCAGGTGAACACAAACACTTTGACTAAACGTGCTGTTGTACCGGTTAACCATTTGATTTTCCAGCTGAATGAGTACGGTAAATAAGATTTCAGTGACGTCTTGGCTAATATTTGCTTAACAGACGGATGGCAACCTGGGATGAAAAAGAGAGACACGCAAAAACAACGTTTGACATTTCGGACGTTTCAAAAAAGACATTTATCACAAATGCTGCAGATTAACTTTTATTGTGGTATTAAAATATTTTTAACAAATGGTAAATTAATGCTAAATATATATTTTTAAATTACACGCCACTCAAGGTAAAGTAACAGAGCCTTTATTGTATTGTATAAAAATCCACTGAATCATATTATTCATGTACTTCAATATTCTTATTCTTATTTCACCATTTTCAGAGTCTCAAATTTTTTTTATTTGCTTTTATTAAAATGCTTTTCCCAAATTTATATTTAATATTATTATTATATTATATTCATATTTATTATCATTATCACATTACACAATTTTTATAACACACATAGCTTTCCTTTTTTAAATTTATATTTTTCAAAAGAGAAGATAAAATAAAATGAAGAAATAAAAAGAGAAGATAAAACTCTTCATTCTTCACCTAAAATATAATACACATGCCAGGTGTACAAATCTAAGAAAATCCATGGAGTTCCCCTCATGTGTTGCATATAGTTATATGAGAGCTATTTTCCAATATGACGTAACACATCATCTGACCAATCAGCGCCAAGCTGAGGCTGATATTAAGAGAAAGTTTACAGTGAGTGAGGGTTACATCGTTTTTTCAATCCCTGTGACATTTCCACCACGAAAAGGATTCAAACGTGACAAATTTGGACTCATGAGATGGTTTTAATTTATTCAAGCGTGTTTCTTCATGAGTGACATTGTACCAGCAGGATATTGATACAAAGCCAGAAATATCCTGGTAAGTGCTGAAATATGTTTCTTTCTGCATTCTTCTACAAATACACGGTAGGATATATATATATATATATATATATATATATATATATATATATATATATATTAATAAGGGAAAACATGGCAGAGAGTTACTGCGAAATTGTCAATTTTCAGCTTTAACCTGTCTTAGGTAAACGAACATCGAAGAAATAAGAGAACGCATTTTCATACTTTTCCTAAATGTCATTAACATTAAGTGTTTATTACGGCTTAAAAGAACTGAAAAATAAAAATAATCGTGTTTTGTAGTTCTCTATTGAAAGCGGCTATAATTAGACTGCTAAAATTATACTCATAAACCATTACTCACATATATCTAAACCAGCAAACAGCATTAAATAGTTAAATAAATATTGCAAACAAATACTTAAAAAGATATATTTTTTTCTATTTTCTATTGGTAAAATTATTTCATAAAGTATTTAATATATTTGTGGAAAAACTGTCTAATATCTTGATATATTCGGGCACTTTTACTCATTAGAATCCTCGTACCCCATTTTAAATTTATTTTGCATTGCGTTATTTTTAAGTGAGTTTTATGTTTTTGATTATGACGCAATTTACATTTAATACGCAGGCCTAAACGAACATGTACAAATTATAAAGTTGTTCTCCCATCATGCCACTTCATTTATAATTTATTTTAATGCAGGTTAAACCAGATAAAATTACTGTAAAACATAAAATTATCAAATATATACCAGCCTAATAAAAAAATATTCACAGATGTTCTAATGAGCCACACATCTGTATCTGTGAACCCATTCGTGATTTTCTCCTTTTATTAACTTATTTGATCGTAGATGACGTCAATCCCATTGCCTTTAGCATTTACTTCTTTTTTAAGTTTTATAGAGGAGACACATTGACCACTTTGGCCAAGAGCAAATTAGCGACAACGTTGGGGATTACCTTTCACGAATTGGTATTAGCACTTACTAATCCCAATAGGGCTAATTGCTTTTCGTGTAAAATTGCTATCTCCAGGGTTCGTGTGATGTGCTGGGTTTGTATGGCCTGGAGGGTGATGCCCCCTCATCCTAAATACACCTCATTAACGCAGTGAGGATTTACAAGTTATCTAAAGAAGAAATCAGCAGCAGATAGGGCGAACTGTTTTACTTTAACTTACAAGGGTCATTTTTTTATCATTAATACAGAGGTTTAAAGCATGGGTTAGTATGAAATGCTTTGAAATCTAATTATTTATGCAATTACAGCGTTAACATACATGAAAAGTGAGAATATAAAAATAAATCAAAGTCTCGTGCCATTTATTAATTAATTATTTTGTAATTATTATTGTTTCTTTAACGTATAGACGAGTGTGTTTCTATATTGTCCAGTCGTTTCATTAGTGGTGGTCACTAGTGAATCACATCAAAGGGTTTTATAAACAAAAGGAGAAAAGACTAAACCACGGATAAGAGCTAATTTGTTGAAACATTTTCTGGAGTGAGACAGAGACTCTGCAGTGCCCACCGAGACAGTGTTGTTCATTATCCTTTTCCGCTGAGATTTCTTTTCACTCCTCGGCAGTGTCGTTTGTCTCTTTTTTGTGACACAGTCAGGGACGCATTGGCTCTCAGGGGCTCTCATCCACCTCTAGATAGTTTATGGATGAGCTTTGACTTTTCCTAACTTTGCATACGTCGAAAGAATAAATGCAATGCGCACACCACCCCATGCGTAAAAACGCATCGTTTTGCACAGCACTAGTCGGTGTGTTTCGGTGTACTGATGTGTGCACACAGACAGCACTTTACAACCGAGAACAGAAACAGTTGCACCGTCATAATTTGCGGCCGGGAGATGACTAAAGGCTGTAAAACAAGTGAACGGTGAAATGATGGCAAAAGCGCGTCCACGTGGACACGGGGGTAACCTCCACGGTTAGATAAGGTGGAAAAGTGTTGTCTGAGCGCACGAGTGTCAACAAAAGCACGTGGAGAGTGTGTTTGCGTTTGTTTTACTGGGACCATTTGCAAGTGCACTTAATGCACAGAGCAAACAGGTTCTTCTTTTGAATCCACAGCTGTCAACAGGTTGCTTTCTTCTATCAGTGTCATGGAGGACCAGATCTCTCAGGTCTTAAAAGCCCCGTGCAACCAACTATTTACTTAGTAAATTTCGAGATATTCGAGAGAGAAAAAGGATGGAGATTTTCGTGGGATTTTAGTAGCACTTTAAATGTTACCGTTGCACACAGAATATGATAATGTGCCAATAAACAACAACTCACTTAGCTAATTTGTTTTATTCAATAGATCGTATTGATTATAAAAGTAGCATACACAGTAAAATGAACATTTCTATGGAGAATGTGGAGAATCAAAATTTTGGGAGTACATTAATCAGAAGAAGATCATTCCACAGAATACAGATGCGAATGGGTTAAAGCACATCCATTATTTCCTTTAAAGTGGTGTGATTAAGGCATTACATCCAATAGAAACGAACTAAATCCTACACAACATCAAGCAATATTGGGTGAGTTTGAGAGGGGGCGCTCAGCGTTTACACGTGCGGACCGATGAGTTGATTCAAACGCGCCCTGTTTTGCACACTAAGGGCCTGTTTTGTGCTGACAGCGGGTCAGCGCTTCTCTAATGGGCCGGTTAAGAGCTGCGACCAGAAAAAGACAGACTAATGCATCATTACTATCACCAATCAGCATAGGTGTGTTCGAGCCCGTCTCTCCACGACCCTCTCCCTCTCCGCTTGTCGTGCGCCTTCACTTTCTCACTCCCTCTCCCTCTCTCATTCACTCACTCACACACTAACGAGGGAGCACACACACTCTCAGCTCCTGCTCAGCCTTGACATCTCCGCTCACTGTCAATCTGTGTGTCTCCTTCGCAGGGGATTCCCTCTCAGAGAGAAGCACGCTGGAAAACTATAGATTTTAAGAAGACTCTGTTGGACATTCATTGTTTGTTCTTTGGTTTACTGTTTTGCCTGGAAGGGCTGTGGCGGTGGAGCAGAATGCCTCAAAAAGGTGAGTGCGTTTCTTTAATCTCAAAACTAAAAGTTAGTCAGTGCGCGATCGTCAAAACAAACATGTTCTTCCTCTTGTTCTTGTTATTAAAATGATTATTGTTGACAAAGTCATTAGAGTTAGTTAGTTTGCATCTGTCAGATTATGCGTTTATTTGTCTGTTTAATGCAGAAAAGTACTTACTTTTAGGAAATGCATTAGGTTTATGTATAACAATACATAGTTTTGAGTCACATTAGGTCTGAACAGTGGTTTTAAGGAGCACAAATGCACTGACCCGTTCAGAAAAGGTGTCAGTTTAATTTATCAACATATAGTGCTAGCTAAAGAATACGAGGGCCTGCTTGTTTGTTATTTGTGTTGTAAAAACTATTAAATATTTAAGTTTATGTTACTGCTGTTTTTTTATTTAAAGTTTAATATTTAGTTTATATGCGTGACTAACGCAAGCAGCGGTTTCCGCAACTTGCCCAAATAATTGTTGCATTAAAAAAATAATCAACAAAGCTGAACATCATAATTTAGGTAATAGTTAGCATAAGTTAGGTAAATGAAATTATGATGTTAACTATTACATTTTAATATAATAATAAAAAAATATTAGGAATCACTGCTATTTTAGCACGCAGGCCTACTTTTTAAAAGTTGTTTTACTCAGCATATGCACACTAACTAGTAAACACGTATTAGTCAAGTCTGCATCTATAACATTATACTTCTAAGGACTCTCGAGCTTCATAAACATTTGCTAAATAAATGTAGCTCCAAGGACAAAAGCTTTTGCATCGATAGCACTATAAGATGATTACAGCATGTTAATGTCAGATCCTTAAAAACTTCCCACTGCGCCTTTGTACCGATACAGATGCACGTCTGCATGTGAATGATGTTTATGGAGAACCCCGTTTCCTGAATAAGCATGTTTAATTAAAGCAATTGTAGTTAAGGATTACACAAACGAAAGAAATGCAGATTAGATGCTAGTTAACCTCATAAACAACAACAAGCGCTTATACACTATCTTAGATAAATAATTAACCGAGTTTAAAAGCACTCGCAGGGATTGCAAATTAAAGTGCACAATACAATTAACATTTCTCTGTAAAGCGATTAAGGAGCTTAATCGTAATATTTTACTGTTAGCTAGAGAGGTTTTGCAGTTTTCTTAAAATGTTTTTAGAAAAGCAACACTGGATAAAAATATCCAGTTATTACACGGAAGAAAACTAAACTGCATATTTTCATTTGGCAATAATTAAATGAATTAGACTGGATTACCAAGTCGTATGATTATTTTCGATGTTTAATAAAATTACTCTTGAAAATAAAATTCACAACACAAACAGAAGTGCATTGCCTAAAAAGTGAATTTGTTTCTCGTTTGTGGGTTTGTCTAAAATTCACACAAGTTTCTAACACGCTCAGATTGAATTGTAAAAGTTTAGACGACTGTCGGCCGACACTGGCTCTTGAGTCCTGGGAAGAGAGCGAATGAAAACAGACACAGCAGTTTTGTTATTTCAGCATCGGGGGAGAAAACGAAACGAAAGACTTTCCTTCGCCGGGCCCCTTTTTAGCAATCTGACTGAATAGATCCTTTATTGCAATTGTTTTTTTTCCAATTGAGCACCCTACTGGGCTGTTGCATCCTTTTACAACCCCTAACAACCCACACCCGTTACACAATCACCTCCCGATATTTATAACGCGAAATTACTTTTCTATTTCCCCAAACCACACAAACAGAAACACACATCGGGGTTCGGGCACCGGGGTCACGGCCATCAGGAAAGTGACAGTGGTGGTCGTGGGTGTGTATGTGTACGCGGTCGGTTGGGGGGCAGGGTGCCCTCGGCCCCCTTTGTATTCGGGCGAGTATTGGTACGTTTAGTGGGAGGCTGTGTTGCTAGTTGCAGAGGCCGGGTTGTGCTCGCAGGGTTTGGGTATAGAAGGTAAAAGAGGCGCATTGTTGAGCTCCAGCAGGCTTTGTTAGGACTCTCTCACCCCCTCCCGATCTCACTTTTCAGAGCACTGATGCGAAGTAGACAGCGTGTGTCACTGTACACTTTGACGAGAAGATCTAAAGAGGACGAAAATATTTTTACAGACCACCAAGACGCTGTCTTCGGTGCGCGACTCTGTTATGTTTCGTTCAATCTTGCGCTCGTATGTTGTGTGCGCAACTGAACGTGTAACTTTTAAAAACTTTTCATTGTCAGGTGCCAAATTATGCCAGTTTTACGCAAAACGCAGGGCTGTGTCTGCATATTGTACAAACTGAATATAATAAGATTATAAAAAATAAATACAATAGGTATCATTATATTGATTTATTTAATGCAGTACTGCTAATAGTACTAATATTAAGTTTTTTCTTTATCCTAGGAGTGATCTAAATAGTCGCAAATGAAGGGCTAAATTGTTAAAAGTGGACAGTCAACTCTATTACCAGGCAAGTTTTGAAAACCGAATATTCGTTTAGTAAGGATTATTTTCAAATACATAACTTGACCTCCTCATCCGCCAGACAACCAAGTGTGTGATTTGTGAGATGCGCCAAAGCATCTGCCGTAAATGCAACGACGCAACTGTTACAACTGCAATGTACAATCTGGTCATAAATGGATTTCAAAACTAACCCTATTTATTTTCTTTGTCATAAATAGAATACCATAACCAACCCACGTGGGAATCTGGAGTGGCCTCCATGATGCAAAACAGTAAGTGTATTTCTTATTATGCCATTCGTTTGAACATCAAGGCCAACAACCTTCAATGTTTATTGTTAATAATTAAGATAATGTTCTGACTTTTTTTCTTTGGCTAAATTTTATTTCTAAATTTTAATTGGATTGCATTTTAAAGTTGTGAAAGTCTAAGTGCAAAGATGAACGGTTTCCAAAAAAGGCGCAGGACTTAGGGATATCGAATTTTCTAACCACATTTTGTGCACAGATAATACTAACACTTATATGTTTTGTTTTATTTTACGTTACTACATTTAAAAGAAAGCAAATTCCTGGTACGGAATTATTACTATTATTATATTACTATTATATTATTAAATAATATGAGGGTCAGATATTTATTGCAGATATATATTTATTACATCTGCAATTTGTAACAAATCATTGCAGATCTGTTTGATTTTTTACTAAATGTTGCAAAGAGGACCTGACAGTGCCGACACATTTAATGCATGAGACAGGACACATGAACTATATTCACGATTTGTTTGAAGCCGCTTCAGGGAGAAAAAATAATTATGTCTGTAAACCGCATAAATAACATCACAGTTTATGTCACACATTTTAAAACGAAAGATAAGATAAATGCTTTTGGAATTATTTATATTTCTTTGCAATTATTTATATATTTGTGATGTTCCAACAGCCTATTTTTATATATAAAGATAAAATAACGAAAAATAAAATGTATGGGAAAAACAATGTGTAATCTCTGGATTGAGTTGGCTAGTCGTTATTGTACAATCTTAAAATTTGTTGCCTATCAATTTAAAATTGTAATACAGTTAAGTCAAAAGACGCAACTGAAACATCAATTAATCATTACATTTAGGCAAGTCGTCAAACTAATTTGGTTTAAGATTTTCTACATTTCGTAGATCCATTTGTGACGGATTACGTTAGCAACACAAAGATCAGAGGTTCGATCCCCAGGGAAAACACATACTGATCAAAAAATTATGCATAAATGTAAATGTGTAGATTGGCCATGTTGTCTTCGTAATTTACAGCATATGTTTCCTCATTAGTAGACAAGCAATAAAACACTCATGTCGTTATGAGCACCACTGGGTCACACAACAGTTGTGCACTGTGGGGAATTACATGATTATTAGGAGTTAACCTTTGAACTGCGAATGATAGGCCAGGTCATGTTTCATGATGTGACAGATCAAATGAACGCATTTGATAAAGGCAAACGCCTTCTGACCATCTCAAGTCTATTAAATCCAACTAATCCAGGAATTATTCAAGACAGAGAGGATGACACAGGATTAATCCACTAGATTTCGACAGATTACCAGACATTTGTTGTGCATATCAGTGCTTAAATTACAGCTGATAAAATGAATAAAAAAATATTGTATTTGAAAGGTTGTCCTTTAAAAATGTGACCTAATGTGGTCATGTGACCTAAATGTGTTTTATGTTGTCTAAATTCTTAGTGTCTTAGTGAATAACAACAATTTTACAGTGTACATCTGAGATCTTTTCCTCAGGATTGTGCTTCTCTTACTAATTTAGCAGAATAGCAGTAGAATTGGGGTTTGTTACAAAATCCAAACAGCCTGATGGGTTAAAAAAAGGTTTGTCAGTTTTAATATGTTTGGAAATCCTCAGGCCTCTGCCATGCCCCTACGGCTACAAATAAAATCAAGTTTTCCTCCAAGGCAACACGAGAAGAGTCCAGTTTGGCCCGATATCCAAATGCAGACAGAAAGGGTCGTTTTTATCATGCTACTATTTGTCCGGCCGATGCGTTTTTCAAAAGCAGAGCGGTGTCATATAATGTGACAGTCCTGCCACAAGCGCTTCAGCTGATCTTTTCAATGAGCCCGCATGCGTGATCCGAGGCGACCTCCGCCTATTTCCAGAAATTAAGCTCAAACTTGACGTGCAGCTAGCTTTATACTGAAGACAAATGTCAGAGAGTCTCATCATATTTCCCCCCTCTTCCTCGGCTATATTTGGAGCTTATTTATTGCTTAGGAGCTCGGGCTCCTGCAGTCAGATGAGAGGAGAGCGGGGCTTGAACACACAAACACACACTCCGGGAGGCGTTTTGTAGTTCAGCATCCGCTTCTGGTTTTTGGTGGCTTTGAATTGACTTTTATTGGATTTTCTCATCAATTGGTATGTGTGTTTTTTAACATTCTCAAGCTTCTTTACAGAATATCCAGAGTCAGATTGCTAATACTGCTATTGAAATGATTATATTGGTTATGTGTGTAACAAGGTTATTGGCTTATGTTTTGTGTTAATTAGTCTCTTTAGGGCATTTTATGGTTCATTGACGGCTCTGTTTGTTTTTTACACCAGTGTTTAATAGATAGCAGTCTGTTAATAGTGTCTTAACACTTGGCAGACTGTGTTTTTGAGGAAACCGTTCTCTCGAGGACGTATGAACATTATTATGAAAATTTCAGTTCACTTGAATGGAGTTGTTTTGACTCCAGAGGTCAGTCGATTCTGTGCTTGTATTGATCTGAGTCTAGTGAATGACATTCAGATTGTTGACTATGTAGGGCATGTTGACCTTTGTCTAACAGCATTCAAAATTAATAGTTTGAAAATGTAAAGGATGATGTGGTTTATTAATAATAACAATGCCCTTATATAGGTCACTTTATATTATAGTGTTTATGTCACGTAATAACACACGCACCTAATGTCAAAATATTAGCTATTGTTATTATTGTATGTGTGATTCTGCTATACAGAGTGTTACCCTGTTTTCTTCTATAATCTGACACAGTCGAGCTCTTAGAAGTGCAGCTTTACTCCCGACAATGAGACACCTATCAAAGAGGGTTTTTAAGGCGAAAGACAAGCCAATTTGTTATGTGTCCATGTGTCACAGGTCACAGCGGCGTCAACCAGCTCGGCGGGGTCTTTGTGAACGGCAGACCCTTACCGGACTCCACCAGACAGAAAATCGTTGAACTCGCTCACAGTGGAGCACGACCCTGCGACATCTCCAGGATTTTACAGGTGACCTTTCAAAAGCATTTTAACATCTACGAGCTTTACGGGTCTTAGTCAATAGTGAAAATTAGTTGCAAATGATCTATCATGGTCACATACAGTCACCACAGCACACATTACATGCAGATATAATTTATTAAAAATTACAAATTTATATCCAAGATATAAAGCATATATATGATGATGTAAACCTCGAGTTGGATGGCAGACACATTTCAAACCAAATGAAATCATCCTAGCAATTTTAAGGCATATTTTCTGTGTTTATAGACCCATGATGATGCAAAAGTCCAACTGGACAATAAGAACGTAAGCGTATAACCGTTTGAAGTACATTACATTATTTCAACTTAGTCGTCAATAATGTATGTGAATTGTGTACATTGTTGTCCATTCAGGTATCGAACGGATGTGTGAGCAAGATTCTGGGGAGATATTATGAGACCGGCTCCATCCGACCGCGAGCTATTGGAGGCAGCAAGCCGAGGGTAGCGACGCCTGAAGTGGTCGGCAAAATAGCGCAGTATAAGAGAGAGTGTCCGTCTATATTTGCCTGGGAAATTCGAGACAGACTACTATCTGAGGGAGTGTGCACCAACGATAACATACCTAGCGTAAGTGTAAAGATATGTACGACAATAACTTAAGTTGTGTTTACAAAACAGACTATAGAAATGTAATAAAGGGATATATTGTACCTGGACAGATGCATTTGAAATAATCTTTTTCACACCTTTCAGGTGTCGTCGATAAACCGAGTCCTGCGCAACCTGGCTAGCGAAAAGCAACAGATGGGGGCAGATGGCATGTACGACAAGCTGAGGATGCTCAACGGGCAGACCGGCACGTGGGGGACGCGCCCGGGTTGGTACCCCGGTACGTCTGTGCCAGGGCAACCAAATCAAGGTGAGACAGTCTATCAGTGATAATGAAACATATTATTATCATCACAGTTATTCATACATCATCACAAAACAAAAACATCTTTCACAATATAATAATAATAATAACAATAATAATAACAATAATAATAATAATAATAGTAATAATAATAAATTAAATGATAATAAATTAAATTATTATTATTATTATTATTATTGTTGTTGTATAAGTAATAAAATGTAATATTTTGTTACATTTACATTTATTTACTATATTTCAGTATTAATTCATTAGTTAGTTTGGATAAAATCTACTGTATGAGATCTAAATCTTTAGTTTATATAATTATATATATTTAATTATATATATATATAATTAAATATATATCTATAGTTTAGGGATTGCGTGCTACGAACAAGTCCTGATGAGAAAAGGACACTCATTAAACTAAAAGTTAGCCCTCATTAATCTGTAATTTATCACTCATTTCAATACGGCTTCTGTCCGGGCCTCAGACCTGCGTGACAAGAAGGAAGAGAGTTTTCTGTGGAGGTGTCCACCTGCCCCCTCCTCCTTCCAGTAACCTCCACATCATTTGCACCCCATGGGGAGCAAGAGAAAAGCGCTATGGGTCCTCGGACAAAAGATGTTTCTGTCACATGCAGGAATTTGTGACAGGCAGAGCTCTGTCCTCTGTAATTGCTCATTAGAGGTCGTTTTGTCTTCTTTTTGTTCGAAAGAACAGGCACAGGCTTTTGGATACAGGAAAGAATGAAGAAAAGTGAATGTAAATGAATAGTTTGTTTCTAATTAGGATGATTTGATCCTTCACAGAATCCTGTGTGAATGATCACATGAAAACCAAATCTTAGATGCTTTAGAGTAGAATTGTGAAAAAAAGAAACAAAAAACTAGTTGTATTTGTTTAAATTTATAATATTGTATACAGCTAGAATTTACTCCACATTCTATAAAATGTTATTTTGAACCCACGGTTGGGTCAAAAAGTGACAAACCCAACCGCTGGGTTATAAATTAATAAAATATGTTATGAGACTATATAATAGTTTTATGAAATATGGACATTTTGTAAGACATTTTAACCCAACAGTTGAATTTGTCCTTTTTTGACCCAACCATGGGTTAAAAATAACACAGAATTTAAAAATTATGCATCATAAAAATTCTATTTTAATTTGTTATATGTAATAAGTAATTTGTTACTATTTTTCGAGGCGGCTAATTTGTATGAATTCATATTTCATATGTTTTAGTACATTCTGATTTCATCCGCAGTGATGTTATGTTTAGAGGTTTCATTTTTGCTTTTTCTTAACGTTTTAATACAATTCACATCATATGAGATATTACAAAATCAGCTCCTAAAATATCAGTTTTCAGGATTTTCGCATGTCATGTTGTTGAAATTAACAAATGTTGAAAAATATTTACACCACAGTGATTCAAAAAATGGTCAAAAAACAGTGAAAACAAAAACAAAAAGTTGAAACTGAATGCAAATGTCAATTTCTCTTTATAATTTTCGCTTCAAAAGTCTCAGTAAATGGTCAGCCATGTTCTTCCAGGATGGGCATTAAATGAAAAAGAGATTTTTCAAGATTCTCCTGTTACATTAAATATCACAACAGCAACACGTGTGTGCAATATTGAATTGCTGAACGCAGCAAGTCGGAGCAGTGAGAACAGCAGGAATCTGATTGGAGAGTCCCTCCGAGTCCTCCTAAAGCAAGCGAGGTCATCTCCTGTTGAACGTATAAACCCTAACGGGCGTTTAACAGGCCCGGTCCGGGCTTCTTTGATTAATGACAGTGGTGTGTAGAGGTTAACATACTGAACTGAAAGCTCTGTTGACTAGATCCTTGTGTCGTACAATGCTGAGCACTGCACGCCTCTTTTTGTTGTTCCCCATCCAATTGTCCCCGCGGGAGAATTCGGGCCTTGCAAAAAGGGCTTGGCAGCTCATCTCTGTCTGCGCCGTTTAATGGTTTCCCTTATTCTGCTGGTATTGTGTCATAGAGAAAAGCGCCTCTCTATTCAAGGGTTGGTGGTCACCTCAATGGGTCCCTGGACACCCATACGGTGAATAGCCTTAAAGACTTTCTATGCATTATATGTGCTGGAGAATGTTGGGGTATTAAACCATCCAGTGGAGCTTGAGGTTCATTTAACACAGTCTTTTGGAAAGTTTGTTATGGAGGTGAAAGTATGCAACAAATGTGTTATATTGGTTAGAAGACACGTGAACGAGTCCAGCTCCTCATACAGATTTGGTACAAGGATTGTCCAATACTTTTGTGTCATTTATTTGGCATAAACTTGATGTGAACAGGCTTTTGCTCTTAGAAATGAAAGATGTAAACCTTTTGCTCTGTTATTTACAGATGGCTGCCAACAACCGGACAATGGTGGTGAAAACACAAACTCTATCAGCTCAAATGGAGAAGATTCGGACGAGACTCAAATGCGTCTGCAATTGAAAAGAAAACTGCAAAGAAACAGAACGTCGTTCACCCAGGAGCAGATCGAAGCTCTGGAAAAAGGTGAGCATCATGCCAAAGTATCTAACGACGCCAAGTTCATGAGTTTGATTTCGAGGGGATGCGCAAAGTGATACGTGTCAACGGCAAAGAGCTAATGCTTGTCTGCTGCCTTGCTGAGGGTCAGATACTAACTTGTTTTGTTCACATTGGTTTCAGAGTTTGAAAGAACCCACTATCCCGATGTTTTTGCAAGAGAAAGACTTGCAGCGAAAATTGACCTTCCAGAAGCAAGAATACAGGTGAGATGATGAGTCTTCGCTAATTGCTTCATTGCATTTCATTGTGATGGATGTTTTGACTGAAGTCCTCCGTGTCTGCAGGTGTGGTTCTCAAACAGGAGAGCCAAATGGAGGAGAGAAGAGAAACTGAGGAACCAGCGGAGACAAGCCAACAACTCCTCCAGCCACATTCCCATCAGCAGCAGCTTCAACACCACCGTCTACCAGGCCATCCCACAGCCCAGCACTCCTGGTAAATATCTTTAACCTCATCGTACTTTACATTTTACAAAGATGAGAAAACTAAACCATGACTCTTTTTCCACCAGTGTCCTTTACAGCAGGATCAATGCTGGGCAGATCTGACACAGCCCTCACCAACACATACACCGGTCTGCCTCCAATGCCGAGCTTCACCATGGCCAACAACCTTCCTATGCAAGTGAGTAACATCTCACACTACTAAATGTCCCGTGTAATGCTTCCTTAATCGTCCCCCGTTCAAGTAGGAACAAAACAATTTTATACATATACTTTCTTTTTCTTTTAGCCAAGCCAGACATCTTCCTATTCCTGCATGCTGCCCACCAGTCCGTCAGTGAATGGGCGGAGCTACGACACTTACACCCCCCCTCATATGCAGGCACACATGAACAGCCAATCAATGGCAACTTCCACCTCAACAGGTAGGCAGAATAGTTCATTGTGTACCGGCTTGGTGATGAAATTAGTACATTTCAATCAGTCCTCTATTATTTCGTATTGCTTGTATGCTATTTTTGTGCATATGCATATGCACAAAAAACATGCAAGCATTTCTACGTGCATGTCTTATGTTATTGTGTTTCACGTTTGTCTCACCCTGTATTTCAAATGTAACACTTTTGTTCCTTCAATCATTTTTACATTATGGCTACATATAATGCAACAGTGTAAAAAAAGAAGAGCGGTTATTAAAGTTCTCTCCCATCTCTGCATTCAGGACTCATCTCCCCCGGAGTCTCAGTCCCCGTTCAAGTTCCCGGAACCGAACCTGACATGTCTCAGTACTGGTCAAGATTACAGTAAGGAAAAGAGTTACTTCGCCCTGTGACTTCCTCGCTGAGAGACTGATAGAGACAGTGGACCTCTGCAGCAGTATTCCACAAACACACACTCAAGACATGTGGCACTACCTTAAAGAAAAAAAACGGACGTTTAACGGGACAACAACGGATCCCAGTTTAAAGGAAAAAAACTTGGAACAAAAACTGCATCCTCTGCTACATCCACATTTTTTCATTTTTGTTGTTCATGTACATTGGCGTTTATATGTAAAGACAATGAGAGAAATTAAACAGCCAAACATATGTTGATCTTTCATCTGTTCGAAATGGAAGAACACAAGTCAATATATTGCGACTGTTTTCACGATTATGGGTCAGAATTCATACAGGCCTGTCCTTTCAGTTCAACAGAAATATTTTAACAAGGAGAAAACGCATTGTTTGCCCGGACGAGACTCAAATCAACATACCCACATTGGATTGAATTGACTGTACAGATACGGCATCTATAAAGGAACAACAGCCATTATGTTAATTACCGAGTACGTTGCATTTATGTGTGTGAGGACCAAAACATTTGCTGGGAAAATGATTCAGCAGCTGTTTTGTGTTTAATAATTTATAATTGTAAAGAAAAAGCAAGAAATTTGCAGTTATAGTACGACAGGTTGTAACACAACAAATGACATTCATAAAGTTTGTTACTGTTCTAAATTGTTTGTTTTAGGCAAAAAAAAAATCACACAGAATTGCGAAACTTTAATATATTCACTTTTTTTTTCGCCCCGGAAAAAAACCTATAAATGTTCTACAGCGATTTTCATACGTCACTAAAAAGGAAAAACATTTAGGTCAGGTACAAGTGGTCTATTAGGTATAGTTGTATTATAGTGTACTCTTTTAAAATAATTTTGTGAGACTAGAAATATTTAATTCAAATAATTGATTAAAAATGCTTGACAGAGTTTTAAAAAGTACGTGTTTGGCAGTTGTTTACAAGTACATATCAGACTTTAACCATTGTTGATTGTAAAACAGACCAAAGCCTTCATATTTCATCTATTACACAACAAGTTTCTCTTTTTTTATTGTCAGTCTTGTGTTGCGACATTTTGTAAAATGAAATATTTTACATTCTAGTACACTGGCTTCGAGTATATTCGACTGCGGCTTAATCACGCAGTTTTTTATTTATGATCGACAACCATTTTTGTGTGGTTTTAAAAAAAACTGTTGACATTTTGCGTTTTGTTGTGTACCTAAAACATCAACACTTGTAATGGTTTTTGTGGCGGAGCAACGCTCTGGAATACGAAAGGTCTACCCTGTCTTGCGGATATTTCAATTTAACTTTATTTAAAAGCTTTCTAAATGTATTTTGTGAGAACTATTAAAAACAATTTTGTACAGTATTTGTTGTCACTCAGATCTTTTTTTGCGCACATAATTTTCAAATAAAACAAATTACCGCCAATGCAAATTACCTGTTAGTGAATTTAAAGGCGCAGCAGCGAGCAAAATCCCCTCTTTTCTCTCACATACCTCATAACCACCAAAGAGCTCATGAACAAAGACACCAGCCGACTCCACACAACTCAGACATCACAAAAACACCGCACAATAGAAACGGCCTACGCCATTCACAACTGCCAGCTCTTGTTTTGGTAGAGTTACGATGGTCTAAAAGGAAGAAAAAAGTGAGTGAGCGTGGGGGAGGAGAGAGAGAGAGCGAAGAAACGAGGAGAATAAAGCGGCCCGAGCGAATCCAGGGTGAGCCGAGAGAGAGATGAAGCGATTGTGTGGCAGAATGAGTTATTTTGCCTCACTTGCTGTCTCAGCGGGAGGACGGAGGGGTGGGACGGGGGGAAAGTGTCCATGTGGAAGTGTTTTAGGGGTGTGAGGATGGCCGTGGTCATAGATAGGTCAGGTGGTGGACTGAGGGAGTTTAGGAAAACTCAAAAGTCTCTCACACACAAACACACACACATCTCTACAGACAGCAGTGAACAGAGATGTATGTGACATGTTGGAGAAGGTTTAGGAAGAAATGGGGATGTTATCTTCTTAAACACAAATGCATTCAGTAATCACACAAGCAGATGCATGTAAAATCATCTGATGCTAAAGTGCACACAAGAGCTAGTGTATTTAATGAAATTTTATTATTATATTTTGGTTACATTAATTTGTGCCATTGTGTGTATCTTGTCAGTTAGGTATGGATACATTTGATCACTTAGCATCACTTACTCATTCTTTATTTATATTTTTTTACATTGAAATATAGTATTAAAATTATAGAATGACTAACTGTAACTAATGTAACAAATGCTGCAATGCAGAACATTTTAAATCTAATTCTTTTATAATGAAAGAAATTAATATGCTACGCATTCATACATTTTTTTTTTACTTTTGGACTGATCTGTTTGTTTAAAATTAGTTATGTAAAAAATTACTAACCTAAAGAAAATTAAAAGTAAAATCTAAAAATACAAGAAGTATAAAACTAAGACTTATTTATTTTTATAAAAACATTTCAGTCAAGTGACTCTAAATATAGTAGTTACCATATTTAGCAGTCATTGCAAAAAAAAGTATTATAAAAGTTTACGCATGACATTACAAATGCATTTCTCTTCAAAGTCGAGCAAAGTCAGCTAAAAGTTAGATAAAATTACAAATGACAAATCTAAAATACTAAAATATTAAAAAATATATATACATAATTCCACTGGGAAAAAAAATCTTAAGAATATAGCTATCTTTTAAAAAATTATATTTTATGTAAAAAACGACACATAAGAAAATCACATGATATTGAAATCAAACAAAGTTTCAACCCAACTCTCATAACTCTCAGAGTGCTAAAAGTGACCTCACCGACACAAACCAGAGAGAAACAATGTCTCCAGTTCTGTATGTGAATATATTTCCATGACAACCTCCGACCTAATTCATGAACGTGTCATAAAAACACAAAGACTGTTGCTGGTGGCACTGATGAGCTCTAAAGTACGGCCTCATACATTTGCACTAATGTCTCACTCGCTGGTGTCCATCTGTTGAGCGAGCGAGAACAATGTGAACGCACACATTCTTCATCTGCCCCATGAAAAGAAACAAATACACCAGAAAAGGTCCAAAGTGTAATTATTGATTTCAAAAGGAAATGGTTTAAATGCTTTAATTAATTACATCCTGGACGGAGATTATGAACCGAAACACACAGCTTAATAAAGGAAAACACAGTGACATTTTTGTAGCATTTATAAAAAATTTATTGTGAGCAATTTTTTTTTACATCGGTAATCCTTATTTGCATGATAACCTTGTTTTATGAGATCTGTAGATAGCCGCTGTTTCTTATAGTTCTGCTATATGTTTATCGAGCGCTGTATCTCATTGCGACTTTTCCCCATATTGTGTGGACACAGAATGTTGTACTATCCTCATTTAATGGATTAAGCCTGAAATCAGTGTGTGTCAGTACAGGTGTGACCTGGCACTGGTGGAGCGAAGCTTCAACACTCCTGCCCTTCAACATCACTCTGGAGGGGGCCGAGTACAGGAGGTCTGGGAATACGCTAGAAATCTAGGTGCTTTTTGCCCGTGGCAGTGGTTCCACATCCTCCTGCCATTTCTGTTTTACTCACCCGACTCACTGTCTCTGACAGATCTGGAGGCAAATGCAGTCTCTGTGTGAGAGAGAGAGAGAGAGAGAGAGAGAGAGAGAGAGAGAGAGAGAGAGAGAGAGAGAGAGCCTGTAAAAGCAGCCTTTACAAAAATATCATACACCGTGGTATTTTATTTATAGTAACCCAAATTACCATTTGATACCATTAATATTGCTATTTTGTAAGTTATTTAGCATGAAAAAATTTCACCATGGAAGCATTATAATGTAATATAGCATATCCATAAAATATCAAACTATTATGTGTCACAACATACTGGTAGAGACAATAACCATTATAATAATAACAATACTAATGATCAATATGGTGTAAAGTAAAGAATAATGTCCAGTCAGCCGGTTGTTATCGCGGTACTGACAGAGTGATCCCTTTCACTATTTCATTTAATATTTCGTAGAATTTAAATATAATCATGACAAACTATATATTTATGGAAAGGTCAAAGACTCAAAAATAAATATTTTAGTGCATTTTCATGTGTACTGTATACTCCGTTATCAGTTTAACAAGTTTAACAAGCAATTCTCTAACAAGCATAAAATAATAAAAATAAGTAAGTTTAACAGGACTAGTATATTTAAATTTATTACAATAATTTTGTATATATTTTTTTAACTTGAATGGACAACATAATCTTCTGGGAAATAATTTACAAGTTGAGCATATAAATTTTCTGTATAACTTTGTATATATTTATATGATCAGCTTTTTCGCTAGGTTTAGGGGTGCGGCTCCATTTTTGTTTGTTTTTTATTTTCGTACAATTGTCATACAATTTAAATTATACGAATTAGCCAGCTTGTAAAAAAATTCAAACTGGAATGAATAAAGAAATTTGATTGATTTTTTTACATAGCTTGTCGCAAAACATTCTGGCGTAATTTCAGATGAAAGAGATTTCAGATGACGAGGCAATGTGAAATTTTGAAAGGTATCACACTAGGTGTTAGTGTTGTATAGTATTAATATTGTGCTACAGTAGTATATATAGTGAAAGAATATAAAATCATATCAAACATCTCTTCTGCAGGAAAGTCAGTATATCTATATCACGGAATATAACACGTGGATCAACCTTCACATTGTAACAGAGCTGATGTCGAATCTATCTTAAGAATTCATTCTCAGATGAGATTCAATTATCTCTCTGCAGGAAAGACCTGTAAACTTAAGACAGTAAAGAACGTCACATGTTTACAACCAGACGAAACGGAGTGTGTGAACACAAATCACGTTAGACGCTCGGTCACGCACCTTAAATGGTCCGAGAAGTGTAACTGTTAGCATGCATCTAAAACCCTTAAGGGATGCTCAGCTTTTAGGCGGTTTGGGAGAAAGGTTTGTGTATAAAGCTACGGCTTACAGTAGATTTATGAGAATCAAGCATTTTATTAATTTGCCATTAATATCTAACAAACCAAAAGCTAGTGCTAAAGAGATCAATGGAAATGCATTATTAATAGGTTTGTACATTAAGTAGATAAACATTTGGGCAACTTCATCTTGATCATCTTTCGCTTGATTCTCTCTCTCTTCAACTGCCTTGATTGAGGAACCTTTGTCTCGAGGTTGATGTTTATCTCCAAGCAGACAATGCTCTTCTAAAGCTCCTATTGTTTGTGGAACAGTAGGTAAGCCGTGTTCCTAAAAGCTCTGGACAATCCCTAATTTCTCTGAGCCTTTTCCACACGCCTTCAGAGGAGTCAGATCCTGAGCCCTCGAGGCAGGATGGACCCCGTTCAGGTGGCACCCAGGATCAAAATGTCTTATCAGGGTTATTTTGAAGAACATGAGAAGTAAACTACAGATTGCGGCTTAAGCCGAGTCAAAAAGGGACCAGGATGACCGGAGACGCCAAGAAATGTGCAGAATGAACGTCAGGAAATGTGTAGTAATTTGTGTAGAAAATGTTCAAACAGTGACATTTCACTTGTTTGAAAGAGTTTAAACCATTTCAAGAGGCTCTTGAGAGGAATCTTAAGAGGGCTTTACTTAAGAGGGTTACTAATAACACTTCACACAGAACAAAACCTTACACTGGTAACATCTCCAAAGCCCTGCAGCCACTTCCTGATGGTCTTAAAGGCTCTTGTGTGTTAAGACACTCGTATTGTGTGTTTAAAACTCTGGATTTTCTTCAAACCTTTTATGTAACTGTATTTATAGATTTCCACCTTCATTTAATTTTCATTCACAATATTTTAAGAAAATCAATTAATGCACATAATCAATTGGTGCCATCTAATAAAAATAAAGGTAATTGAATTACATCCAAACCTTCAATATAGATATTTATGAGAGTATTTTGAAGAATCATAGTCTACTTCTGATATAAACGTTGGAAAAGATTGTGTGTGGTTATATGAAGTATGATTCCAGTCATTTTCATTAAAAAAGATCTGAAAAAGAATTGTGCAATATTTATATGTCTTACTGCAATAAAAAATAACAAACAAGTTCATATTTTCCATATCTTCTATAAAATGCTATAATATTAATCAATAGGTGTAATATGTTAGGGCATGTGCCGTGTGCATAACATTCAGTCTCTTACCAGCATTTTTATATTTCTCACATATCTCCACATTCCAAATAAAATGTTAAATTATGCATGAAAGTACAATTGCTCGGCTTAAACTTGCTCAGAATTTACCACGCAACAACGCTGCACGTGTCTAGCAACGTTTTTGTTGGAGAAACATGTTCCAGAAAAACGTCTTACATTTAAACGTAAAACGCTGATAAGCTTTTCTTTAGAGGCAACTGGAGAAGACACTAAAGATTAGCTTAATTTTCCTCTCACACAGGTCACAAAGAACAATGTAACATGATTCTGTGTAGACAGTCCAGCATTATGTGCTATTAGCCATCATCAACGCTTTAAGAGCATTACAACACAAAGAACAGGAACTGATGGATTCTTTAAGAGGAGACTCCAAAACACACCAAAACACAATCTGACCTCAAGACAACTTGTGAATATCAGACATTATTTTATCACTTCAAGATTTTTGTCATAATTAATTTACCCTAATGGCATTTAAAACCTGAATATGACTTGTGGAACACTAAAGAAGATATTTGAAAAGATATTTTGTAAAATTTCTCAGTGGTTTTGTGTCCACACAATTAAAGACAAGGGGGGGGTCAATATTGTGTGGTTACCAACGTTCTTCAAAATATCTTCTTTTGTGGTCTGAAGAAGAAAGTCAAACAGGTTTAAATGACATGAGTAAATTGTCATTTTTGGGTGAACTATCCCTTACAATCCTAATCAAAACACACGCTCGACCTCATTGTTCAAAGAGAAACTTGCCGTTCTATCTGTACTTATGTATTTCTAATTGGTAATTGGTAATTTCCTAATAATTTTTAACTTCTAAAGAAGTTTAAAGAAAGTAAATAACGTGGACATGTCATGAAGAAACGTCTATTAGACAGTCTTCAGACTGTTTTTATGTTTTTAAGTTTTTTTCAATTAATCTTGTTTAAACAAGTACCAAGTAAGTGAAATTAAATGAAATACAGCTGTAGTTCACAATGCACAGCTTGAAGCAGACATAATATTCAAACCATTCGGACATGAAATAATGTGAAGTAATAACTTTTGGCACCTGTGCTATAATTATCTCTTTCTCTCTATCTTCTTCCTGCATGTTATTTAAAATCCAGCCAGGACACAAAAAGGTACCTAAAACAATGAAAAACCAGTATCACTCTCGATGCGTCTCACCCTCCGGTCAGTAGTGTCCATCTGTAACTGCAGAGGTCATGAATGAGGGGTGAGTCTGGGGGTAATTTTCACTCCTCTCCGTTCACTCATATTTAGAGAGATGACACGCGAATGGACTCGGGGTGCTGTCGGACGGGTGTTGGGTGCAGGCCGGGGGCTTAAGAGGCCCTTGAGGAGTGTCTGGGTGGGATATGAACGCAGGGGCAGGTGCCCTCCAGCTGATCTGGAGTACATGAGGCGCAGAGGACAAACACTTGTAAGTGCTGCTTTCATATCTGATTGGCTGAGCTGAGAAATGAAGGCGGGATGTGATATGACAGTATTCACCACCTCTGCTTTCTCTAGCTTCTACAAATCCTCATATAACCCTGCAGCACCCTGTGTATCTGTGTGTCGTGAAACTCGAAAAAGAGACTATTCTTGCTTCAATGCGAGAAAAACTGCTTTAAAAGAAACATTTCTCAATAAAACATGATGGATTGGTTTGCAAATCTTCTAACAGTGATAGACAAATTGCGACTGATCCAAAGTTCTTTCTATCTTCTATGAACTGTCAGTTTTGCTTTTTTCCTAATAATCGTAACTATTTTAAAAGAATTTACAGCAAAATATTTGTTTCTTACTTAGTATTTTTCTCTAGTTTTGCAGTACAAATATCTACAAATACTTAACCTGTTAACTGTCAGCGTTCCTCAGGAGGGACATTATTTTATTTTTGATTTTTATTCTAATCATGACAAACTAAAAATTGATGGACAGGTATAAGACTTGAGATAAAATATTAAACAAATTTTCATAACAATAAACATAAACAAAAATGATTAAAAAAATGTTGATGTGACTGTAATTTATAAAAATACCTCAAATAATTTTTTAAAGACTTAAAATGCTTGGAAAAATATATTTTTATTTATTATATTTTTTGTTCATGTTTATTGCTATGAAAATGTGTCAATAATTAAACTTAAGATTTGCAAGATCAGATTAAAATTCAACTATAGAAAAGTGAACACTGAAATGTGTTCAAGTGTTCAACCTGTTGAACGGTGATGGTTAAGTTGATCAGTAATCTGAATGGAGGTATTAAACAAAGTCACTTTATGCTTAAAACAAGCAAAAATATGTGCTAATGTGGTAAGAAAATAAACTTTGATTAAGTACTTAATTCATGTTTATTTTTCTTAGCTTGTTGGCAGATATTGTTTTCTTGTTTTAAGCTAAACTCACTTAAATGATCATTTATATGTTTTGTCTGAAAACAAGACTTAATATCCCAAGTAACTTTTCTTATTAGGAAAATATATCTTGATTTAAGTATTTTTAGATATTTGTACTTCAAAACAAGACAAAAATACTAAGTAAGAAATTTACTGCAGTGAAATTGCCACCTTGTAAAATAATGTTATCCCATGAGACCAGGTCAACATATCTGCATCTGCTATAGATGATTCCTCACAACTCACAAACATCAACAGACTCCAAGTAAGTCTTTATCTTAAAGTGTACACGGCATATCACAGTCAACAAAACCAGCGTATTTCTACAGTTTTCTCTCAGGAGTTTACACAAACCCAAAGGCCATCACACCAGCCCTTTCATTCTATTCTCCACCTCCACAACAAAAAAACAAGCTCCCGTTGTCTTCCTCCCCCAATCTAGAAGCGGGGTTCACACGCAGTTTAAACATATTACGCGCGGCAGCAAAGAGGTCGCCGGCGGGTTACCATGCCACCTCCTCTACGGGCCTGACCGGGCGACGGGCACCTCTGGCTCGCGCTCCAGACAGCACGTGTGTGTGAAAGACAGTACGTGTCACGTTCTTTCCCTGATGTCTAGTAGAATACAGAAAAGGAACTGATGTGGTTCCAAACGGAGGTGTGGGACTCAATCACTCGGCTCAGTAAGAGCATCCCACAAGCTTAGGAGAAGTGTGAGCGTTTGTGCGAGTGTGACAGCGAGCTAAAGGCTTCTGCTGTCAGCCGTCTCCGCTCTTTATTCGTGTGCAGCGCCGTGAGGAAGGAGCTAATGAGCCGGCAGGTATTTTCAACCATCGAGACGACACGGGAGGAGGAACGCCAGCGAGGGAAGGAAAGAGAGAAGGTGGGGAGGAGATGAAAAAAGGTTTCTTTTAGGAAAACGCCGGATAAAGACGAGGTTTGTATGGATGACTTGGCTTTCGCAGATGAGAACCAGACAAAAGGAGAACTTTGGGTATGAGCGAGAGAGACCGAGTGTGTGTTTAAGTGCTTCACAGTGTGTTAATGAATTGGGGGTGTAATCCATCACAGGTTGTAACTCTTCACAAGAAAGAGTCCCTTTAGCCGAAAGGACAGCACTTGTGGGGACAAAGAGGGGCATACTGAAGACTTCATACTGCAGGCCTGAAGAGGTGTTGCCGTTAGTAACCCCCTCCCATTAAACCATAATCTGCACTTCTGTAGTCACAAGTTTGACCTTAACCAACAACACTGAGCTGTCTAGGATGGCGACTTCTAGATACATTTGCTTTAAAGGGACATTTCAATAAAAAATGTAATTAAATTAAAATTCTGTGGTTGTTCAAAACCTGTAAATGATCCTTTCTTTTGGAGAACACAAAGAAGATATTTTGAAAAATGTGTCAGTACAATGGATGGCCAATGCTGTTTGCTTACCAACATCCTTCAAATATCTTCTTTTGTGTTCTGCAGAAGAAAGAAAGTCATACAGGTTTGGAATGACATGAGAGTAAAAAATGACGATGAAAAATCATTTTTGGGTGAACATTCTTTGTTAGTTATCTATGTTATCCATTAAGTAGAGGAAAGAAAGGAAGGCAGAAAGAAATGCACGTTTAAAACATGTGTTGTCATGGACGCTCAGGTTCTCTGGCTGTCAGATCACAGCAGGTTTATTCTCAGTGAAGAGGCTCTTGAGTGGCTCTCGAGTTGTTTGCGGTCACACTTATGGGGTCCAGACCTCACTTCACTATTAGGGCCAATAGCACTTCTCATACATCTGAAGCAGCTATTAAGAGCGCCAATAAAGCGCTGGTTAAAATGGAATGCTTCCAACACACAAAAAATAAAAAAAATACAATTCATGTATTGTATCTATTATATTTACCCACAAATTAAGTTAATGTGGCTATTAAACTTGAGAGTATGCAAAACGTAATCATTTAATAATTATATTAAAATATTTGGTAACTCTTTGTTTTGATAGTCTAGTTAAGACATCCTACTAACTATAAGTAGCCTAACACCAACCACAACATTAACCTAAGGTCTAAAGTAAAGTTTCAAAATAAATAAATACATAAATAAATAAATAACTATATATATATATATATATATATATATATATATATATATATATCTGAGGGAGGAAAGACATTTCTTACAGGACAAACGTCACCCTGTCTGTTAAAAACAGTCAAATGTATCAAAATCTAATTATGCGATTAGAAGCAGTCATAGTCATAAAATGATTATTATATTATTATTTTACTATTTTATTTTACTAACAGATTTTAAGATACAGTATTTACATTTTCATTTATAAAACTGAAATGAATGATGTTAAAAACTAAATTTGAAAATTAAATTGAAAACTAAATTGAAATGAAAGAATTTACATATTAATTCATTATTTAAGTTTAAAAGAATGCACCTAATAAAGTTGCCAGAGATGCAATGAATGTAAAGTGAGAAGCTAAAATACAAAAAGATAAACCACTGTTAAAATGGTAAAATACACACATTGGTTAAAATCTTTTTCTACATTCGCTACATCATTCCCATGCTTATCTTTGTGCTATTTCATCATTTTAAATAACAAATGTGGCAAACCTATGTGAATATGTAGAAAACTGTAATAAAAAATTCACTTTTCACTGCTGGTGTGCACTAAAAATGGAATAAAGAAAACAAAAAAGAGGAAAAAACAGGATAAATTTCATGCTAAAATATCACCTTCTGTAAATATTTCTATTGTACTAAAAGCATTGAAACTCACTGCCTCAGAAGTGAGGTGTAACAAACTAGCACCTCCTCTCAAGACAAAAAAACTTTCTGTCCACCAAAGGGAAGAAGAGGAGAAATAAACAGAGAGAGAGAGAGAGAGAGAGAGAGAGAGAGAGAGAGAGAGAGAGAGAGAGAGAGAGAGAGAGAGAGAGAGAGAGAGAGAGAGAGAGAGAGAGAGAGAGAGAGAGAGAGAGAGAGAGAGAGAGAGAGAGAGAGAGAGAGAGAGAGAGAGAGAGAGAGAGAGAGAGAGAGAGAGAGAGAGAGAGAGAGAGAGAGAGAGAGAGAGATTGGCTACAGTTTGCCTGTGCAATTGAATTTCACACAATATGAGGCACCAAATGACATGTAAATCATGAACAGCGTCCGGCTCGCTTTTCCGCGACAGAGTTAAATACCGGAGGTGTTAGAGAAATCATACGGCCGCTCCTGAAGGCCAGGCAAGAGAACAGCAGGAGCACAGAGGCATCCGAGACACTGAAAGGTCTTTCTCGAGCTCCGCTGAACAGCCAATCTGGCGCTCGCACGCAAACCATTGCTTCGAACCCTGGGCCGTCACAATGAAGACGAGCCCCGTAATTGTGTTTGTCCACCTGGGTATAAAATAAGCATTCTGGCGACATACCGCTGGCTTGCTGAGCCGCTGAGCCCTCCGCGCAGGGGAGCAGACATGAGTGGATACACTTCATTACCCGCTAGATTCTTCCTCCAATTACCCCTAAATAAATACACACAGCTTACTGGCAACAACAATGACATATAGCTCGAGAATGAAGAGAGAGAGGATCTGATGGGAATCGTCTGATATTACTAGAAAGACAAAGAGGTGCACAACAAACAACCTCAGATCATTGATGTATGTAAGAGACCAATGTGCATAGCTGAAGATCTGTCAACAGAAACGGGAAGATCTTTTTTATTTTATTTAGAAAACTTTTTTTTTGACGCAACAAATGGGTAATTTCAGCATTATGAACACAGAATGTATTTAATACAAATATATTGAACCATCTTTTTATTTTTTACTAAACCCGTTGATAAAGTCCAGACCTTAACAAATATCAGTCTATACACACACATCTATACACACATTTTTGAGAGCCAACATACTAGGAATTCTGTGAATTAAAATGCACAAACCAGAAGCAATAATACCCAACAAATGGAGAAGAACATAAAACATTTACGCTCCTAAAATATTATATATAGATGTAAAGGAGGACAACACTTAGTTGTAGTCATTCTTTGGTATACGTGTTTCATAAAAACACATTGTTTTCTGAGAGCACAATAGATCAAAATGTTTCTCATGGTTGTGATACAGAGGGCCATTTATCTATCACTGATCTAAATGGATCATAATCATCATAACACAAGAGCACATGAGCAGTCAGCGCACCTGCCAAAAGCCTGTTCCCAAATCACGCTTTTTAAGTCCCGCTCAGCGAGAGACCAATCACGCTCACGGGAGCATGAACGATGACGGCCATTCACAAAGCAGGAGGTGCGTGCCTGCTCGTGGCCAAGCTAATGATTTTGACAAGAAACACGTCCTGTGCGGCTGAATGACGCTGACAGATGTGATCTGACACCAAAAATGGAACGGGCTCATCAAAATTCCTGTACGATTGACAACTAATTGAAAAGCATCTTGGGTATTACGTTAGCGGCGGGGGTTAACGTGCATCCCGTGCATTGTCTGTATTCTGTTACGGCTGAAGGAACAACTTTAAAAAAGCGCACCTGTGGACGAGCACCACCTTGGCTCTGGGCACACAGCTTGTGTCTGTCATGGCATTCCATTAGCAGTTCTCACGGAGCAGAGAGGCACAAAAACATACTTTCACAGGCTTATAGTCAGACTTCTTACCCACATTACAACAGGTTTCACGTAACCAGGATTCATTTATCCCTGCTTCATATAGCCATGTTTCTTATACAGTTTCTTACAGAGACTTCTGTATCATAGCCATGCTTCCTATAGCGTGCCTCATATAGCTAAGTTTCTTACAGCAGTTTCTTAGACAGCCAGACTTTATGTATCTTCTTACAGCCAGCTTTATGTATAGCCATGCATTCCTATAGCCAGATTTCTTATAGACATGCCTCATATAGCTAAGTTTCTTATAGCCAGACTTATTATAGACATGCCTCATAGCTAAGCTAAGCCAGTTTCTTACAGCCAGACTTTTCTTATAGACATTCTAAACTCCCTTATATAGCCATGTTTCTTACAGCCAGATTTCTTATAGACATGCCTCATATAGCTAAGTTTCTTACAGCCAGACTTCTTATAGACATGCCTCATATAGCTAAGTTTCTTATAACCAGACTTATAGAGAGACTTCTTACGGGACTTCTTACAGCCAGACTTTATGTATCTGTGCTTTCTATAGCCATGCTTCCTATAGCCAGATTTCTTATAGACATGCCTCATATAGCTAAGTTTCTTATAGCCCAGACTTATTATAGACATGCCTCATATAGCTAAGTTTCTTATAGCCAGACTTATTATAGACATGCCTCATATAGCTAAGTTTCTTATAGCCAGACTTCTTATAGACATGCCTCATATAGCCATGTTTCTTATAGCCAGACTTCTTAAAGACATGCCTCATATAGCCATGTTTCTTATAGCCAGACTTCTTAAACACATGCCTCATATAGCCATGTTTCTTATAGCCAGATTTCTTATAGACATGCCTCATAAAGCCATGTTTTTTTATAGCAAGACTTCTTACAGACATGCCTCATATAGCTAAGTTTCTTATAACCAGACTTATAGGGGACTTCTTATAGCCAGACTTAATGTATCTGTGCTTTCTATAGCCATGCTTCCTATAGCCAGATTTCTTATAGACATGCCTCATATAGCTAAGTTTCTTATAGCCCAGACTTATTATAGACATAACTCATATAGCTAAGTTTCTTATAGCCCGGACTTATTATAGACATGCCTCATATAGCTAAGTTTCTTACAGCCAGACTTCTTATAGACATGCCTCATATAGCCATGCTTCCTATAGCCAGATTTCTTATAGACATGCGTCATATAGCTGACCTCATATAACATATCTGACTTCTTATAGGCAGTCTGTCTGAGACGATGTTTTTCAAAGTTTTATAGCTGGTGAACCAACGAAACAAAAACTGTGAAACAATCTATCCTCTCAACTACAGTAAAATGGAGCTTCAAGTATTATTCATGTGTGGTTTATTTCAATGAAATTTACTTGACCTTAGCGGCTGTCAAAATGGGTTAGGACCCATTTGTGGTTCGAACAATGGGACAAGGTGGACTGGACAAAGTCACTTGTAGTGAATGAAAAGAACAAAAGGTTTAGTCCAATTAATGTCTAGCAGTGGTTTTGATATCTTTCCCTGTACTTCATGTTTTGCAATTAAACTCAAATCAAACAGTGACAAGAAAAATAAAAACTACTTCTAGTCACTGAAGCAAATGCTTTTTTTATATTTTCATTTTAAAATATTTTGGTGGGTCATAAGATATATTATACCTGTGGGTTCTAGAAAGAAAAAGTTTGTAAACCCCAGAATTAGACCGCTACCTTTAGCTAATGAGGATAACACTCGAAAACACTTAGACTTCAGTTTATGTCAACACCTAATACTCAAAGATGTATTTACGTCTTACTGCCAATCAACTCACAGATGACAGCGTGAGAACCAACAGTTAAGGAAGAGGAAATAAACCTTCATTCCTGAGAAAACTAGTGTGGCACCTACGTTAAAAATGGCAAATATGAAATGCGGCATCTGTACTATGTGTTTGGGGCAGATGTACGTGTAAACGCACAAAATCCGCCCACATTACACATCAATTAGTGACATAAGCGATCAGCATCAATGCATGAAGTATAAAGAAAATGTATTATGCAAGAGGCAATTGGAAAGACTAACGTTATGGGAAAAACTTTATAATTGTATAAAATGTATGTAAAATTGCCAAGAAATTAAATAATTTCACAATTGCATTAGGAAAAGGCAATGTCATCTTGTCAACTGGCACATTAATTGTGAAAAAACTAATACAAATATATATAAATATCACCACACAAATCTTTGCTCTACTGCCTTTAAATTAATGCAGATTTGAGATTTTAGTCAATGTGTCTAGACAGGACTGCTTTTCCATATCATTAAAGACAACGCAATCTTTTTGCATTACATTAACGTGTTTAACTGCCATGAAAATGATGAATGCACAAAACCGTAATGATCCCTAAAATAGACTTAATGCAAAATATAATTTCTTTTTTCCCTTTTAAATTTGGGGTGAACTGACCCTTGATGATTCTTCATAAAATTCACCCAAGTACGGGCAGCTGAAAGACATTAAAATGCATTTGGGGAAAATCATTGACTCTCTTTACACGATCAACAGCCTCATCAACTTTAACAACAGACCCCACCCTACCAATAAAAGCATAAAGACATGCAGAAGCGCGACTACGGCATCGGTCTAGCCAGCCTGACCCACAGTTACGGGGACATTTGCATGCTAAAGCCAGCCGGCATGCTTAATTGATTAGCAGTCGACCAGGGCCAAAACCACTTGAAGCAGGAATAAAGCACATACCCCTAGGTGGCCATATTGTTTGGGGCAAAAACTATTAATTTGTCCACTGCCAAAAAACCCTTAATGAACGCTAATTTTTTTTGCTTGTTCCTGGCAGGGTTTCCTGCTTTTCAGTTGGCTTTCAAAGGGAAATTAATTATCTCAGATACATGTAGCTCTTCGGTGGGTCTGGCCTTATTTGCATTCAGGAATATTCAGCAGAAGTAATGGATGCACAATCAAACGAGCCCGATTTTCAGTCGAAATTCTCCCCAGAAATCTCCCGGGAGCAACCTTATCATACACGGGTGACATAATGAAAATGAAAAACCAAACAAAAGCTACACGAAATGAACTGGGAATACCAAAATGGCTGAATCCTTGAAACGTCAGAGAGAAAATAATGTGTTCACGGGCTGGCAAAGAAAGGGTGGAAAAGGGAAATAATGACATGGCAACATGACAGTTGACGTCTTCATCTAAATGTAAGAATTTACATTCCAATTATGGGGAAATTTACATCTTAATCAGGTATTTGTGTTCAGCGCTCGGTTAGCGTTTAGCGCTGGCAGTATTAGCGTCAGAGCCGCTGTGTCACTTCAACCGGAAACAGATATCCGGCCAGCCGTCATCTCACAATGCCTCAAGTGAACGCCTATGAAATCACCCCTCTAAAGAAAAATAATTAAAGGTTAATAATAATATTGAAACATTGTGACAATGCTAAGAATAACAGTTTGATGTATGAGGTATTATTTGATTAAATGTGACACTTTATTGGTTTCTATATTTGTCACATTGTGCCAGGTAGTCCCGCCCACTGTGAAACCTTATTGGTTCTTAATTTGTTCCACCTTGATTTCAAAAAAAGAAGGAAGAATTTTTATATATATTTTTTACATTTAATTTTACATTAATGCATTCGGCAGATGCTTTCATCTAAAGCGATTCTGACACCTTTAATTTAAAAGCATATTCTTATTAAAACAATTGCATTAAATGCTGCATGTTTGGCATAATCATATCTGTCATGAGTACATGCTGAACATCTCGGCTCTTCTTAGAAGCAAATCTCTAACTGTAATAAAGGTGATTTGATGAATTAATCACAGAATATAACAACGCATGTTCCACGGATTTCACAGAAAATGTGCGTGATTACAGAAGTGTGCAAGTGAGGGGGGCATCGATGCCAACTGGAGGCTCGCCAGGGATAGGTGAGCTGTCACTGGTCATTAACATCATGGCTGCGGTGATTCGAGGAAGCGCTAGAGGTTGGGGGAAAGTGGGCGGAGACTTTCTGGGCGTGAAGGAAAACGTTTTCTGCTGCCACATGGGAAAGTCTATCACGCAAACACCTTGTATCTCAATAGTTATTGTCAAAGTGAATTTACATCAATGTGGATGCGTGAAACTTAAATATGAATACCTGTTGAGGTACGCGAAGTGACTGGGGAGGAGAAAGTATTGCTATGTTTAAATATTATTATATTATAAATTAAAGCAGAAATTGTCATTTTTGATCTTCTGCTAATGGTTTAGAATTGCAAAAAAGTGTGTGATTTTAACAAATAAAGTTAATTTGTCATTTCACAAGTTATGTGATTGGCTCTGACATACCGAAGCTCCGCCCCCATTCCAATTCCCCTCTTAACTCAGTATTACCAACGACATGGGAAAGTTTATCTGAAGCAAAAATAACCAAGCTAGGCTATATTTCACAAAGCTGGGATGACAAAACCTGTCACTAAAGGGCTAGGCTTTGATCTTCATAGCATTCTTAAATACGAACTAAAGACCCTCCCATTCTTCTCTCATGAATAATCTATTAATCTACATTAAAGTGCATTGAGTGCTCATCAATATGCATTTCCAGTGACCTCGGTCATCTGTTTGGGTTCCACTGAAAAGCCGGCCAGCTGTAGGTGTCGGTGTAAAGATGGTCATAAAATTCATAAAGGTTTTATAGCCAATAGCTCAATGACTGCGTCTGTTTAAAGTGTTTTGATTTATGTGACCTTTTAAAGAGATCTTTCTATCCAAATTCAAATCAAAGTAACACAACAAATCTACTTTTTAACTATTTTAACTTTTAAATATTTCAGTATCCTTAACAAACAACAAATGATTTTACCTGCAAAACCTCTTTTAACTTTTATAATGCATGAATCTATTTTGTCTCAAAGTAAGAAACTAGCTGACAGTTGAAATCAAGTTCTCCAAAAGCCCTTGGAGCATTTCAAGAGTGTGGGAAAGTTATTTTTAGCAGCCATGCCAGAACCAACAGTGAAGCCCGAACACTTCTACACAGACATCTCCTGCTCGGGATCAAAATTCCACCTTTGAACTGACTGAGCCCGGCCAAACGCTGCTGATGATGGCAAGTTTTGTGTCACCTTCAGACTATTCCAGTATAATCGCTGCAAGTTTGGCATTTTTTGCTTGAAGGGATATTTCAGCCAAAAAATTTTTATCATTTATTCACCCTCATGTCCTTTTAAATCTGTATGACTTTCTTTCTTCTGCAGAACACGAAAGAAGTTATTATGAAGAATGTTGATAACCAAACAACATTGACCCCCATTGACTTTCATTGTATAAACACAAAACCACTGAGACATTTTTAAAAATATCTTCTTTTGTGTTCAATGAAGAAAAAAAAGAGAGTCATATACAGGTACATAATTAAATATTTGTTTAATTTTTGGGTGATCTATACCTTATTTAATGAGTAGAAACCACAGCAGTAGGCTTTTACTAAACTGTATAAAAAGTCAAAGTTTAAGAAGAGCATCTTCTTAGAAGAGAAATGTAAAAAACAAGCTATAATATCTGTAATCAATAACAATTTGATTAACTTACATGTATATTGACCCTGTTCTAGCTCTATTTATTTTACGGAATACACACACAAATTTAACTGCACAGAACAAAAACAAAAAGTAATATTAAAAGATAATCGAATATGTGCATGTAAGATGAACCACAATACAACAAGCACCACCAGATCTTAAATTAATCCAGATATTTAGCATTTTCTTTTGACTTGCCAAAAGATTAAATTAGACAAAATTAACCATATTTATTTCCAACATCATAACTGGATGCCACATGAAATAAATGCAGAGAGGTCATGTGACAAAAACTTTGTTCAACATAAAAATAACCATATTTTGCCAACACATTCAACACATTCCATAACAATAAACATAAGCAAAAAATAATAATTAAAAAAGTTAATGTGACTGTAATTTATAAAAAAAACCTAACATTAATTATTTTAAAAGACTAAAAATATCTAATATCTAAAAATAAAATAGGTCTGTCACTGAAAAAACTAAACCAAAATTTCAACATTATAAACACAATTATAAAAAACAAAATATTTGAATAATATATATGTTTACGCAGGTAACATGTTGGCAGCTCAACCTAAGCATTTAAAAAAATTGCCACAGCTTTACAATACACATTATATTTTTGGGGTATCACTATATATCGTGCCATAAAATCTTTTTAGCACTTCACGGGTTCACAGCAGCAGGGCCCTGGTCCAAAAATTTTAACCAAACCCAAACCCAATCAATCAAGATCTCGCCTCAGGAGCTGAACATTTAAAACCGTGACAGTACAACAAAAAAACAATTACTATAGGAATGCTTGTGTGATTTACAAAACCAGTGTTCGTGACACATCATCTCAAATATGTCTACACAAGTCTGAAATATGCCCACGACTACTAGACTCCACTGGCATTCGAAATCTCCCCAAGCTCCCGACAGTTCCATCCGTCCAAGTAAAACAATGCAGCTACTGCCATTAAAAACAGCCTTCAGCTCAAGCCACGACTAATTTTACCCAAATCCTGTGTTGAAGATCATCCTTACCACCTCAAGGTGTGTTTGGCCCAAGCCTGGGTCAGAGGTCATTCAGGGGTAAGTACAGTTTAATGACATCCCCGCCTAAATGCGTCGTTAAGTGATCGGCTGACGTTCGCGCATATATGCGTGAGATTTTGCTAATCACGCTTTTCCTCGTAACCCCTACTGTCTATACCTGACGGAACAGGGAGAGGGGTTAATTCTGGCCGCAGGGCATTCTGGGTAATTGACTGCTCATCAACCGCCAACTGAACTTTACTAGTCAGTCGAAGCAGACAAGCAGACAAACGCTTCTGATTGACAGCATGTAGAAATAAGTGTGAATGAATGACATTACAACACAGACACATGCATCAACAGACATGACAGAGTTTGTGAATCATGTTTAGCATTGTTTGATTTCATTTCTCTGGTGTTTCAAAACCATGAAATAACACAGTTGTGGGAATTATGTTGTGACTAAAAGCATCCAAAATAAATAAACACTATGTTATATTTGATAATGAATATTGACTAAATTGAATAAAATTTGTAAAATCATACTCTTGACATTTTATCATCCAGATTTTTGAGGTCTCAACCTGAGAAGCTTTTTCAACACTGAAGGAATTTCTATTTATGATGGCTGATAGATATTCTAGATAACATTTCTTATGTTTCTTTATGTTTATATATTTTCACATCTAGTTATTAAACATCTAATTATTCGCTCTATCATACATTAGAGTCTGAATCTTAGTACATCAGAGTTAAAAATAAATGTATAATTCTATAATTCTGATCAGAATTTTTATAAGATAAGAATTCCTAATCTTTTCAGCCTGTCTAAAATCTCATTTTGTAACACTGCAACACAAAAAAGCAATTTCTTCCTGATATTCCCCAACCTAATATTTCATGAGATTCTGGCACGTATACCACAGATTGAGTCTGTGCGAACTCATTTTTCTGTGGTCAGATTGCCATGACGTGGCCGATCTTTGATTGACACGTGCACTTTGAACGACCTGACTGACACACACTTTGCCTGTCAATCACCCTTTAATCACAATCCCGGAACACACATGACCTGTGATTCACACTTACTCAACTTAAAGGGAAGGTGAGGAGAATTGTCTCTCTTTGTGGTAATGAGGATATCAGGTATCATGTCGCAAAGTTACCAGCAAATATGTACTGCAGAGGAGATAAGTTCAGGAGTTTTGAAGTCGCCATCCGATGATTGCATTTCGACTTTAGACTGGATTTCCAGAAGACCCAAAGACATTTACTTCACATTTGCATTCCCCAAAAAAACAAAATCTACGATCTTTTCAAGAGCTTTGCTCTTATTACCTTACTGACATTGAGTTGACAAAGTTTTGAATTATCCAATAATCATCAATGTGCACAGCCATGTGCTGATGTATACACGTACGTCTATGTAACACCAAGTACAGTCGTTTGCAGTTTTGTATAAATAAAAGTTTGGATTTCTACTTTGAATGTTTCAGTGTGTCTTCTCAAAACGCAGTTGCTTGACATGAACACTTTAAAGGTTATATTGTTGGTTATATTACAGATCAGGATGTAAAAATTAAAAAAATTACTCTTGCCACTATTAACATACCAAACAGACTTTTGTTCTAATATTTATGCATGTATGATATAATCTGTTTGAAAGGACAGGTGAAAAGATATGCAGATACATCCAAAAAGACACAAATTCTTCAACGTTTCTAAAACACAAACCTCCATTTTAGACCCTCCACAAACTCCAAACGGTCGGCTCATTAAACGGCCATTGACGGAAACCACCTTGACTTTTATTGACTCTATAAATCTAAGGCGTGGATGAGAGGTCTCGGTCTACAGAGTGGTCAAAAGCAAAGACTCCTGGTCCATCTGAGACAATACACTTCCTGATTAACTATTAACGTCTTCAATGGTGATAGCTTAATTAGGGGCCAATGATGAGCCCTTAGTAAAAGTCTGGGTTTATACGCACTGTTAAAACAAGTTAAACACATGACTCTTGGATCATTTAAGAAACTTTAGAGGAACATCTTGAAGCTGTTGAAGTTATTCTGAGGCGAGATGTAACAGCTCCTCTTCAAATCAATCATTTCAACCCTTTCAAATGAACACTCAATAGCTCAGAAATACAAACAGGGACTAGTGAAGTATAGCAAATGAAAACATCAATTCATAATCATGACCTCCTAATATGTGCACTGGATCGAGAGATGTGCGAGTATGAAGGGGGTGAAGTTAGCAATTAAATGGACTAATCAGCACTTAACTAAATCTCTTTTGACTATTCGTGATCCGCTGTCTGGAATTGTTGGTGGAAACGTACAATCACAGTTTTCTGTGTTTGTGTTTTAATTAAAATATAAAATACTGTACGTGACCCTTTCTGTGAAAACCATGCATCAAAATTAGATTTCACCTATAAATATTAATACAGTATGAATCTTTGACATGTCGTTACTCAAGTCAATATTAAAGATACCAAGAACAAATTTTTACAGAGTGTTCTTTACATTATGTAAGATGATTTTATGCACAAAAAAACACAGAAAAACCCTTTAAATGGGTTTTCAAAGGTAGGGTCACATATGAATTTAAAATATACACAATGTTCTATGGTGCATATGATAGAAAAACACTGAAATAAAGTAAGATGTGCCTGAAGTCGCTGTATCGTTGCTCGCTCACCTCGATTGTAAACTGCTTTCTCTTGAGTTTGAAAGCCAAGTCTTTTGTATCCGGTACCTCACACACCAGACAGTTCAGACGGGGCACTTGTCGAACATGTAAGAGACCTAAACACACATGACATACTAATGATAATCAATGAGTCAATGATATACAAAAACAGCACAAAACAAACAGGTTTTTCAACATCAAGGTATTATGTTCCATAATAATGATGAGTAATGTCATAAATAAAATGTGTAAGATCAGAAGGAAATAAACACATTCTGTTACAAATATTGTTGACCAGGTTATGTTTTGGCTGTTACAGAGCGTGTTTTACAGTAAGCTATCACCTTTCACACTGGTCACTATAGCATTGTCTCAACCATTATTTTATTAGCTGCACCAATGGGCAGAAACCAAAACATTGGAGAGATGGAGTTCAGAGAAGAGAAACAGATTTTCGAGGGAGAGAAAGAAAGGGATGTGAGAGGAGGATGGGGTAAAACAAGGTCAGTCGGCACATGGGCGTGTTGAAAAACCTTTTTCGCTTTCTTTCTCTCTCTCTTAAATTCCTCCCTCCTTTTCTTTATATCGCAGTTATGCCGCTGTAAAGCCACTAGTAGAAGAAAGATGACATTAAATTAAGAGGTGTGTGTGTGTGTAAAGGGTCCGCATGCAGAGGGACCTGTGCGCTAGGCTGATTCTGCTCGAGTTGATTCGCTGTGACAGGACTCCCAACATGCTTTGTGCTCTGAACGCACCGCACAAGAGAAATAGAAGCCTCATATATGTTCATGAATGTCTTTACATTTACTAATGCAACTATAAAATCATATGGCATATATATATTAAAAAAAATCACAATCAAAATAAGCACACAATCCCTGCAAATATTTGTAAACAACATAATCTGTTTAGTGTTATTTGCATACAAGATCTGAAATACCATGACGACATTACAGAAAAGTGTGTCTTATGCCCATCATAGGTGCAGAACACAATGCAACAAACATAAAAAATGTGTTTATTTGCATGCGTTTTGGCTTGAAATGTCACCAAACCTGCATTTATTGAAAAAAAATAATGTGCATACATTTAGTGTTTTTTTAATCTGATAAACATCTCAAAATCATTGATAATGAGAAAAAAAAAAACATCTAAATGTCATTCTTATATTAAAATTGGAACATTTTGATTATTGTGCTGTATTACTGAAAAACCAAATGCTCTAAAAATGACATCATCCAAATGAAAAAGGAATATATTACAGTAATATAACTGTGACAAAAGAATCAGACTTTTTTGATAAACAATTTTTAATAATTAACGAAAGCGGTTAAAATCTGAAGTAATTAATATTTGTAAACCACAACCCCTTCAGCCAAAACTGGAAAGAACGGAGGCGAGTAGGAGGAGAGACAGAGGACCGTCTGTAAACAAACTGACCTTTACCGAAAGAGGAGAGATGAAAATATATTGCATGCAACAGTGAAAGAGAGACTGTATGATGAAAACCGGTAAATAAAGAGGCAGAACGAGTGAAAACAGGACAGACAGAAAGATGTCTCTCATCCGTACTCGGGCCACAGAGAGGTTTTTAACCAGTATGAAAATATTGATTCTGCAACTCTGTGGCCCCCGAGGGCCGTGCTGGGTGCTTGTGTTGGGCGAGGGGGGTTGTGTTCTGTATTCTGTGTGTGTGTGCTGTGGCAGCTGAATCCCCCCCCGGCCTGTCTGCCAAGGAGCACGTCTGATTGAACAGAGTCACACTAACACGAGCTGACAGCCGGAGAGAGGTCCACCCTGCCTGCCCCACTCTACTAATGCACTTTATAGCACACACACGTGTATGTCGGATGATGCAAAAAGCATGAACAAGACCAGGAACCAATGACTAGATTTTTATTGTAAAACTCGCCACCAGCATGCCAGGGCATTACTATGCAGATGCTGATCGGTTGCTTGCTGGTCTAGTTCATACCCATGCCCAGGTCTATAAAACCAGAATCATATTTTAGCACATACAGTACTGTATCTTACCGTGGTAATCTTTGTAAAGCGGGTTGGTCTCCTTCTCCGAACCTCTAAAGGATTCCAAAGCGACGGCTGTGTCACTCAGCCGGATTATTTGACCCATTATGGTTCTGTTCTGTGAGTGAGAGACAGAGAGAGAGAGGTGAGAGAGACAGAAAAGAGAAGAGTTCAATGATATATACACAAGCATACCTTCTCTCAAAGCACAAAATTCATTGCTTTCTTTCTAAAGAAATCTGATTTACACCTGGTGGTCAAATCCTACAGAACTGCATTAAAGGAAAGACCTTCAAGGAGATTTTGGCAAGTTAGCAACTCCTTAGCAACCACCTAGAACACCTTAACATTGGGTCAGCCACTCAAAATTTTATAAAGAAGAATATACACGGCAAAAAAAGTATTTTTACTTGTATTGCAGTATACAAATATCTATAAAGTCTTAAATCAGAATACATTTAATTGATTAGCAAAATGACTTCATATATTAAAAATTATTAGGGGTAAGCAAAAAATGAATGAAATACCTAATAAAAAGGTGAAACTTAATTCAAGTTAATTTTTCGTATCCTATTTGCAGATATTTTTGCTTCTTTAAAGCATAAACTCACATAAATGTGATACTTTTATTGTAACACACGTTACCATCTTAACCTAGTATCTTATGTTATTTTGATAATCAAGAAACTGTATCCTAATTTATAATTTTTAGAAATTTGTACTGCAAAAAAGACAAAAACACAAGAAAATCATTCTTTGCAGTTTAACAATACACTTTAGGAGATGAAAATCATATTTGGATGTTTGGACAAACACTCCATCAATCATGACATGTAAACAGGCATTCCTCGATATTTCTTAAGTATTTCATCTGCACTGTACTGTACTGTAACTTGTCTTCTTTACTTGTGTCATGTAACATTAATCAATCTGATCAGAGGAAACATACGTTTGGCATTCGGACACACTGTGTGTTTCATTCTCTGAAACACATGCTCTCAAAATCTGTCTCCCTCTTTTTCTCTGGTTGCACGGCTCATGCAGTGTCACCATACGGCCCAAATCTGGACAAACCGATAAAACCACGACTCAAAAGATCCAAAAATGCGTCTGAATCAGGGCAGTATTCAATGTACAGCATTCTGTAAAACTGTACAAACTACAATTGCAAAATCATACCAGCTGACACAGATGAGAAAAGATATAAAAAAAACATAATTTCATAATAGCAATTTAAACAGAACGGTCAGATAATTGGTCACGGTGCTCTTTTATAGTTATATATTATTTATACAATTTTCTTATGTCTCTGCTGAAATGTATTGTCTGTAAAGCTTCTGTAAATAGCACTATAGATTTTTTTTATTAAACTGAATTAAAGAAGAGCCAGTTTAAAGTGAGAGAATGCGAGAGAGAAATAACACGGATGCAAATGTTGACAGCGAGAAGGAAATCCACAGAGAGCTCCTCCTCCTGGCCACATACTAAACACAGAAAGACTTAACAAAAGCAGGAGGAGAGAAGTGCACCTAAAAAAAGAGTTTTGAAAAATTAATCTCTACAGCGCTCTTGAATATTTCATACGCTCTCTCTCTTTCTCTGCAGCACTAATGCAGTTTTCATGCATCCTCTGTCCTCTTTTCGTTCTTTCGTTCATTCAGTCTTTCTTTCCTCCTCCCCCTTTCATCTACAGTACAGTATGAAGACGTGTACCCAGCTGTGACCCCCAAACCTCGCATAAAACATTTAAAACCAAGCTACTGTGCTTGGTGACACTCGCCAATAACCTCATACCATCCTATATGGCTAAATCCACAACACAACTAATGCGTTAATGTTGAACAACGCAACACAAATACAACAGCACAACTATAGTGTTAACATATTACAGGACAGTGTTATAAAAACGAAATGATCTGAAGCTACAGAAAGAGATACAGATTAGCAGATTACTTATTGTTTGGGTTATAAAAGATTCATAAAAGATAAAAGAAAGCATTGTAGCTGTTAACACATTTTTTTGCCAAGTCTTTACTCAACTTTAGCCAAAATAAAGATGTTTTTATTCATCTTTTTATTTATCATACATCAAGATCAGAAATTAAAGAACAATATCAAATACACTACTAGTCAAAAGTTTAGTATTTTTAGGATTTTAAAGGGATAGTTCACCCACAAATAATTTGTTTATTATTTATTCACCCTAATGTCATGTCAAACCTGTATGACTTTCTTGCTTCAGCAGAACACAGAAGAAGATATTTTGCAAAACGCTGGTAACATGGCACACATTCACTTTCATAGTATGGACACAAAGTACAATGGAAGTCAATGGGTGCCGGTAACCAGCGTTTTGCAAAATAGCTTCTTTTGTGGAACACAAAAGAAAGAATCATATACAGGGTTTGAATGACATAAGGGTGAAAAAAATTATGAGATAATTATGAGATAATTTTTATTTTTGGGTGACCTATCCCTTTAAAAGCCTTTTAAACTGAAGGCATATGTCTAAATGATTGACATTAGTTTTGTGGAGGACAATATAATTGTGCCAACATATTTTGTTTTTCATTACAAAACAAAAACTACTTCACATAAGCCAATAACCCAGAGTAAATCTTTAAACAGTGTTTTAAAAGCATCTCAAGACCTCAAAAAGCTGGTTGATAAAATGTACATTTTCATGTACATTTCTGCAAATGCAAGACAAATGTTGCCTACAAATATAACATTGTTTTGACAATATACCTGTGCATACCGACCAGCATATAAGACTTGTAGTCATCATTTACACATACTTGACACGCACACAAAGGCAACGTTTACATGGCCACAATGTAGTTTTTGTGTTTGACAATGTTGTCAAACCGACTTGCATTTATACAGATCTCCAAAACTAAAATGCATGTCAGCGATATGACTTTATGCATCTTTGCACATATACATACCCAGGTTTAAGCCAAAGGCATGTTTTTTTTAATACAATTTGTCAACGCATGCATATAGACTGTACACATAAATATGCATGTGCATGACGTCACCGTTCAGAGATTTGCATTTTTGTTGTTTACACAGAAATAATAATGATATCGTTTTAAAAAACATGCACTTTAAAATTATTTTCAGGCCTCACAAACAGCTAAAACTCACAAAAAGTTGTCTGTTTTTATCGGAAAACGTTTTCATGTAAACAGGCCCTAAGCCAGAGGAGGAGTAAGGATACGTCATAAGAAACGTTCCTTAGAAGTTCTTCAGCGTTCTGCACAATGACTTCCGCACAACATGCAGTTAATAGACCTACTACTGTATGCTTCTTGAAAATTTACTGTGCTTACTAAAAGGTCTACGTGTTCACAGCACACCCGTCACACAAAACTTCCACCGTAAAAAAAAAAACACGAAGGGTGCCCCTCGGCCTCCCCGAGAGGGGTTTTAGCACTTTGTCTCCAAACGGACAAAGACCAGCGAGATCTTGTCTTTTGAAGCACTCTTAAAGCACAGCGGCCGTGGTCTGACTCTCGTTGGCTAATGGAGGCACAAAGAAAAGGGCCTCTCAGGAACCGAGAGGCTCTGAATGAGCGAAGCGCCCAGAAAGATTCGAGGCTGACCATTGGCTGGCTGAATGTGAAGTTGAGGGCCTCGAACAAAAGATGTGGGTTCACGCACCAATGAAGACGCTCTTCTGAAGGCCAAACATACATGTAGTCAAACAGATACACACACAGGCCCCCTGAACCCCAGCCAAGCGGAACCTCATTCATAGAATAGAGGGGGGCGACTCTTTGACTCCGGCTCATGGGGCGATTATGGTGTGCCAGGGTGGACGGACTTATGGTGACCTCAATGACGGTCCGTGTGACAGTTCTACTAGTTCAAATAATGACGCTTTGCCTTTGTCAAACAAGACAAATAATGAAAACTAAAAATAATTTATTTTTACCAATTATTCCACATATCAACAATCAAACTAAGAAACTATCTGATTGGTCATACCTGCATGAGGTGGGAGGGTACGGTCACCATAGCGACTGAGAGTGAAGTGCGTAACAGGCCTCGGAGGGCGTAGAGGAAGGTGGTGAGGGCGTGGCAGTGGGCGGGGTTATCCGTACAGCAAAGATCGTCCCCCCACAATGGTGATCCCAGAGAATGGAGACCCAGACGCAGGACATTTCGAACCTTGGACTGCAGAAGTGAAAGAGAGATTAACATTAAAGATTTTAATTTTAAACGTAACAGAGACACTTAGGAAAAACATTTCATATCACATAAAACACAACATTTAATATTCCTTTTAAATACTGGATTGTAATATCATAAAATTAAGCTTGCTTACTGTAGCGTTTTAAAAATTTAATATACAGCTGTTACAGCTGTAAGTTTAATAGCTACATCTTCATGTTTAAAATTTAGCAAAAAGTAAAAAATGTGTGTAATGTAAACGGTAAGTATGTATAGTAGTGTCCCAAAGTGATGTCCAACAAAACAAATTGTCCCAAATTGACATCTTTTCTCTTGATTCAAACATATTATTAAATTTGTATTAAAGATTTTGTATGCATGTATAATTTTGGTTTCTCTATTTTATACCGTACACCTTCTATCTTCATGGTTTAGTGAAACCTGAGAGGTCACTGAAGGCAAATATTGTACCAATATACCTTGTACCACAACTAAAAAATGTAGGGTGAGACTTTATCAGAAATAGGAGGAACTGCAAAAAGTTAGTGATTTGTGCTTGAAAAAACAGTTTGCTAAAACAGAACCTAAAATGCCTGTGATGCCTACAGTAGGTCACATGAGGCAGAAAAGCAACAGGTGAATAAAAACAAAAACTAACCAAAACAAATTTATGTTCCTTATATGATTTACACACTAATAAATCATGTACAATATGGATGCGTTTTTGATTTCAGATGGACTTTACCCAAGAAATCAGTCAATTAAAAGCTCTAAATAGGAAATGATTAGCCATTGTACAATTTCATCGTCTTATGCTTAGTAACAGATCAAAATGAGAGAGAGATGAAAAGCAAACAGACCATTACACAAATAGTATGTCAAACATAAGTGTGCAATGACTTGTGTAACTAAGTCAGCAGTGCAATCCTGTCTGAAGTGAAAAGACTTTTGTCTGCAGGAGTGAGGGGTCGTGTACCTCGACCCAACGAAACAAACAGCCCAGCCAAGAGCACTCAACGCATGGTCAGACAAACACCACCGTCGAAAACGATTGGACAACATCTTCCAATCAGGACAGTTGCATGACATGACTACAATGTGCCTGTCAACCTGAGAGCCAAAATGTCTGCTTCCAACAAGGGCCAACAAATTCTTGGCACATTATCCACCAACATCAGCCAAGCTGAGGGGCCATGGCTCAGAGATGTGTCCTCTCTACAGTATACAAAGCCTGGGACAGAGATTATCATAGATTCTTCATCTGCTTTAAACAATAGAAGATATGTTTTAAAGCAAAACTGGACACAAGGTTTTAGTGATTGTACTTTATAAAAGCTGTATTGATACATATATTCAGGTTTTAATATTTGTATTGTGTGGTAACCATTTTCCAATAGTCATAGTCTCATTTTAAAAAGCTTTACAGAATGTCTCAAAAAGTCAACTTGAATGGGTGCAAATGCAAAATCACCCTTCCTCAATCACTTTCTTTGTAAGAGGACAAAACAAAAAGTTAGGAAAAGGCTCAACATGAGTTCCTTAAATAGGTGACAAAAATTGTATTCATGCATAATTTAAGTTTTTTTTAATGTCAATCTTTGCTTAACAAAATCATACATGGCCAGTAACTGAATAGCTTATCTATATTTTAAAAATAGTTATGAATAAATGTTGACTGGCTCCTAAGGAAACCAGCTGAAAATGATCATTGTTTGAAAGTGTCCACTGCCCAGCATCTGTCCACCCGCCACGCTGTCCAGCAATCACAACTCTCTTTAGATAAATAAACCTTATTGTCTGACTGTTTCCAAAGCTTCTGGAAGGTTGAGCTCAGGAGGGTGTTCCTGAAGAACCTGCTTCCTTCTTCCTTCTGCTAACCTCTACTCGTACTGTTTTCTGTCATGTGTAAGTGTTGAAAAGATAATCTGCTCCATTTTACTGACTTTAGCCTACACAAATGTATGAAATTAAAAAATCCACTACTTACCTCACCAGTCTTAAAGGAAAAGTTTATCCAAAAATGAAAATTCAGTCATAATTTATTTGTCCTCACTTCATCCCAAATGTATATGTGTATCCTTTTCTTTATCTATACTCAAACAAACATTTGTCACTTTATGTACATATACAGGTCCCAACAATACAAGTAATAAATAATCCAAACAACTCCATTTGTGAGATTTTTCAAGCCATAACAGTGCTCAATTCAAATATGGCGACAAGTTGACCACTTTAAATCTCATTGGTTCTTGCGTGTCTTGTGACTAGTTGTCATAAAATACTTCATCACGAGACACACTAGAGCAAATCATATTTTATTCTATAAAACACGATATATATATATATATATATGCCACCATATTTGAGTTTAATGCTTAGATATGCTTGTTTTGGTTTCAGTTTTGCTTAAAAGCTCAAAATATTAAAATATATTGTTTCGCTTCACAAGACATTTATTAACCAACAGGAGTCATTTGGATTATTTTAATGATGTATAGAGATTTAACATTTTGGGACCTATATGTAAATATAGTGACTTTGTGTTCAGCTGAAGAAAGGAAGTTATATAATTCTGGAATTTAAATAAAGAATTTTCATGTTTGGTTGAACTGTTCCTTTAACCTGCAAAATGTTTGTTGAACAGCTAGGGTTCATTCAAACATTCCGGGTTAGTCCGTACATTACGTTGCACATTTCCAGCGAGAATTGAGTCACCAATCTGACAAATGTTTAGTCAGTCATGTTGTTACCCTGCAAGCTCATTCTGAGCATTCTTGCCTTTGTGCCCATGTGCTCTCAACCTTATCACATTCTGTGACCTCTGCCAACACAGCGGCGCTGTTTGATGATGTCAGCTGTCGGCTTAGCAACTATAATGAGAAAAATACTTTACTTGAAAATGTAGAGTATTTATGACAATTAAGGATGGTTCACCCAAAACTAAAAATTCTGTCATCATTAATTCACCCTCGTGTTGTAATCTGTAGATTACAAAAAGATATTTTGGGAAATGTCTGTGGTTTCATGTCTATACAATCAAAGTCGATGGGGGTCAATGTGGTTTGGTTACCAACGTTCTTCACAATATCCTCTTTTGTGTTCTACTCAAGAAAGAAAGTCATTTACTGAATTTTCATTTTGGGAAAGCTACCACTTTGAGCTCATGAGGTTGGGACATTGAATTAGTATTTAACATGCTTGAATTAATAACTGGATTAAAATCAAGTGATGAAAAGGTACTAATAAAATTTCAATTCATGTGTTTTTAAGACGCTCCCTAAGAATAAAACACTTTAATTTGAATTAAACTAATTCATTTTATTTAAATAATGCAATAACTCATTAACTAATATCCATGTGATCTAACACGAGGTTTGGTCAGAAGACCAATTCTCCAATTCAGCACGTGACCGAAAGCACATTAGAGCCACATAAAGTTGGAAACTGATTAAAAATAGCGAGTGTAACCTCCAGCGGCCCGGTCCCAGGAGCGTCTCGGCAGATGCAGTGCTGATGTGGAAGTCAAGACAGGCTCTATCATGGGGCCGTTTCTGAGAGGGGTCCCCGGAGGGGCCGAGGTCCCCTGCTTCTCAGCAGGAGCTAATGAATATGAACAGACAGAGGGCATATTGCCCAGTGTCTGTCTTGGCCTGTTTACCACAAAACTAATAGGACTCAGCTTTAAAGAACAGGAACCCAAGGGAGCCCATCTCCCTCCTGAGAGCGATCCCAGCACAACACGCAGAAAGTGACAGGAGGATGAGATGTCAAGGCACAGAAAAAGAGGAAAACGTGTAGCTTTTCATAGCTGCGCTTGAATTACTCGTATTTTCCTAATGATTACAAGCCGCATTATAAAGACAGCGAAACCACAGACACATCAATGGAACAACAAATGAAAGGTCTTGTAAAAACACAGCCTGAGGCATAACGTCGCTATTGTTTTAGAGGTGTGAAGGCCTAAGACCCTGTTAATTGTGCGTTTCATTGTATCCTTTTTAATAGCTTAAGGGTTAAAATTCTCAGTGTGAGCCGACAGCTGACGAGCCACTTTCTGAGAACGGGAGAAAGGAACAAACGGCTCAATAAAACAAGTCGACCAACCTGCGGTGTGGATCCATCAAAGCCCTGCTTCCGGATGACCGCCTGGATGGACCGGAGGAGAGCATGATAGGGTGATGATAACAGGCTGAGAACAACAGAGAAGAATAAAACATACAAATGACAAGACGGGAACTGGGTTGGTGACAAAGAGCTATATTTACATGCATTCATTTAGCAGACAAAACAAAGGCGAGCAGCTATTTCTGACCAAATTTTAGTAATGGTAAAGACAAAAATTATTATTAATATTGCTCATTCTTATGGTCAGAAACAAAAAAATCCTTAAACCTTCTACATTAAACTTCAACACATACTTTGTATTATACTGTGTTATATAAGTGTTTTGTGATTAAAATAAGAGGCTTTCTGTAGCATTTGGGATTACAGGTTTTACTTGATGATTGATAAAACTGATAAAAACATCACATCATTTTTTTACAGAAGAAAGAACAAGCGTAATCTTTTTTGAGAAAGTTTGAAAAAACACAGATAAACACAGACTTCAGATAATGGAAGAAAAAGAAATGATAACTAAAAAGAAAACTGTATCAATAATTATATTAGCATCCACACCAATGAGTAAAAAACAGAAAAAAACTCCAGTGGATTTTGATTGGCTGTCAATGTTTTAGAATTTATCAACTAGAAAAAATGCTCAGGAAAGTCAACAATATTGTTCATCTGTATTTTTACGTATAAATGTTATTGCTATAGTTGTGGATGCTGGTTTCTCAAATTTCAAATGATTTTTAAAACTTTCCATTTATAGTTATCGTTATCATCCTTTATGAGAACTGACCAAGTGAACGGCTATACAATTATTAGTAAGAAATCACTTACAGAAGTTTACATTTCAGAAAAAAGAGAGACATTTTTATGTAAGGGTTCTACAGTAGATCATAATGATTCAACACAAGTCAAAAGCTGATGATATTTGTGCACGCTTCGATTGTAACATGAAGCGTGAATTGCTTTGATATCACAAAAGCCTGTTGACTCAGACGGTAACCCTGGCGACCGTGCTGTACATGTAGACGCTGGGAAATACGGCACTAATTAAATCAAATGAAATGAAATTAATGAAAGACTTGTGCACCTCCGTCAGCTCCAGCGGGCCCTCTGAGGTGTGCGGTGAGTTTGAGCGTGTATTAACGGGACAGTGAATCTCATGGTAGTGACACAGCGCTTCTATGTTCAATCAGGGGTGAGATGTGACTTTCTAATAAGATGGGTCAAAACACTTGACCTGCTAGCACACTCTCAATTCCCTTTAACAATTGTGCTAATAAATGAAAATCTTCTACATTTCTGTACAGTATTGTGACACCTGTGTGCTGCTATGAGCAGCTATTCATTTGCTTGACGCTTGATTTGAAACAATTTGCTTGCCACTGGCACGACATGGGACTTGTGAGGTCTTCACTATCATATCGGCTCACGACGTGTTGCAATAACCACACTGTGCCGCTCGGCATGTAGCTTAGATAGCCGTCAATTACCCAGAGGTGAATGTAAATCACTTCCACCTCCGGCCCTCGGCCACGAATATTAACAGGATTTGACCTTGAATAATAAACAATTTAATGTAGTTTTGATTTGTTCATCATTTATCTTTATTTTGTGCATTTGTGTTATTTCATAGTTAACAGTAATATTTGTTAGTTACAAATAAACAAAAATCAGTTATTGAGCAAGTGCATAGAAAAAACACACTTTTGTTTTAAGGTTTATTGTAGTTTAATTATTGTTTGGAATTAACTTTTATTTTTACATTTCATGTTTTATTTTAACTGAATTTTTAGCAATTTTGTACAGTATTTTAGTCATTTTTTATAAATATAAAAAATATAATACTTGGTAAAATATGATAAATATAAAATTTTTGTTTAAAAGTTTAGATTTATTTTTACCTTTTAACAAGATTTCTAATTTTCGTTCAGATTTTTAGTTTTTAAAATCAAATTAAGGCCTTTATTTTACCCGATTTCAATTAACCAAAATATTTTATTGGTTTTAGTTTTATTAAACTTAATAAAACTCCAATTTTGAGGTAAATGTCAATTTGAGTTACCTGCAATTGTATATCTCTAACAGAGAAGCAAACATTACAGATTGCAACTTGAATTTACTATTACATATACATTCTACAATCAAAAATGAGTAGATGTTACCAGCTCCAGTAAATATTGTATTTGTGATCATTTAATTTAAATACTTTTGTGTGTGTCTCATTTGTCACAGTGGCATGAGCTTCTCTCCTCTTTAAATATCTCATTGACACCGTCCTCTGACAAACCCACATCTGACGACCACCACAGGTTCCATGGTTAAGTTTGCATCATGTGTCTTTGTATGTGGCACTCTCACACCTCAGAGATTTGGAGATAATAGGGATAAACGTGTGTTTTCTCTCTTTTGATTAAAACACAGAGAGGTGGGGGCTGACAGAAATCAAGAGGACACGCCCCCACTGCAGCCCAGTGGAGCGTGATCGCTTAAGGTGCCGTCCACAGAGGGTAATGGCCGACAGGTGAGCTAATTAAGATCACAGCGATGCGGGCACGAAGGGGGCGGGCGTCCGTCTTAAACAACAGTCTTCACTTTCACCTGGAGAGCAATTTGTGCCAATTACGGCACGTAGTGAAACGGAGCGATTTAACAGTCTGGAAACGGCATGGGGCTTTTTATTCTATGAACTGTGAAACGCAGCAAGACAATGAGGTTTTCTTTGCATCTCAAGACATTTGGCTGTAATTTATCCTCTGCTGATTAATTGATTTCTCATGCAGTTTTCTAATTCTAGCTTCACAAGACAAGTTCTTCAACAGTTTTTGTGATGTAAATAAGTCGGCTAAAAGCCACGCTGACAAAGCTAGTGCCTAAAAGCTTTATGGCTTCTTTATAACATGTCATAAAATGATGCAAGGAAACGCAAAGGAAGGATTGATGCTAAAATTCCAAAAGCAACATCTATGTAAACTGCAGCAGCCGTCGTGTTAGTGCCACGGCACAAGCTGTTCCGCTGACGGTCTCGCCACACAGGAACACACTTATGACACGGGTAAACACGGCTCAGGAACAGATAAACAGTTAGAAGACCTCTCTGGCTGTAGACATAAAAAGCAGAGAGAAGCAGGAGCTCCAGATTGATTTGTTTGCACTGCGGTCGCGCCGTAGACTTTAAAGTAGCAAACTCCTGCCTCCTCTCCACGAGCACCCTCGCAACCGTAAAACAACCACATCGCAAACACTATTCCAAAACCAACCCTGTCTGTAACAACACCGGAAAAACGTGAAGGTTCAGAGATGTTCTTACGAAACCTTTATTATGCCGAACACCTGTCATTGATTTCTCAGAAACAGGGAACGTTTTCTTGTGTTCGGAAACTAAATATGATGTAGACTCGTTGATACATTTTATTAGTTCAAAAGTAAATGTTTATTATTAATTGCAGGCGTCTCCCCAGGTGCCTCCATGTCTCATACTGTACATCTCTTAGGAACGGCTAAAGATCTTTTCAGATTTTTCAACAAGTTTTACATTATGCGCATTTACTGTCAATCAAATTTATTGCACTTTTCCAAGTAGGAATTTTGAAACTTAAATTCATTAAAATTTTCAGCAATGCCATGTTAGTTCCAGGATGTTTACTGTCGGAAAAACACTGTCATTTTAACACCATGTTTACCCTTTCAAGTCTTACTAAGGGGCCGTTTAAACTATTTTCAATCAGAGATGAAAACCTTTTTATTAATTTTGGCCATTTATTTACAAGACAACCATGTTTTGGGGCCCTGAAAAATAAACATACGATACTGTTATTGTCTGTTTAAGCTACAAAAAAATTTGTACAAATGGTTTTGTATGTCCATAAAATTATGGCAAGATATTACATATTACATCTTTGTTTACAAAGTGACATGACCAACTACTCGTCCGGCATCCATAACACAGTGTTTCTAGTAGTTTTCACGGATCTCATATGTTGTCATCTGCACGTAAAACTCCGTTGATAGGTAAAGACAGTTTACATGTCGGCAGATCCAGTGATTTTTATAGATATATACAAGAATCATTCATCATTACTCACCCTGATTCTATGGCTGTTGGCGATTCTTGTAGTGCATAAAAACTGTGACACTTGACTGCCCGCCAAACCTCCGGGTCTATCGTCTTTGACACGTCGTAGTAATGGCCAAACCTCACAGATGAAGCCAGTGCAGTCTTAGTAAGAGAAAACAGTAAAAGAAGAGTATACATGCATCAATTTGTCATTAAATAATGTTTCAATTGATTTTAATGACTATAATAACATTTGTGTATTAAATGATCATTTTTTCATTTGCAGTTGCCTGGAATCTCATTTTTATAAGATAATGAACTATCAAGAATATAAAGGGCTCTGTAACTCGCAGCTACTATTGATGGTTTAGCAATTGCTGGATGGTAGGAAACCCTGACGCCACTGAAAACATAATCACTTTTAGATGAGACTGACCACTTATGCTTAGAAAAACCCACTTGCACGCAGGCAGATGTTTTGCTCAAGTTGTAAGGAGGTCTGGAGTTTTTAATGAGGAGGGAGGTGTGAGGTGAGCCTCTAATCTTTTCCTGATCTGGATCAGCGACTCTTATGTGTTCCAGCACCTCCTTCGGAGACTGACAGCTTGGCGCTCATCCTCGTTTAGTGGGCAGGACGGGTCGACCTCTTTAACGTTACGGGATGGGTTTTGACTATCTGAACTTTGATCTTGTGTCTCCATTGAGGAATAGAAAAGAGGGGGGGCTCTCTATATTTAGGATGCAAATCCCTTACTAGATTTACTGGTGCTTTGTGAAGAAGACTGAGGTATGAGAAAGGTTAAGAAGAAGTATCCCGACTGAGAGAAGGAGAGAGAGAAATAAGTTGGAAAGCATCCAATAATAAGGACGAAGAAGGAAGAACGTAAAAAAAAACGAAGAAAAAATAGTGAAAGTCGTCAGAGAATGAGTGAAATCTTTGGGGACTCATTGGTGTCCCCCCTAATCTCCATAGCAATCTGGATTATGGGTTGGCGGGAGGGGTCTTTTCTTAAAGCGGAAGAAAGAAGGGGGCGAGCGGACGCCACGGCGAGGGTTGTGAAGGGATTTGGGGGTGCTGGAGACTGCTGGTTCATTGTAAAGGGTTTGAGAATGAATAGAAGCTCCATGTTCTCTTGTCTGCTCCGGTCTTAAGTCCACCTATAACCAGCTAAGCGTGAGTAATCCACCTAAACTGTGAATGTGAGCAGGCAAAGCCCATTCATAGCGCTGGGTGGGAAGGAATTGATATATTTATTACAGGACACTATTTTTACCAGTCTTTATAAAACAATGTTTGGAGAAAACAATATTGTGGGGAGAAACGGGATGGAAACGGATATAGTAAAGGACTCAATGGATAAAACTGGTACTTAATGGACAAATTGGGAGTGTAAAAAGGAAAATTAAAGTTGAAAATCCAATGCATCAATTTCACACTGGAAATACTAACGATAAATACAAAAACTAGATCCCTAATCTAACATTAAAACATTACATTTGTGCTTGTTCCAGAAATAATCAAGAGTAACTTATACAAATCAAACCAAAGGGTAAAGGTTTTACCCAAATATTATTAAAGCTAATACAGTTCGTTCATTAATGTGTCATACTTTATAATAGAACAAACCTGAACTCTGGGTTGGTTTTGGTATCGCCAGGCAATTGTCATTGTTTCTTGGTTCTCTGGGTCACATGTTTGGGGTTGACCTTCATTCATCTTTACACTGGCAACATCATCCAAAATAGGTGAAGGAAGTTCCTACAGATCAACACATAACAATTTAGAAAAGGTTATGCTATCAGAAATATATAGTCTTTCAATATTTTTTAAAAGATGTTATCACACAATTGTTTTGCTCTTCTTCCTAGTGAGCTAACTATAAAGTCAGACTATACTGCATTACTGTCACTTGTTTACACCTTTCATAGTTTCATATTCAGTTTTCTGAAATAAACATTTAGAAAGTATGCAAGATTTTATTCATTACATATTTTGAAAAAATAATGAAAAAATAATGAAAAAACAGTTTATGCATAAAGAGAACCATGCATTTATTTTGCAAACTGTATAATAAGATATTGTATCAACTTCCATGGATGCTGCAATTCCTCAATTAATCTAGAAGACTTTGACATACATTAGTGATGTCATCTGGTTTTGAGAATATCTGAAATAAATACAATCAAAAAAGTAATAAATGCTTTATGATGCTATGAATACATTCAATGTATTCATATTTAATAAATACTACATTAATTTCAGATTTTACCTTTTAGCGTTTTTACTTTTCAAATCAATAAAGACATTTAAAGACATTAAATATGTAGCTAAATGAAATAGAAAAAAATAATCATGTTATTTAAGTTAAATTATTTTTACTTTTACATTATTTTTACTTTACATTTAACCACTCTCTAAATATTGATGAAATAAACTGTGTTAAGTATGTTATTAACTGATATTATAATAAAAGGAATTTATTTGTAGCACATTTTTATTTTTGAATTAATATACTGTTAATCAATTCCTAAATAATTTACTGTATTTCATTTTATTTTAAAGTGCACTCCTGCTGGTTTATAAGCACCATGCTGAGTCAATGCTGAAGTCATTAGTGGAAAGAAATGTCAGGTCTGCCTTACTTCAGGTAATTTACATACAGACCAGCAATAACAGAAAACAGAGACTGTTTCACGAATAACAGGTCAATCCAGGAAGAGTGTGAAGGGCAACAACAGGCTCTCATTAAAGTCATGTTAACGGTGGGCCAATCAGGGGCCAGAGAGAGAGAGCGAGAAACTCCTTTCCACAATCATGCTTACAGGTAACTCCCTCAGCACTCCCTCAGAGAGAGAGAGAGAGAGAGAGAGAGAGAGAAATACTTCATCTGTCCTGATCTGATGTTTCACACGTGTAGATAAATTGATGCTCATTTTATATCACACTGCTCTTATATTACTGTCACTGTATTATTTTACTTGAATGAGATTCTTTAAATTTTTATTCTATTTAATTCTATAGATAAATGACTTACTTTATTTTAACTTTTTCTTTGTACATAATTTGCACTATTTGTATGCAGCCCAGCTCCATGGAAATGGAATACAAAAGAGATATTGAGTACAGAGAGAGAGAGAGAGTTAATAGAGAAAAGACACAAATACTACTCAGAGACTTCATCCATGGAAATGGAATACAAAAATATTGAGTACACAGTAAATCTAATTTCTAATTTTGCACGCCTCTGAATACTTGTTTCTGATTGGCCAGTTACAATATTCCAAGTTATGTTAGAAAATAATGTACTTACAAATAAAACATATATAAATACACCTAAATATGAACATATATGAGATCATTTTACAAACAATTAAACCAAAATGCATGTGTGTCTAGGCTGATCTGAAGCCAAATATAGTATATTAGCATATACAAATATGCTAATAAATTATTTCAAATGAATATTTTGTGTCCAAATATTTACTCCTGTACCAATCAAGATAATGTACTCCCGACTGATCACTCCGACAGGGTTTATTCTGCGGTAACAACTGGCAAGCTGTACAACAGCCCCGACATGAGTAAAAAAAATCTTATATTATTACTTATGGTTTATTTGTCACATTGGAAATGTAAGGTCAACCAGAGGACACTGCATTGTGGGATATACACCAGCACAGTGTGCGCTTTTTGTATTCTGCAGATTTTGGCAAATGTAATAGGTCTTGGGGATATTCTAAGCATACAAAACATTTGCATGTCCATACAATATACTCCAAATATACATACTACATACTAGAAATAGGAGTTTAAGTACTATGATTAAAGTATCTGATCATAACATAAGGACACACTTCAGAAGGGAAGCAGTTTTTTTTAATCATCAAATAATATACAAAAAAAAATCAGACTTTGATAGTTGAACTGGAATAATTCATTCAGGCATTGTGTGATCTTCTGTCACACCTGGCTACTCCCTGATAATGCTAAAGACAAGAAGTATCAAGAGCAAAATCATTCAAATATAAACAAATAAGCTACAATACATCAAAACTTCCCAAAGATCCAAAACTTGGAGTGTGAACACTTGATTTGATTCAGCAGTCTGAAGTGAAGTGTGCTTTGTTCTTACCTGCATGATCTCATCAGGATGATCTTGGGCAGATGCCAGGAAGACTTCATGTCCGCACACAACGCCCTCTGCCAGGAAGTACTTGAGCAGCATGCGGGAGTAGCTGTCATAACGGTCCTCCTCTGTAAAAACATATCAAGCCCAACTGCTTTAAAACACACAACATCAGGGTATCCTGACATTGCTCATGACAAGAGAATGGTCAGAGCACTATGATCAGATGAGAAACCCAACAGAGAGACTGAGAACAAGACCAACTTCAGATGAAATAAGAGAAAGTGTTCGGTCTGGTTGCCAAACACTTCAGTCTCTTTCATAAAATGCACATTGTCTGTCTGACAGTAGGATTGGAGAGATCTGTATGACTGAAGCTGAACTGTAATGGATTTAATGGTTACTCCATCATCACAGGGGCTGATGGGAAGGTGAGTGCTGGATTTCCACGTATAAAAGTGGAAATCACTCCTGTGGATGAAAGGTATTAAGGGGAAAGAAAGAGAACTTTTGTTTGTCTACTTTAAAGATAATACACAACGATTTTTTCAGGCATTGTAAATAATGTTTCAAAACAATTTGTTCAATATTTATTACATGACCATATTTGCATCTAGAAAGGGCTCATTACCCATAACAAATAAAGTTCATACAAGCATACAAAATGTCATGTATAGTATTACAAATACAAAATGCTAAAAATGTCACTATATTTATTTATTCTAAATACAACATAATTCAGCTTCAGAAAAATAATATGTAGCAAAATAAGCAATTGGATTTAGAATTCACATTTCCAGGCACTTTTTAGTTGATTACTAAAAGTTATCCTGAAATATAACAGATGTGTTAGATGAATGTCTACAAACACATCTTTAAGGAATAGTTTACCCTAATATAAAAATGTACTAAATAACTTACTCACCCTCACACCATCCAAGACGTATATGACTTTGTAAAAAAAAACGTAAAAAGTGAATACGACGCTAAATGGTTTGTTTCCATGAAAACACAATGTATTAATTGCTAAATTTGCTCAAAATATGAATAGTTTTTCTCACAAGCATATCCTTTTGCTTCAGATTAAATTTACTGGAATCATTTGGGTTACTTTAATGATGACGCATTACTATTTTTTATCAGTATAAGAAAACATGAACAAGGTATTTTAATATACGACTATTCATTGTGTTCGGCTTAAGAAAGAAAAGAAAAATTCATGTGGCAGCCTCAGAACTGTTATATTTTTATATACAAAAACTTAAATTTCTGTAACTGGCAATAAGGGCTTATATTACCCTCTGAAAAAACAATCTACATTTCATCAAGTTGACACTGCATTACATAGCTCCACCCCCATTATTCCTACTTCCTGTCATGAATTTAGGTAATGACATGTAAATAGCCCACTCAGAACCTGACAGTCTTCCTCTTCCACAATGACAGTTTAAATTTTTCATTCTTTCAGACGAACACCCTCGAAGCTTGACCTCTCAAAGACTCCTGCAACAGCAGGAGAGAATGACGGGCATCCCGTCCACTTCCTGCTTTCGCCTACAAACCTGGATGCCTCTCATATTCCATCCTTAGGAAAAAATTCCTCTGCTCTTCAATTTGTCATTGGAAGAACTCCCCTCACTCTTATTGATGTGTTTCTAGGTCAGTAGGCCTTTGTGGCTTTCAGCGGCCCCGACAAAGAGACCCAGATGGGCCCACTCGAGATGGGGCCTATTGTGATGGCGTTTCTATGGTGCCTTACAAATGAAACCTGCGGGTGCTATTACCCTAGCGGGGGTGTTTGAGGGGCGGGATGGGATGTGTTGGGGGTGAATATCTCTGCTGTAAAGACTTTGGCACATATCACTCACTCAAGAACGTCGAGAGGTGGGACGTCAAGAGATTTCCTGTCTCTTTTTGATGCCGATTGAATCCATCTGATGCTCTTTAGGTGAAAGAATACTTTAAGGTGTGCTTTAGCATGGTTGTAGGACAGTAGGAGTTTGTGAATAGGACAAAGTGAATCAGTCACTCAAAGCTGCAGGGGAAATTAAGCTCAACATTTCTGCCCTCCTGGTTCCATATGTTTGCCGTCTGAGTCCAAATGATTCACAATGGCACCGTTAGTACAAATCTGATTTAAAATGTGCTACCTTCATTTTTTTCTATTCAAATATTATTGTACTATAATATATTTTAATACAATAATTTTTATTCAATTATTATACTATTATATGGGTCCCGTTTAAAAATATAAACAAGATAGACAGCACTCAACACCTGAACATCTGAAAAGACCATGGATGATATACTATAATATATATATTTATTATAGTTATATAATATAATTATATTATATAACTGGAAATTATATTGTGACTAAAAGCATCCAAAATAAATGAACACTATGTCATATTTGATCATCTTCAAAGGAAGTCACCCTTTGTCTAGAATTTGTAAAATTGTACTCGTGACATTTTATCATCCAGCTTCTTAAAGTCTTAACCTGGGAAGATTTTTAAACAGCACTGAAGGAATTTCTATCTATGCTAAACTCTTATTGGCTGCTTTATATTATTTTTTAAATACAAATATTTGTAAGTAAAATTTTACTTTTCTAATTAAAGAAATTAATATGTTGCCAGAAATTATATTTTGGTCTAAAATAATTTCAAACATTGAAACATACTTCTTCAGATTAAAAGATTTTTAAGATCATGAGAAATATTTGTCAATTGTGTGTAAACTTTATATCATATCACTGTAATATATCATATGTCTCTGACCATCCTAATGACATGACAGTAAAAAGCACTACATCATTGCTTACCAACAAGCAGCAGAGATCCCACAGCCAGTCCACCACCTATATAAGAGTGACAGGACATTATAAATGAAGGCACATACCAACACAAGCCTATCTTGCATTATCCTAAAGCCATGCACTTTTACAATGTTGCATAATTTTAATATCAATATGGAACACACATAATAATAAAACTATCGCTTCTTCTCTTTAAAGATGTTATACTTTATTTATTATAATATATCAACGTAAACGTGACAGTGGCGCAGATAAAGATTTTATTATCGATGACACAGTAAAATATATGATGTATGCATGTTATTATAGTTTTTGACAGTGAGATCAAACCAGGTTAACTGCACTAACCGATCAAGTAGTCAAGCGAGGTGACACCTGTAGAAACTATGAGCTGTCCGTTTTGTACAGACGGTCTGGTTCCCGGAATAGACACTAGTTTGCTGCGGGATTTTTTCTGAAAACTCGTCGTGTTTACACCGGCAGGTCTTGCCATGCCTTTCTCGGGAGCCGCCATTATTTTTCCTGTGTTGACAGCGGCGGCGATGACGCAATGAGCTACAGCCAATAAGCGACTGGATTGTTGCCTCTGAGCCAATCATAACGCTGCATACTCAGGAAGGTCAAGGGTGTCCGCGGCTGCGTGATTCACATGTGATTTATGAACACAAACAGCGCGCTGTCAGTGGATATGAGTGAGGTAAGATTACAGATTAAATGGCACGTTAGATTTTATTGTTCTTAATAACTCAAACTAATTCAATCACGTATGTATATAATATTTCTGCCGTAGATCCTGTATGTACAATCCTTCTGTTGATGTTTAGATAGACAGTTACGCGGGTCATATCACCTTAAAGTCACTACTAGTCCCCTTGAACCCTGAGCGTCCAGTAACCACCAGTAATAGTTGAAGGGTCAGATGAGGGCTGGTCACTGTATATTTAATTTATTCATACACTACATAAAAGTTTACGGTCTCGTTATGTTATACAATATCCTTAATACAGTTTACTAACATCCTCGTCTTTGTGCAAAAGCAGTAAGTACTTTCAAATTAAAAGTCATATACATTTCTTCGGTAAGATTTTAAATGAATGAATAAATATAGGCAAGTATTCTTACACAGAAATAATTTGTTTTGGTTATAGATCTTTCAGAGTACAGATACAATAAAACATATAATAAAGAATAAAATAAAACACAGTTAATAATTTTAACATGTATGATTTTTAAGGCTTGAGGTGTGCAAAAAGAGTATGTATTCTCTCACTCAATATTGGCTTGTTAAATGGCATAATAATTATACCAGAATCAGTAAAATGGTTGCATGTGATGATATTATAGCACTGTAGGAACCTGCTGTCACTGAAATGTCAAGAGCAGAACTGGACAGACAATTTAATTGATAAATAGTTTCACGATAGGAGGTCTGTTTAAATTCTCCATCAACATATTTTATTCTATCTTTTATTATATCTGTCGTAGTGTTTAATAGTTTAGTAGTTTTATATTTCACTGACAAAGCTGTTACTTTTTTTTGTTAATTTGCATACCAAAGATTCCACTAAACCTTGAATATTGTCAATTTATTAATCTTATTATTGGACACTACACAAAAGGCAGTACAGTTCTATTTGGGAGATGTGAATTAAAATGCACAAAAATATTTATTTTATTTTTATGTCCTCATTTACGAGGAATATGAACTGTTATGGATGGGACAATTCTGAAAACATAGATGCTAAAAATCATGCTTTAAACATAAAAATGCTTTAAAAAAAATTGAGAGAGACCTCACATGTATATGACCTATCAGTATGCTGAAAACCTTTGGTTGACATTTGCATGAAATTGCCCATATCTCTAGTTTTAAGAGAGTCATCCTGTAGCTCTACCTATTAGATTATTACACATTATTTGTCATAAAATGTTCCAGTTTAGGCGTTCGTCGGCTGGAGCGGCGCTCTTTTTGTTTATTCAGATGCTGTCAGCTTTAAGCTCATGTTATTTTTATTACATCACCTTTATCGACCTGTCGTTTCTGATTGTTCCACAAAGTGCTAATGCTAACAGTCATAACATGTCAGATGTTTCCTGAGCCGCATGTTTGGTTTTCCCCAATATGTTTCTCTTTGCTACTACAATCTGAGGTTATGAATATAGTGGTGTTGCCCAGGAGGGAAGTTAGATTGCCATCTGCGGAGAGTTGTTGAAAGGAAAGTAATAATCTTGGATCCAAGGACAATTATAGGGTTGTGGTTGCTATTATTTGCGATCTACAGGAAGGTCATTTTATCTCTTTCCTCTCGTTCCAAAAACAGCATTAAGCTGTTTTTTCATAAACGGAACGAAGGATATCTGTCACGTAAAAACAAAGCGGAGCCATTTTAAAAAGCAATTGATAGGGATGGCTTCATTTCGGCTTAACTCGGCACACGCGATAAGATCTGTTTGACTTTCAGCTCCATCTTTGGCTCAGGCTCCAGTCAAAGGTCATTTCAATAAAGATTAGTCTTTTTATATCACGCCATTGTAACAACACTAGCTCAGCTTCCTTTTAAATCGTTTCGTGACTGTATAATTGGCTTTGGTCATTATCCGCCTTTTAAAATTCATTTGATTTCCATTGGACTATTGTAAAAATGAAGTGATGTAGATAGGTCATGTGTTTCGACATCTGTGTTCCAACCAGGTGCCACCGTCCCGGCTCAATCTAGCAGCCAGATTCTGATAACTGCACTGATTACTAAAGTTGTCTGATCTCTTTCACTAAACATGAAGGACCAATGAGAACAAAGAGAGCAATCACAGCCCCCCTTCAGCTGCCTTCTGCTACACAGATCAAGAACATCTCCTCCCGTCCCCAGCATCCATCCATCTGGGTTCTCCAGGGAACATCATCTTAGTTAACACTATTTGGATCTTTGTAATCTTCTTACGTCCCGCCGAACCGCCAGACCACAGCTCCTCATGTGTGTTACATTTCAGATGTGCTGTGATAAGAAGCTGTGATACAGGCCTTTTTGGATTGGCATTCTCTTGGATTCCTCAACGTCTGCCAAAAACTTGAATCTTGTTGTTGATGGGGACCAGTTTAATAAATACATTATTAGAATGAATTTATGACATCATCTTTTCTTTCTCATTTCTGACAGACAGACGTACAGTATGGCATTGATGTCTTGGTTTGTGTTGATGTTCTCGGCTATTTCAGGAGGTCAGAGGACTGGTATCACATCAGATTAGTTGTATTGACCTTCACTTTGTTTTGTGTATTACAGCTGATTGCATTACAGTTGATGTGATTCCTGTACAGAGATGCTTGTGGTTTTGTTCAGTAACACATTAAGGATCTGTTAATGCATAGGTGTCATGAACTAAAAATGTTTTTACTGCATTTATTATTCTAATTTAATGTTCACTTTTAAATATACTGTTGTTGATTATTGATTTGTATGGCAGCAATAGTCCCAAATAAAAAATAAGGTTACAAGATTTAAGTCATAATATTTTGAGGCCAGATTTATGAGAATAAAGTCGCAGCAATATAAGATTAATTATTTTAAGAAGTCAAAATTACACGATTAAAGGCATGGCAGTACAAAATTACGACAACAATGTTGTAGCAATACAATATTGAAGTTGTAATATATTTTGAGAATATAGTCAAAATTATGAGAAAAAAGGCATTGCACAGGATTTAAGTCGTAATATTATAAGAATAACGTAACAATTACAAGAATAAAATCGATGCAGTATGCGAATATGAGATGAAAGTCGTAATATTTTGAGAGTAAAATCAAAATGACAAGAGTAAAGTTGTTGCAATATGAGACTCAAAATGAGAATGAAGAGCCAAAATTTCTTTTTTATTTTTGCCAGTAAAAAATTGTAGATTAATTTACATTTCATGAATGTGTATTTGTTCATTTATGTATCATATAGTATATATTAGTAAATCATTTAAACTTATTGTAACGTGATAATACATGAGCGATTCATTTAATTGTTTTAAAGTTTGAAAAGATTAAAAGAGCATTTTGCTGCCACCTGCTTCTGAGCTCTCTGAGAAGCCTTTCTCCCTTCTGTTGCATTATGGGTTTTGGGGGTCCGGGGCCACAGATGGCTCTCCAGAGATACCCTATGTGACTCTGTGTAGCAAATACATATACATTGTACTGTGTAATCCTGGATTAAGGGGGACTTTGAGTTAATTATCCAATTGTTATACAAAAATCATTCTAGTCTCTCACTTCCCCACACAGGGAATCGTGGGGCAGAAAGTCTAGTGCTTGTTCCAAACACACGAGGGAATTGTCAAAAATAGAGATTTAATCTCAATTGTCTGTTCTGATTTTGGCTAAACTCCATTTGATTCCAAGCAGCTGACTCGCCCAGCCTCTCTTCCACACACACACACACAGGGTGCCAGTGGAAAACCAGGCGGCCGCATATGGACTGTCTCTTGATATCATTCACTGGCCGTGTAATCTTATTATGCTAAATCCTTAATCCTTACCTATGCTTGATGGCCACAACAGTGACGATGCTGGTGATTGGACGACTACGTCGGAGACGGTTGTTGGGCTCCTGTGTTCTCCAGACACACATTCTGTCGAGATATGTCTGCAATGTGGGCATGGTCTGTTTTAAAGACGCAAGAGAGCAGATGAGAGAGACAGACAACTTCTTCCCTGGAGTCTTCCTCTGATTTTTTCCTACAACGTTGTACTGGATCAACGTTGTGTGTTGTTTTTGGACAACAAGAATAAAATCGGAGGACACTGATTGGTATGATATTCCAAAAATGATGATATTCCAGAAGCAGCAAAGCATGTTAATTCAGGATGTGTTAAAGGAATAATTCTTGCATAAATGAAAAACACTCTTCCAAACCTGTTTTCTTCTTCTTTTTTTCTTTGGAACACAAAATAAAATATGTCAGACTTTAAATATAAACATTTGTTTTTGATCATTTTTTGTATCGTTACTTAAAGAGAAAAAAATGAAAGGACATGGTTAAAAAAGTAAGTCACATTGGTGTGGAAGATTCCTGATGATTTTGGCAGTGTACTGTCTCTTTAAGAAGTGATATACAAAAGCAATTGAATCATTTATAACAAGAAAAAAATTATTAATAATCTTAGTGTTTATGATATGATGTCATTTAGGCAGGGAATCATGATAACTATCGATTGCATTTTGTCTAAAACCCCACGCTGGCTTTTTACTGCCCCCTCCCAAAATACAACTACATCCAGTCAGGCAGAAACCTCCCTGGACACTTCGGGTAGATGGTGAAGCCTCCTACAGTGTGTTTAGGTTGGAGGTATCAGACGTAAAGATTCATAGGTGTAGCTTCGATGGCCAACTGGAACCAAATATGGGATGGGGAGATGGTTGGTGGGTAATGAGATTAGATCTTCCACTTTTCATGACACACAGAGACACCTGGCGCTTGTCCTGGGATGGGGAAGTTGGGGATTAATTCCGTTCCGTATCGGAGATGTCATTCCCGAGGCAATAGGGCTTTGGTTAGGACTTGGTTTCGTTCAGTTTCTGCTCGACTGGGTCGCCTTAATTCCTTTGGTTTGTTTTCAGGAAACAAAATTGAAAGAGAATGGAAGGTTTATTTTTCGCTGGACATGTTCTTCTTAAAGACAAGCTTAAGAGCTTGATTTTTTTTGAGGTTTTATAAAGCATTTCAAAGACGGTCAGTGTCTTTTAAGCTGGTTGCGTTTCGTGGATGTGTACAAACACAACCTTTGTTGACTCACGCGTCCTGCTCATCTGCCAGCTTGATGACTAAGGAAAAGTCAATAGTTTAAGAGGGGATGGACTGTTTATTCAGACAACGCACTGCAGCTTTATCAGTTAAAGTGCCCGGGTGAGGACAAACAAAGGACCTGGCGTTCTGCTGCCATAGCAATAGCGTTACTTTTTTACTTAAGGGGATGAACCTGCGTCGGGGGGACTGTCACCTGCTCGCACAGGTGTAGATTTGGTTGTCTCAGATGGGGTCAAACGCCTACGGGTCAATCATTGCGTCCCCTTCCTGAGAATGAAACACCAGGGATGGTGCCATTTCTGTGATCGCTTTGGTTTCACAGTTTTAACCATCAGCCATTAAATGTGTGAGGTGCAACAACACCACCTCCATGACAAAGTGTTTAAAAACTTACTCTGCCCTTTGGCACGAGCCTCTGCAGGGAATGATATTTCCCTTAACAATATTCATTCATATTTTCAAAGAGATGAGCTGTGGTGCTTATGCAGATGATGCAGGTTTGAGTCTGACCTGCAACATGTCCCAATTCAATGTCCTATTTACAGTTATTTCTTTACAGTATTTTATAATGTGCAACCCTGCCTGTAAAAACCAGGCCTAATTTTGAGATTTTGTTTGATTTTGGTAATTTCACTATGTTTGACAGGGTCTTAATTAGTCAATATTAAAGATGTCAAGGTTGTGTTGTCACATAATGTTTATGTTAAAAAAAATGACTTGATCTGGGTTTTCACAGGCAGGGTCTCATACGTGCACTGATAAAGGCAAAAAGATTTGGCATTTATTTTCATTTAATAAAACACTTTGGTATATTCAGGCTTTTTTGTTTTCTTCATTGCAGTGATTGTAAAAAGTGTCAGAATGTTCCGCGGTTTCGCTGTGAAGGCTCTTGGCTTTGTTGGTTACACCGTCCAGTATGGCTGCATCGCTCATTGTGCCTTTGAGTATATTGGGGAATTTGTGTCGGTAAGTGTTAACATGATCTTACGTGTATTCACACTGCATCACACTGCAAGAAATACATTTCTTATTTAGTGTTTTTGTCTTGTTTGGCAGGTACAAATATCTTAATAATCCTAAATCAGGATATATTTTAAGATAAGTTAAGATAAGATAAGTTTTAAATTTGATCATTCTTTCCAGTAGACAAGACTTCATATCTTAGTTTTATTTTATTATGAAGAAAATGCATCCTGATTGAACAATTTGTAGATAGTTTTACTGCAAAAGAAGACAAAAATACTAAATAAGACATGCATTTTTTTGCTGTGCACTAGTGTGAAGTGAATTGTACCAAAATGTATGAATAAGACTGTATGAATTTGTGCTAACTAGCCGTAAAATAATCATGAATCATCATGAGATGTATTGAAGTTTCCCAATGACAACTTTTGGTTAAAGCACGTCTTTAATTAAGATATTTATAGAAAAATATTTTATATAATAAATGTTTTTAATTCATCAGTGTTCAGGACCTTCCATGGAGCCGACCATCACTAACTACGACGTGGTTTTCTCCGAGAGATTAAGTCGTTACTTCTATCGGATACAAAAGTGAGTGTATTCTTAACGTTAACTTTGTAACTTACTTTTTTGTTCAAAATGAATGTGACTTGATCTTTCTGTCAATCTTTCAAAGTACAGTATGTAATTCTGGCTTCATTTTGACCTCGCCTTTCACGTTCCTACAGAGGTGATATTGTCATAGCCAAAAGCCCCTTCGATCCAAAGATGAACATTTGTAAACGAGTGATCGGACTGGAGGGGGATAAAGTCTGTACCAGCGGACCATCTGACATCTTTAAAACACACACTTTCGTGAGTATCAGACGTTTTCTGACATTTTAAAGTGATAGTTCACCCAAAAATGATTCATTTATCATTTATTCACCATCAGAACACAAAATAACATTTTGAAAAATGTTGGTAACCAAAAAACATTTGCCTCCATTGACTTCCATTATATGGACACAAAACCACTGATGCATTTCTCAAAATATCTTCTTTTGGGTTTCACACATATATACAGGTTTTTTACAACATGAAGGTAAATAACTGATGGCACAATTTTTATTGTTGGGTTTTAACAACATCCTTCCAGTTCTGTCTATCTTTGCTTTTCATTTAAAGTGCTCTGTCTGTAACACATCACCCACCGCTGTCACCCCCATGGTGTGCGTGTTTGCATTTCACATGCATTCACTTACGATAGGTAAAATATTTACCTTTTCCAACAACAAATGCCCAGAAATCATGTAGCCACCCTGTCACTGAAATAGCTGCTGTTGCTCTTTTGTATCACTTGTTTTTCCTCCCTCTCTTCACCTTGGCTATATGCGGCGCTGGTCTGTAATTTTTGCGGAAGCTGTTAGCGTTAGTGCCAGTTGAGTAGAGCAGGTGATGGAGAGAAAGAGGAGACGAAAGATGAGGCTTGAAAAGGGCTCCACAACTTTCTGCAGTTAATTCAGCTTGAACTGCTTGAACAAATAGACTTTTTTAACATTGTAGTTTTTGAAAATTTGAAGATATTTTGCAGTGGTGATGTCATTGGGATATTTCTCTTATTTGTAATTGCATACAAAATTGTGATTGAGCTTCTTATTCTTGCATATATTTTACCATCGTACATTTGCTTTAACATATATCGTACATCTTACATTTGCTTTATATGAACCTAGACCGTTTCAGATGCCAAGATTGTAAGATTCAATGCAGGGTTGGTGGGATTTCTCTCCCGCTCCGCTGTAAGATAAAAGCAGGACAAAAGCATTATTTCTGAACAGCAGATGACAACGGTCAGAGATTTCTTGCGCATGGGATCAAACATATGTTTCCATGCTAATGAGAGTCGTCCACGAGAAGACTACATGCTGACATATGTTTATAATCACAGCTCTTTTGCGTTGTCAGTGATGCATTTGTTTGCGACACATAAGGTCAGGATATCATTGTGTGGGTCACATTTGGTCATTTTCACACATTAATGCATGAAATTGTTTCGTAAGATATCTGGTGGGATTGTTTCGCATGTACTACTGTAGTTTTAAATTAACAGAATTGTTTTTAATTGTTTTAAATTAATAATCCCCAATTTAAATACATTGCCCTGTAAATAGTATTATGCAGTTTTTTTGTATTTGGTATATGGGTAGATGAAAAATGTCCTATGGTGTGACACAAGAAAACTCCAGCAATGAAGACAAATCTCTCATGCTATTTGTATATTTTTAGGAGGTTTTCTACATTTTTGCCACCACACCATAGTACACAGTCACATATTTGATTGTCAACTACCCAAATCTTTTTATATTGCAATACAAATAATAATAGCAAAATACAAACAATAAAATTGTTATAATTTTGCAACAATAACATTGTAATCCTCCTCGTCTGAATGATTTAGGTAAAAAGTCAGATCCACAAACTTTCTAAAGGTTGATATTACCCACAATTCCTTGCAAGAGGGAGGGGTTTAGTGACACAATGCTGAAATAATACATTCAATAAATTATGCTTCCCAAAATACAAGGTGTCACATGTTGAATGTACGTTTGCGATATACACACTAAAATGTCCAACTTTCTCATAAAACCAGTACATACTTTTAGGACAAAGTAGGGGTGCAGTATACACTCCTCTGAAATCCTGCAGAAGAGACAAAACTGCATGTTTGTTCAGTGCCAAACAGACATTTTCATACTGTTAATGTTTATAATGACAACGTGATGTGTTCTTCACTCCAGCTTCACATATAGAGGGGGTGGAGGGGACTTAATTAGGGGCTTGACAGCCCCACTCTCCCCGTGTGATGAGATTATTCCTAATTGATGTCAGTGCGGATCAGGCTCCGCTCCGTTGCCGGCTCAGCCTGGCAGGTTTGTCCGTGGTCTAGACCCATGGTGCAGCTCAGGGAGGTGTGGCTTCACCCCTCACCGAGAGGATAAGATGAGGGGGGTGTAAGCGGTCATCTCAAAAGAGCAAATAAGTCATGTGAACTTCCTCACTGTTAGGAATTTCATCTTTTCATCAGAAAGTAGATATGTTGTGAAAATACACATTGAAATCAATTTTTACTAATGTGATGTTGGTGCTGGTGGATTGCATAATGAACACTTTCACGGTAATGGTTACACAGAATCCAACCTTTTCCTCTTTTCCATATTGCTGAAATGTAGGTACCGAGAGGGCACGTTTGGCTGGAAGGCGATAACCTTCGGAATTCCACAGATTCCCGAAGCTATGGCCCCATTCCCTACGCCTTGATCCGAGGACGTGTTTGCTTAAAGGTATTGAGGATACAGTCCTAGTTGACCTATTCGCTTCCCCTGAAGCCAAACTACAAGCTTTCTGATGCTTTTTATATACAAAGATGTGTTTAGATACAGAGTTTCATTTCAAAGATTTTCTCTTTTTTTCCTTCGTTTATGTCAAAAATAAATATGCACTGGTTCAAACTAAATCGATTCAGTCGCTGAAGAACTGGGTTCGTCTTTATTTTGAAACAGTTTTCAGCTGTCATCTCATATGTTGTCACGTGCCCGTGACCCTGTTAAAAGGTCCCTCACCTTCTCTAAGCCTCTGATTGGAAAGTTCAGAGGCAAACGACAGGATGGGGGTGTTGTTTCTTACAAAAAAGATTTATTTTGCCACTTTTATAATAAATTAACAGGTTTCATGAAACACTGAAAGGTAATTGCTATAAAGTATTATAATGAATAAATATTGCTTTTATTAAAATACCACATAATACAATTAGTAAACTGTAAAAAAAAAGTGTCAGTGCAACTTTCATGAAGTAAAAGTCTTTCTTCCACTGTTACTGAACTGGAACTAAACTTATTTTTAAATTATAATTGAAAATAATATTGATTTTACGTGAGGTTTTTTTGTTAATAATTGTTCTCTTTATTTTGCAGTTGTGGCCACCACAGAGTTTTGGCGTATTGGCTGAAAGTCCAAATGATGGTCGCATTTTATGAAGAAACTATTTGTTGTATATGTAAATGATATTTTTGCAATATTTTTAAATAAAATTCCTATTTATGATGATTTGTTTGTTTCATTATTTACAGTAAGCAAAGGATTATGATTGTTTTATATAAGACAGTGATGCAGTAAATGCTTTCAAATGATGCTGACAATTTTAAGGATGACCCCATAACATTTTATTTTTTAATATAACAATCCAATAGTTATTATTTAACTGTGTGAAGACACTAATGTCTGTTGCATTTTTCCCTGTGTAAATTAATTCAGTTGAATAAAAAAAGGAAATCTCACGATATAATTTACAAAATATAGTTTGTTAGACATGCATCTAAATAATAATTGTCAATAGCTACATGAGTATTGCATTTACTTATTTTACACACTTTCTGCCTATTCTGCAGGTAAAAGTATGTTATTTCTGTTCATCTTAAAGACATGGCAGCTTGACTTTACTTCAACTTTATGTCTTCTGTGTAACTTTAGAGGATTGAGTTGATGTTGGAAACCTCAGAGTTTGGATTTTAACACACCTGGGGATTCATGATGAATAATCTTAATTATAATTAAACTCCAAAGAAAGTCTTCTACACTCCGGCATCAAAGATGGGCTCTGTCTCTCTGTGTTTGCTTGTCTGGATGTGCGTTTAATGTAATGAGGAATTGACTTCTTGTTTTTCCCATGCAGAATGTGTCTGTCTTTAATCAAGGTTTTAATTAAAACTTCACAGCGTCATTTGATCTCAGTCTGGGATGAGTCTGTCTTTGTAAGAAGCCTGGCTGACATCAAACACCGATGTGAGATGTTGCTCACCGTTTCTTCTCAAGGAACGAGAATCTTCATTTGGATAAAACTTTCTTTTGTGTGCTGATCTGAGGTCAGATTGAGGTGTCTTTTGTTTTGTTGTTATTAGTAGAATTTGATCTAAGATCAGTGCAAAAGGAGAACAACATGCCAACATTGGATTTTCCCCTAGTGGATCCATACCAGACAGATGGCATTGTGGGATAGACAGACTATTTGTTATGTCTGTTGTGATCAGAGCTGTGAAGATAATCGATAGATGAAACTGACTGATCAAAGCTATTGATTTTAATGTGAGCTAGGCTTTAAAATGACTCTAGGACACCTTAAAGTGCTACACAGAATGCAGACAATGTTTTTAATCTCTCATTCATTTTCCGTTTTTAATTCTTACACAATAGTTATTAACCTGATACATATTAAACATGCACATGAAAATGCACTATCCAAACTAGAATTAGTTACATTTTTGATATTTTATTTTAATTTATGAAAAATATATATATATTTTAGGTATTTTTAAGAATAAATATTTTTTTTGTTATGAAAATTTGACAAATATTTATTATTGAGTCTCAGAGACTTTCCATCAATATATAGTCATGATTCAAGAAAGAAAGTCATACAGATTTAGAATGACATGAGGGTGAATAATTTTTAATTTTTTATTTTGGGGTTAATGACCATAATACATTTTTGTAAGGGAAGGATGAACACAAACTCTGAAAGGCAAAAGTTCACTCTCAGTGTTTGTTTTATCCAGTGTTACTCTCAAATTAACTTTTTGGGTTAGCACTATTCCCAGACCTGACGCAATAAGAGACCAGTTCTTAGGTCTGTGGTGACAGGCGTTGAACACCATTACTGTCGCTCTCCTCCACTGTATAGTGGCAAGAATACCTGAGAATAAACACTAAAGAGTTCTAATGGAGGCCATGCAAGCTACATCCTCCCAAGGCCAGAGGAGATGGACTAGAGATGGGGGTCGGGGTGCAAAAGAACCATCACTTTGTGTAAGAGCAGGCGGATTCTGACAGTCCTGACCTACATACCCCCTGTGGGTCTGCATACACTTGCCCAATAACAGCATTTTTGAAACACAAGAGTTTAAAATGCAAGAGTCCATAAAAGCAGACAATTTCTTGCATTTGTGTTTCAGTTGTTGCCTTCTGAACTTTGGTCTTCCTCTGCATGTAACTTCCAAATACAAACCTGAATGTGTAAGTCAGAGTTTAGACACAATTGACAAAAATGTTTCTCGTGATCTTTTAATGTAAAGATGTATATTTCAGTGTTTGAAGATAAAAATATAATTATGGCAACATACACTTTTAAAATTAAAGGTGCTTCTTGATGCCATAGAAGAACCATTTTCACCTGAATGGTTCCTTAAAGAACCTTTAACATCCAAAGAACCTTTCTGTTTCCCAAAAGTGAAAGTCCTTTTGAGAACATTTGACAGAAAGGTTCTTTGGGGAAGCAAAAATGGTTCTTCTATAGCATCGCTGTGAAGAACCTTCTTATATGTATTACGTCTTTATATGTCTTTATATGTCTTTACTTAAAAAAAAAAATTGTAAAAAATAATGAAAAAAGCCGGATTACTTGGAGAAATTCCTTCAGTGTTTAAAAGCTTCTCAGGTTGAGACCTCAAGAAACTGGATGTAAAATGTCAAAAGTATGATTTTACAATTTTATGATTTTAGGGTGACTACTTTTAAAGATGATCAAATATAACAGTGTTCATTTATTTTGGATGGTTTTAGTCACAATTTAATTCCCACAGTTACAATTGTGTTATTTACTATAGAGTTTACTACTATAGTAAAAGTGAAAAACAGTGAGTAAGTGTTTCCAAACTTTTGACTGTCTGTCAAATGCATATAAGTTTTATGTTTTTTACACTAATAAATGACTAATGAATTTGGAAACTAATTGTCATTAAAGGACAGGAAACCAAAGCGTGTCAAAAACTCTCAGTTAAACAAAACTTTTAATGGAGAGGAACCGCTATCAGACTTCAGCAGACCTTTCACAGAAGGTCATTGATCCAGCGTTTAATTAAGGGCGGCATTAGACCTTCTAGCACATTTAACACAACTTTGATGTTCAGTCATTGATTCAATTTCCTTAAAAGCCTCGCAGACACTGATACGCCTTCACAGAAACCGTGGAGAGGATTGCGTTGACTCTGCCAGAGAAGTTTGAAGTTAAGACTGCACAAGGTAATACTTCCTGTGCTGTCTCTGTTAAAATCACTGGGGTATGAATACAGTATGCCATCAAAAAGAATTACATCGGTTCTGTGAGGGACGAAATGAAAGCCGATCATTAAATAAATGTCTGTCATGCAAAACATGGGCTTATTGATGTCATCTAATCGGTATGCTATTTAATTCCAGCTGTTAGTCCTGGTCATAAGCTTTTATAAATAGATTTATCTTACGTTTACGATGCACAATCCCACAGAATCCTGTAGGCCTACAGAGAGGGATTTCATTTGGTCAAAATAATGAATTGTCACGTCTGCCATCTTGGAACAGTCCACATTTCAGTTGTTGTCTTCACTCGCAGTAAAACTTTTGTGACTATTCCAAAATAACACAACACTGCAATTTTAATGTTTTCGCCTACGCAACGGCACATAACATTTGAAAATTATACATGAGTATAACTACAGTTGCTGACGCACTTCAAACCTGGGATTAACATCTGGATTTAGTAACATTAAACCATTAAAAGTATCTAGTAACATTTAAAGAACACCATTCCAGATATTAATTTTGTTAATGAGGTGGGAAATGTACTAACTCAAAAAAAAAATACTAACAGCTTTGACCTTTCCAATATGGTGAACGATTTACATACAGTATAGCAGCCTATGAAAACTGAGGTTTCTATGTTAATGTTAATGAGGTTTCTATGTGCCCAGTGTTTTGCTCAATAACCCTGTTCTTCATACACAAAACCACACAAGCACAGAATACTAGCAGGGCAGTTGGTTTGGCTCTTATTGTAGATGCGCTGGTATTGTGACCTGCCACCCAAAGCTTCACCCGTCACTCACCTGACAGACACACAAGACTGAACACACTTTAATTACAGGTGTTCCCAGCTCAGATGTTGTTGTTGTTGTCACTGGAGTTTGATGTCATTATGTTACTTTGACAGAACAGTTAACAGCTACTTGGGTGAGTGAGTGAGAGAGGAGGAGTGAGTGAGTGGAGAGTGAGAGAGAGTGAGAGTGAGTGAGTGAGAGAGAGAGAGAGAGTGAGTGAGTGAGAGAGAGAGAGAGAGAGAGAGAGAGAGAGAGAGAGAGAGAGAGAGAGAGAGAGAGAGAGAGAGAGAGAGAGAGAGAGAGAGAGAGAGAGAGAGAGAGAGAGAGAATTTTGAATTGTAACAAACATTTAATACAAATAAAAATCACCATTGCTATCACATTTAAATTACAATATGAATAAGACCAAAGGAAAATCCCATTCAAATAAAAGCTTTATTACAACACCAAATACAAAAGTAGCAGGATTATCCATATATTTATAATAATGAATTAATTCAGTTACAATGTAGCTGTAAACATATTTTGAACAGTTTGCCACATGACTAAAGCACAGACATATGAACTCAAAGGTGATGAAATTCATCATCTGGTTCTTCTGGGCAGCAGTTGTTTGAGCCGACACGCATGACTGTGTTTCCAGCACTGCTGGCTCAGTTGGTGAATTCGACCGCCCTTCCTTTACCAGACCAATGAATCCAGACCTCCTGAAAATCTGGTGCCGTGGCAGCTTACAGGCCCATCATCAATCTTCCAAATGCCTGGTGGGCCACGGTGAAGCCCAATGAATGGATGACACTGGGGATCATCGGTTGGTTCTGAGTCTGCTAAGGCTTTATCTGGACGGCAGATGGGTCTGAGAGCGCGGGAGCCAATGGAGAGACAGGGACAATACTGCGAGAGAGGGAAGCAAACATTAGTAACAAGATTAAAAACCAATCAAATCTCACTTTTACAAATGTATAAACTTTTAATGTGAAATTAGTCATTAATAAAGAGTTAAGAGAATATGGGCAAAAAGGTTTTTATAAAAGGTTTTTACCACACTCAGATGTCAATATTTGGTGTTTTTTAAAGCAAGTTTTTAAAGCATTTATTATATGTAAATCACGATTTTTCAGAGTCAAGTAAAGTGTTGTTTTCAGAATTTTACAGTTCATAGTCCTCATAAATGCACACATGAAAATTAAAATAACTATTTTATGTTCTTTGAAGAGTCATCTCTTCTATATTTCTTGAGTATTATTGCTTTAAGTTGTGTATTTTAATTCACAGAAATCATACAAAGTATGTCGCCTCTCAAAAAAGTGTGTTCTTTTTATCACACCAATAACGCATGTATTTTCCATTTTTATAATACAAAACTTCGTGCATTGACTGATATTTTTTGATGTTTGGACTTTCGTAAAATATACTGTAAATAAATCTACATATTTCTAATAAACACGTTCACAGTGAGAATTTTTACGTCAGGCTTTGACCTGAAAATGTCATGTCTCTAATACTGGAATCGCCCATGTGCCATCAGTTGGCACAACATTTGACCTAATATTTTGAGAAATGTCTCAGATGTTTTGTGTTCATACAATGGAAGTCAATTGGTAACAAAGTTGTTTGGTGACCAACAATGTGTTCTGCAGAAGAAAGAAAGTCATACAGGTTTGTAATAACATGATGATGAGGAAATGATAAAAGTACCCCCCCCCCCGTTTTTTCTACTGTGAATAACACATACAGTCAGATGTTGTGACAGATCTAGCTTGAAATGCAAATAATTCTGTAATATTTGAAGAATGCAGACATGCAGACTCGGGTCACTCCGTAATGGAGAGATTCAGTAGAGCGTTGCTAATGCTCACACACGCATTCACATTAGTGACAAGGTGTCGAGATGAGCTTATTAAATTCAGTATTTCCATAAACAGCCCTGAGGCCTAGAAAGAGAGCGACGCTCTGCTTCTCGTCTGCATGGTTTTATCTCCCTGTACGTTCATTTGGCAAAAAATGATTCATTCGCTTGTTTGTCGGGAGGTCAGTTTCATCCACAGTCCCTTCAATATTTCTTTGCAGCACACTTGAAATGTCATTGAAGGACCATTCAGATAAAGTGCATAACTTAATGAATGTAGAAATCATCTGAAAGCAGAATAGGACCATACGACTATTAAAATTACAATTCTGCATCTCTTTCTCTTACACACACACACACCGGAGCGCGATGCTCTTCACCGTCGATTTCCCCCGTGGTTGTGATAAGTCGAATCTTTTGCTCTCAGACTGTGATGGTGGAGGGGCAGATACAGTAATGCCTGATCAATCTGCGAGCGAGCGTTTCCACGGAGATGCATTAGTCCACTTGCTCGAGCAGAAGATTCCAGTGCATATCTAAATGTGGGAGTCGTGTGGGCCGACTGCAGACCGTGTGCTTGTTGAGACAGAGATAGAGCAGTGGAGGAATTGCCAGAAATGTTAGGAGATAGGCAATTATATAACCACTGCAAGCAAGTAAAATTATATTGATCTCCTAAATTTGGTTGGGCTTGCTTGTGGAAAGCTTACTGGCCTGAGCTTCGATATTCTGGTCCTTGGATATGATTTGGGCCATGTAGGTATACTGTTTGGGACTTTTTCCTGTTTGAATGTCTGAGCTTCAATGTTAAAATTCAGTGTGCTTTATAAATGAACAGGTTAAACACATACAGAATGATCAATTGAATCATGTTGAATCATGTATCTTACACTCTGAAAAATGCTGGGTTATTTTAAAAAAGGGACAAACCCAACGATTGTAAATTAACATATGCTGGGTTGTTTTAACCCAAAATGCTGGGTTGTTTTAATCCATGGTTGAGTCAAATACGAACTTTTTTGGGTTAATGGTTTTTTGGGTTTGTCCCTTTTTGACCCAATGCTGGGTTGAAAATAACCCAGCATTTTTTAGAGTGTAATTAATTCATCTCAAGCTAATTTATACAATTTCATACAATCACATTTGTACATTTTAGTTGGATTTGCCTTCTCTCAAGTTGAAACGAGCAGGAAAAGATGTTGATGTTTTACCATACCTATACCGCGGTGACCATGACTTTGGCCTGAATGCCGGAGCTCAGCAGGTTACCCACGCTGCACCTCTCTCATCTCAGCTGTCTTAGTAATGATTCTAATTGAGCCAGTCTTGTAGTTGTCTGTCATGTGTTTTGTCTCATTTGTTCAGCTCTCTTTCTTGTTGTAGGGAGACTGAAACCCTTTGCACGCTACCATTACCGCAAATCAGTACAATCTCTCTTTATCTTTCACATGCTACTTTTAGTTCTCTTTTTGGCCTATATATATACACTGAAATGTGTATGTGCCAAAATTGCTCATTTTTATAAATAAATCCATAATATATAATAATCATGAAGAATTAGTTCAAATAAAGAAATAGAAAGAAATAGTTCACATGAAGCGTGAGGTACATTTGATCTCACTCAACCTTCCCTTATACATTCATTTCATTTTAATCTAAAACCATCGACTAAAGTTCATGAACATGGTTATGCTCCAGCCACCCAAAATATAAGTCATTCTAATGCCTATACCGTATACTGTATAAAGTCAGACAAAACTACACTGGATTTCATTTTTAATGCATTCAGAAAAGCAGGTGACAGAGGAGATAGAGTCATCAATATCAGCCAGACTGTAGAATTCACTTCATTAGGCTGATGGTGAAGTCTGGATCCATTGCAAATACAGGACAAACTGCCAGCATGACAATACTGCCACCTGGAGTCCATAAGTATGCTTGCAAAGTTAGGAGAAAAGGGATGATATTTAGATTTGAAGCACTATTTGCAGTGTTTTCTGTTATTTTAATTCTATCTGGCTAAATAAGACAAGATCTCGCCTGTAAAATTGAAATTTTACAGCTTAGTACTGTACATGTGTTACTTTAAGGCATATTTTAAGATGAAATTTCATTTATTTTCAATCTGGTAAGGCATTCAGAAACAACAAAGGATGCAGTGCCATCTATTCAATTCTTTGCCAAATTCATTTAACCCATATTCATTTAAGGAATGTTGGTGCTGTTGTGGTGTTTGATATGGTGGTGATGTCACCAAATGGTCCTAAATTTAAATCCAGCCATGAAACAAAAACAGAGACACTTTTCCATATGCTACCCATTCAAACCCAAGGGCTTAAAAATGGAAATTATGTGAGATGAAGGAAGATCCAGGATTTATAGCTCAGATGTCTGTGATGCTCATTGAATTTTTAGATTCACCTCAATGGAAAATTTGCTCTGGAAAATGGTCACAGGTCCTTTTTTGAGTTAAAAGCTGGTCAGGGTGGGTCTGTGTCCTCAGTGTATAGTATGTGCATGTGTCTCACCTGTGAACTAGAACCTATTCTTTAGATCCTTTTCTAGTGGTCTTAAAACCAGTTAAGAAATAGGTTAGATCTTTGTGTTTCAGTGAAAACATTTTCAACATTTGTCTTTCTGAAATGCCCAGAATGATGGTGAATATAATTGAGCACTTTTATAAAACCTGTTATCTGCCACAGGTGAACACTTGGGACATTTCACTATTCACCAATTATCTAATTATGACAAACTATATATTGATGAAAAGGTCATAGACTCGAGAATAAATATTTGATCAATTTTCATAACAATAAACAGCAACTAAAAAAATAATAATAAATGGTAATGCTATTTTTTAAAATACCTGAAGTAAAAATTGTAATTGTAAATTATTATAAGTTGTAAAAATATACATTTGAAATAATTAACCATGTAAATAAAAAATTTGTATGTTGTGAATCGTTAAAAAAGCTTTTGATTATTACTTTTAATAACTTTTATTATTATTATAATTAAGCTCTTACCTAACATGCCCATAACCCTAACGTCAATAGGGCAAAGGAAGATCCTACTAAAATGTAGAAATGTAAAAATATTAAAGAAAGAAAAAAAGAAAAAAATTTACAAATGTGATCATGATTATAAAATACTTACAAGTTGCAATAGTGTGATTGTGTTATTTATTGTGTAGCTTATGTAATTACCTAATACAGCCTTATTTGTAATTGTGTTACCACAATTTCAATAATCATTATGTCCCAAAAACAGACATAAACTATTGAACCAGATAAGAACACACTCTTACAAAAATTTACCATGGTGTAACTGTCATAACCATAGTTTTTTTAGTAACCACAAATTTACCATGGCCTCACCACAATAACCATAGTTTAATCATGGTATTTGTAGTAAAACTATGGTTATACAAATGGTAATCAATCATGGTTACTACACTTTTACTATAATAAAACCACGGTTAATTTTCCTAAGGGTAGATATAAGACTGTAAGAGACAAGCGTACTTCTGTTTAAACCACGTGATCAAATAAAATGATGTCACACATGATGAATGATGAAAAGGGAAATCGCAGCATATCTGAAAAGCACTAATAAGAAACATTTGAACATATAAAAATAAACTGCTGTTTTTTTAACTTATATACTTACAACATTTTAATGTAAAGTTGATTCATTAAATCAGTAGTACATGGCACACACATGGCATTGGGTATGACCCAATAACTTTTTTCTGTGCTGTAACTGTTTGTCTTCAGGCCTAACAGACACAGCTGGAGATCATTTGTACCCTGTCCTCTTCTTCAGTTGTTCTCATCTTCTCAGATGTGGACAATGTGTTATCATGCTGGAAGGCCGAGCTGCTCTCTCATGATCACCTCGACTCAAACCCAGACTCTGTCATCATCATACAGCTATATCAGGTCTTTAAAGTAACACCGGCCGCTTGCACTATCGCCCCTGACAGACTAAAGCTGCAAACTCCAGTGACCACGACTCGTGACAACAAGCAGCGGGTTTGTGCTCGGCTGCCCTCAACGGCTACACATTACAGCTGCGACTAAATGTCCTGTCACGGCTGTGATTTGGAAACTAGCAGGAGAATGATGATGACACGAGAGGAGACGTGCACCCTCTGTCCGCTGTCATTCCTTGTTATTGAGAACTTACCGGAAAAATCACCTGAGGGAATCAAAGTCCGTCTGGCTCCCGTCACGATCGACTTAACGCGGGCTGATGGCTCCAGCGCAGAGGCTTCCTTCAATAGCTTTCTTTTGACTGTTTCTTTTGTGTTTTGTTGCCTGTATCAGCTTTTATCACTTTTCTGTCATTTGATCACTTTCCCATTTTCAAATTGAAGTTTTGCATTCATATAATGGAAGTAAAGAGGGTCAACTTTGTTTGGTTACCAAGATTCTTTAAAATATCAAATGTTGCTGCTTTGCAAAAGAAACTCATACGAGTTTGTAATGACATGGTGGCGAGTCAATGATGAAATAATCTATTCTAAAAAATCTAAAATCTAATCTAAAAAGACTATAAGACTAGCATTCAGATGGCTAACAAAATTACAATGTTTTTTTTAGAAAAATACCCCAGCAATCTCATGTCTCACAATGTGTGTCAAAAAAAGGATCAAAATACCATTTCGATATAACATGAAAATGTTTTCTGTCTACTTTTCCCAAGCTTTACACTTTTGCTGTATGACCAGTGTCTGGAGTTGTTTTTACTTCTCCTGTAAGTAACTTAAGGAGAAACATCTGTAGATCAAAGCTGATATGAAACATACACTCTTAAAAATAAAGGTGCTTCACAATGCTACTATTTTTTAATGAATCGTTCCATAAAGAACGTTTATTATCTGAAAAACCTTTCAGTTTCTGTTTCATCACAGGGTTCTTTGTTGTGTAAAAAGGTTCTTTGGACTATAAAGGTGTTCGTTGATGTCCGTTAAACTCCAACAAGATGTTCTTCTGTCAGAGCTCTGAGACATCAGGTTTGGCCTCAGCAGGCTGGAACTGATGGCCATGCAAGCAGGACTATACTGTAAATATGATTTAATTCTCTGAGGATTAATAATTAACACGACACTTCTGCGGTGTGTGTGTGGTTTCTGAGAGCAGATGTTTGCTAGAGGGCATCTTTCACTTCCTATCTACACATGAAACACTGCGTTGTCTGATAAAGAGAGAGAAATCGTGTCCTATTTTTCATAATGTTTATGCATTTAATCAAGTAGTTAACATGTAATTCATGTCAGAATGATTTTATTTAATTGTTCACTTGTATTAAGGGGAACATTTTAATAAACAGACGATAAAACCTTTTTACTCTATCAATGTTTTAGGAGAAAAGGAATTTGAATAATTTTAATAATATGTACCCAATTATGACAATTATACATATTTCTCTATGTATTAGAGAAAAAATACGACACAAAATTTATACAATGATCTCAAAATGTTGGTTTTTAATAAGGTTTAAAAACAATGAAATGAGCTGTAATATTTTTAGTGAAAATAAGGATCAGATGTCATCCAGTATTGTGTGCTTTTCATTAAATAATTGAACTTTCCTTAAATATCTTCATTACCCATGTAGAAACACCTTGTAATTGGTGTGGAACCGAAGACAATAACGAAATACTAATGATCTTCAAGCAGATCATTAAAAAAGTAAAAAAGTATCATTAAAATAAAAAAGTAAAAAGCAGATTGTAACATAAACGTTAGACAAAGTGACATGTATAGACCAAATAACTAACTACCTAAAATACAGAGATATTTTTTTCACATAAAATATTTAATGTCTTAATTAATAGGTAGAAATAAATAATTTATAATTATTTTTTATCTTAATAGGTGAAATTCCAGCTTGATCTCACACGAATTTTACAAAGAAAAAGAGCAATAGCCCCTACACCGAACTGTTACTGGTGTAAAAGCATATCGTACTAAAACATAAATGAAATTGTACGAATTCATATGAATTAGCTCATAAACTAGCTATGAATTGATTTTACACTACACTAAAAATAACAATGAAAAATGTTTTATTTACAACCATATCTTTCTGAAGAACTCTTATTCATATTCTACTACTTAGAACCATGTTTCTTAATGTGAAATTTCTTTTATCATCTGAAGTCAAGCCTCTTTAATTAAAGGCCTGATCTTTTGATCGTCTGAAAAACATGTCTAATAGAAGAAGATGACAAAATGTTCATCACAAGACGGCAGAAGACTTCTCACCATTCCAGTCTGGATCACAGATCATACCAGCAGGATGGATCTGATTTTACATTTTGGAGACGGATTAAAATCAAATGATGGGTGAACAGCACTAGAAGAGACTCACAGAATCTCCAAAGGAAGGTCAAGATTAATTGGATAATCTTAAAACATGTGGAAGAAATGAAAGAAATTCCTTATTTGGACATATTAACCAAACTTCACAACACGATATGTTTCCCTGCATTTCATACTGAAAATATAGAAATGTAATGCATCCCATAAGTAAAGTCTCTTTTCTGTCCTCTAGCTCTCCGTCACATACAGAAAATACAAAACACACACACAAAGAGAAGAGCCGTCTGCCTTTTTCACAAGCCATTAGTTCCTGGAGCTACATCAGAAGAATGTAGGAGCCGCGGAAACATTTCAGGAAGACACAGATGTCACGATCAAAAGTCAGAGAAGTTGCTCTGAGCTACTGGGATGATCTGTGTGTGTGTGTGTCAGTTTCAGCTACATTATGGGCAGGAATGAATGTTGACATTTGTTACATTCTAACATCCCAATTCAGTTCAGTCCTAATTCAAATACTGATTCAAATAAATAAAAAACATACTGTACATTATAAAATCAATAGACTACATAATATTATTATGTGTGTTTGAGTGTTTCAGATAACAAAAGCAAAATATCATGAACCATTCACGGTCAGTATATCCTCATGGTTTAATCCAAAAGGTCACACAAACTTCTGAATTTTTTAAGAATCATTATAAAAATATAACGTTTGTCCTTTTATAGCAGAAAGTGAAAGACAATTAGGATGAATACTTAAAATATGATTTTTTTATGTCTTATTATACTGTTTCTGGGCTTTAATGGGTCAATGACCATCATCAAAATATATGTCAATCAGGCCACCAGCCCCATCCTCATCTCCTCACATAAAGGGCTAAATGAGATTTCATGGGTTACACTGACAGTATTTGAACTTATATTATAACTTTTATAACTATCCTTTTAATTTTGAAAGACTTTTTCAAGCCTGTTATGATGCACATTTCGCACAGTATACAACCTTTTAGTTAATGTCAATAGCCCACCGGTCTGATCCCACATGTCGGCTTTCATGTTTTATAAGGACTTTCCATAGACATAATTACAACTTTACAAATTGTAAATTGTAACTGTAGTCCATAACCCTCACACAAACCTTTCTGCATTTTTACATTTTCAAATAAACATCAGTTAGTATGACTAATTATCAATTTACTGTAGATGGTTAAGAATTTTACTATCATAGTGGGGGCATTCAGATCACACAGTGTACATGTATAAAAACTGTATGTACACACACACACACACACACACACACACACACGCACACATACTGCACACACACACCAGGACCAGATGGTTTATTTGTGTCTTCCAGATCCTCCAGAACTGGAGCAGAGCCAACTGGGTCATTCACACACACACACACATGCTGAAAAAACACACCTTTTCTGCATTAAAACATACATAACCTACATTTCCTTCTCCTGTCACAATATTTCTGCTCGCTGTCATACACTATGAGGTGCTAAATGCCTCATAAATTAATTCGCCCCCCATGAGCCTCATGATTGTAAACTGTATACAGAAGACAATCAAGTATCAACGCAGAAAAAAATGAAGGTTCTTGGTCCAAATAAGAGACTATTCTGATGTAAAAAGGGACATGATGTTAGTCTAAAAACATTTTGTGAACATTTCGCCTGAGAGAAAAAAGGCTTTGTAAGTATCGTAAGGGCTCATGAAATGTCAAACACGTTCTGAAAACAGTTGAGAATGGGTTATAACCCCCTTCTAGCAACTTGTCTACATTTTCTAAAACGTTGGGATATTATTTATCCTGATATCAACTGCCCTGTTAACAGTGTTGAAAGAGTAAGAGAAATACAGATCAAAGGTTACTGGTTAAGGGGGATCTCACAAGCTATGATATAAACTGCCACGAGATTGTGATTATTTCTATACCTGACTGAATCTGAGCTCTGGACTGAAGTATAATATAAATGTTGTTCTCCAGACTCTCTCTCTAGTTCAGCAAATGTCACTGTCGTAAACCTGACATTGACTTTAAGAGAAGTGACCCACTACGGCGAGCGCTGCCCAACCCGCTGGACCAGAAGAATCGGCAGTGAAAGTATTGGGCAACTTTAGCGTCCACCCTGCTGGGCCCTGCCATTTCGCCCACGGGGCCAGAGCCCCCACCGGTCAGGAGCGCTTCATGTGGCTCCGCTCACTGTGCCGTGGACAGAGAGTCCTAGCAGGAACAACAAACAAAAGCAAGGGAGGATTTCACGGGTTGTGAAGATGTCACATGGGTGTCAGGGTCCGTGGACTAGAATAAACATCCATCAGTATAGAAGCGTGTCAATTCAAATGAGCAGAAAATGATCTTTTTCTCACATTAATAAAGGTCGGTCTTGCTGTTTGGTACAGACATTTTGTGTTTTGTCATTTGAGGCTAAATGTAAATTCTCTCTTTTTTAATCGCTGTGGATAAAAGCATCTGCTAAATGAAAAAATGCACATTAAAAATGAACCCAGCTGGTTATTTTTGTGATTTACAGTTTTCTATATAAAGTCATCCTACATAATGTAAACAACGACAAATTGACTGAGTAAAGCATGTCAAAGATATACAAATTAATGTTTAGGAAGCCAACTTTTTTCATTTTGGTGCAAAATAATTAGTAGGGTCAATACAATCAAATGTAATCAATAAAAAATGTTAGTATTTAAAATCATTAATTTCTGTATTATAAATGAAAAACTGAATAATGTCAAAATCTGTCAATCTTATAGTGAAAAACATGCACTGTATATTTTAGTCATTTTTTATGACGATGAGTATTTTGATGAGACTTTAGTAGAATTTCACAGACGTGGTCACAGATGGATGTGTAATATCTGTTTTTCAGATTTAGTAATGTATTAAACCCATAATCATGATTTAGAGGTATAAGGTCAACTCAATGTCCAAAATACCTTTTTTATTAATAAATATTTATCTCATGTCTAATGCAAATTTATACATACATTTAAGTTAAACTTACTTACTGTTCAGAACAGACAACACTATATTGACTATAGTGCTTACTGCAGTAACTCCAGGTTTGTTATCACCAGGTCTGAATAAAAAAATGTGATGTTATATATTTCAGCCAAACAAATATCCTACCTATTAAACTGTTACGGTCAAATGGAAATGAGAACAACTATAACTCTGAATGTTCTCAGTTTACCTCTAATTATAAATGAAGTTCAGTTTGTCTGGACCATTAAAATGATAATAATTAAATTACGGCAGGAGAGCATGTCTTTTAGTAAGACGACCCCTCTGTATCAATGTTTTCAATATTTTAAAGGACGTACATAAGGTTTTGTATATCAATATAAAAAGGAGCAATGTTATGGAACAATGTAAGAATGTAAGTCAAAGACAAAACAATCTAACTTTATTGACGTATATATAATGTACACAAGCTGTTGAGCCACTCATAACTCACAGTAAACAGGCTTGTTGCGCCATCTACTGACAGATACAGTTATGGCAGACTATTTAAATTACCACCTTGTTATTGCAAGTCACATCCTCTTTACTACTATATAGACACTTCTCTTACTCCTTCTTATAGCCTGTACAGTACACTGCATGTAAAATATTTTACGTTCCAGGTTTATGTTTAATCATATCTGCCTTTAAACAAAAAACACATGAGTTGGTTTAAAATAAGAAAAAAATTGTTTAACATGGGACTTTACATGACAAAACTATTCCAAAGGCACATTTCATGTATGACCACGTGTTTTTCTGGTACATATAAAATTCATGGTGCGTTTCTATGAGGGATGCTCAATATACAGGCAGTTACTGATGAACTTTAATATGTATATTGCTATTTATTTATAACTTAATTATAAGAGCTGGAGTCTTAAGTTTATTGTATACAGGCCAAATATATGTTATACCTTAATTTCCTCTATTGTTGTATAAACTTGTGAGGTATTAAATAGTTTTATCTCCAGTGATTTACTACTATTTCTATATATATGTATTTTAAAGAATCACAATAGGCATTATATCGTCAGTGCAGGCAGGAGAATCGATTATTTCATGAAGGTTACTGTGTTCTTCACACTGCCACATTCAGTCTTTCTTTCTGATTCTGGAAAAAAAATGTGCCCTATCTATGACACTCGTCATGTTTTCAGAGTTTGACGTTCAGCGTCTCTGATGTTGAGAAGGGGGATGTTTGCTCAGTCAGAAAATGTGTTGTGATAACACAGATACACTAGTATCTTCTCTGATGTGTCCTGAATACACCTAACATTTCTTGCAGGGTTTTTTTTACCTTGAATTCAGTTTGGCACGTGACTGTGTTGCACATTTACAATACAATCTTTCAGATTACATCCATTATTTGAAAACATTACCATTAAAATCATATTTTCTGCCAAAATACCATGGTGCATTTTTATTACTATGCTAATAATTTAACATTGCATACCCATTTTACAAAATGTAACATTGCATATTACCATTAAAAAAAACTTTACAGAAAAACATGCACTTTCTATGCACAGCGCAATACAATGCAAATATAATAATACCATGAATATTACATTTTTGTTCTGTATTTAGGCCGATATAATTTTATTTTACTTATTTCTATACTGTTTAATCTTATATCTGCCGCTATATGTATTTTCTGTAGCTGCTTATTCTAAACTGTGGAATAACTGTGGCCCTAAACGTGATAAAGCGATGAATAAAAACATGAAGCCGTTTACACTGCGCGCGTGGTGATTTTCTATTTATTTTCTGGTTATTTTCTAACCAGTATTGTAGTATTTTTTTGCCCCTATCGCCCTGATATGAAACGCGCGTGTTAGAGCATTTGAGAAATATTAGCAAAATTCCCCAGAACGGGTTTCATTCATAAAACACGGACGCTTTACGTGATTAGCCGATTGAATTAAGCTTTTTGCATCACCTTAAGAATGCAGTGCATGGTCACCACAAGGAGGGGGCGCGATTGGGTCAAAAAAAGTTTTTTTGGGTCAACAAGTTTTTTTTGAAAAACTTCATTTAATATATAAAACGTTCCAAATAATCAATTTCTTAATTATTAAAAATAATAACAGTAAACATATCGTTATAGTTAAAATTGTTTTTTGACCTAGTAATGCAGAAAACTGTATTTTGCATGGTACATAATATTTTATGCACTAATACAGTTAGGATAGAAAACAGAGTTTGCTAATTGTCATAAAAAGCTATAATACATTTTAAATGTAATTAAATGTAAATGCTAATAACCATAATCAATAATTGCAATTACAGTATCAATTTAGATTTAGATTTTTGTTATTATCGTGCAGCTCTACTTCAGGTCAAAACTTATATTCATATCAAAAGTGTTGCAATCGCTCCTCGCCTCCACTACTTTGTAGTGCAAACTGTACTGTAGCAGAGGACCTAAAGGAAACACCGTGTCGTCTCTGACCTGCAGGGTGGCATGGCAAATACGCATTAGTGTTAATATCTCTGACTGATTACCCTCAGTGTGAATATAAGATCAGTCATTAGCATTAGCAGGCCGGTGTGAGTGCTCTCAGCCCATTGACTGGCTTACTCTAGTGTGCGTTCAGGGCAAGACTCCTCACTGGGGCATATGCCTGCGTTTAACGCTTCAACCTGCTTCCACATGGTGAGTTTACATGTTTCTAGCAGTCTGCAAGTGTTTTATGAGCGCTCATTGGGGGTTAATATCGGTAATCAGTGTAGTGCGAACGGTCGGGGTATAACTAGGCCTGGTTTGTGGGATTGTGTGGTGTAGTTGGGCGATGTGTTGTGGGACGGTGGATGTATCTACTGACAATTGGGGAAGGTGTGATTTAAAGCATGTGGTGGAGAGTGACGTTCCTCTTGCAAAACATCTTGAAACGGGTAAAACCTTCAAGTGACATTTTTGTTTATGAGTATTTTATGTTGGAAAGTTGTTGTTTTTTAAGTGTGATGTTTCAAGTTCTATAACCAGGAATTATCTCAGCAGTCCAGTGGACGTCATCTGTTGATCTTTAAACATCTTTACACTGCAAAGTTGGCACAGAAGCTGCATTTGAAGTGACTGTATAAGAGACTCAGGTGTGCTCAGGTTGACTTATAGTGGTCTCACTAAAATCACTACTCCAGTGTTGATAGAGCATTCTGGGTGGTTGCATGTCTCCTCTTTGCAAAGTCATAACAGCATCCTCTCTATCATATAAGAGTCGTTACTGTAGATATGGCTTAAGTCTCTCTTCTAATTTAAGTGTCTTTAGATGATGTGCATATTTTTTTGTGTTTGGGGTTCATTAAAATCTGTAAAAAAAGATAAACAACATTCAGCCACAGTTTGTCTTACAAACTAACCCTAACCCAAAAAAACTCAGTTTTTAGTGATTTGTTGCATCTAAATTTTTCAACTGGCTCAATTAAAGTAAACTTAAGGAACAGACTGTTGCCACAATTAATAATTCACAGTTGTGTCAGTGACTAGAAAATGTTGCACTTTTAACAGGAAAGAGATAATATATGCTTTAAAAAGTTTTTTTTTACCTGTATTGCTTTGTAAATACATTCAGTAAAATACTATTCAAGAACCACTTTTGGCTTTAACATCTGTAGAAACTTTTAGTTTGTAGTAAAAAAGGTTCTTTAGACTATTGAAAGGTAAGAAAAGGTTTCTTAATTGAATAGTTCTTCAATGGTTCTTTGATGGCACCTCTATATGTGAATATATATTCGTTTTTTAGTTTTTTTAGGATTAATGTGTTGTATTTTCTGCCACATCATGTGCGCTTATAATGTAAGACACTACGATGCAATTTGAGATATTTATTTTCAGAGAACATGTGATGGAGAATGACGTTCCTCTTACAAAACATCTTGAAACAGGTAAAACCTTTAAGTGACCTTATTCTTGTTTATGAATATCTTATGTTGTAAAGTTTCAAGTTCTATTATCAGGATTTATTTTATGAAGTGCATATATTATTTTTTTTTAGGAGTAATGTGTTGTATTTTCATATAATGTAACACACTGTGATGCAATTTGAGTTATTTATTTTGTAAGAACTTGTTTTCTATGTAATCGGCTATTATGTCTTACGAATCTATTTTCTTTAAGTTCTTTTAAAAGAAGCCAATGAGATTCTCAAATCATTTTTAATTAATTTAAGTCTTGATGAACCATCCAAAATGTTCCTAAATCTGTGATGGCCACTGGACTCATTCAATCACATGTATTTGAGAGGGAACTACACACCACAAGGTGTAGATTTGATACTGTTATATATATCCTGAACAAATTCTTCAACGCACATTTAATTCCGCGTAATTTGAATGTACAGTGATTGAATCTAACATGGCGGATTCATGTTGCACTTATACAGAAGGCTACTTCAGCAGTGCATTTATCATTTGTGCATCCTCATTACCGCATACCATGATGCATTTATTTATGTTAAGTTATTATCAAATCACTATGCCGTGTCATTTTCTAACATGACACAAATTATATCACAGAAGATATAATTGGCGGTTAGCGCCAGTGCAGAAGGCAGATCCTCAAATTGTGTTGCTTACAGTTTGTGAAGCATTCGCACAAGCCAAGTGTAAAATCCATAAACACTCGGCTTCATAGACGACACTACACGTGTACCTACTGGCTGCGATATGAGCCGTGGTTGTGCTCAGTTTTCTCAAGTGTGTTAATGTTCTTCCTCACCATTGCCCCGCGGCCTAAGGGTCCCGTAATTAAATCTAGAGACTCAGCGGTGGATTTTCTGTCTTATTTGTGTCTATTGGGTTACCCTTATGAGCAACAGTGAGAAAATTTGCATAATATGGCAGGATATGCTCATTGGTTCTGCATGGCCGAATGTATGACCAATGTGAATCATAGTGAGAACTTTAGTTAAAGTGACCCAAATCAAAGCTTTATAACTTAGGATGAATATGATTACAACCATATCTGACATGAGTTGACAATTAAGGGTTTTCTGTATGTATGCCTGGGGCAAAAAAAATCTTGATGCTGATATTTAAAATAACCAACATTCAGTGTTTTTGAGTCAGTGTACCACTGTGTGAGTCAGTTACAGTACCAGTCAAAGGTTTAGACACAATTGACAAAAATGTTTCTCATGATATTTTAATCTATGTTTCATTGTTTGAAATTACTTTTGTAGACAAAAATATAATTGTGCCAACATTTTGATTTCTTTAATTAGAAAACTAAAATTTTATCTTTTTTATATATAATATATAATTAATTATTTATATATAATTTTACGTTTTTATATTTTTGAAATGTATTACTTAGACCAAATAATGAATTAAAAGCAGCCAATAAGAGTCCAGCCTAGATTTAAATTCCTTCAGTGCTGTTTAAAAAGCTTCCCAAGTTGAGACTTGAAGAAGCTGGATGATAAAATGTCAAGAGTATGATTTTACAAGTTTAGACAAAGGGTGACTACTTTTAAAGATGATCGAATATAATATGGTGTTCATTTATTTTGGATGTTTCCAAACTTTTGACTGGTACTGTAGTATTTAAATTACTCACAAATCACTCTGTCTATAATGTAACTGCATTACTCCTTACTAATTACTGCTTAAAATCTGTATCAACCTTGACCACAAGGGCATTAGAAATGAACCTGAAATGAGCTGTAAATGTCACACATTTCAATACATTATATTAATATATTTTTACATGAATTAAAAAACATTCAATTAAAAACATTTCTTATTTTACTCATACAAATATCTAAACTTAGACTTAAACTTAATATCTTTTTACTGTTGAATGTAGGTACTGTATAGTATGTGATGCAAGTACATCATAAAAAACAATCCCTTACTTCATTTTCTTAAAAAAAGTAATTTAATTACACTAAAAAATACAGAAATCCATTAAAGTCAACAGTGGTTTAATCAAAAATGAAAGCTGCTGGACACTTTTTACATTTACATTAAATATTTAATAGGTTCACGTTACTGATATTTATGATTTTAAATATGATTTTCTGCTTTTATACATTATAGAACGCTGATCTCATGGACTTTATTTATTTATTTTTCTTTACATTTATAAACTCAGAGTCAAAATTTTTTTTAACTCACCTGGAAAAATGAAAAGTGATTTTATCTTTTATATCACAATGACTCAGATATATCAAACATATTCATATTTAAAAGTCTAATCCACAAAATGCGGCACATACAAAAAACAGTCAAGACACTCACACATCTACTGTAGTAGTCCTGGAAAGAGAGCAGATGTGTGTTTGTGTCGCAGGTGGAGAGGCCAAACACACCCCGGGCCTTTATCTGTGAGCGAGCGCTTGACAGGAGAAAAGAAGTGACTTATTGCTCGATGACATTATATGTTTTCTTTCAGTTTCATGTTGCATTGATTTCCGTGAAGGTTCTGAAAATACCTCCAGCGCCCCTGAGCGCTATAAGAGCCATTTCATGAGGTACTACTGACTGTAGTTCTTCTTCAAACTATTGTTTAAAACTATTGGCCCAGTCCTTGTTTATAAAAAAGTGTGAACACAACCGCTGTTGGCATGCTGTATTACTCAATTATCCTTTGGCTTGTTGTGCCGTTAAATGCAATTTCACAATAGCAGCTCAGTCTACTACGACTCATTAGCAGCTCATGTTAAATCGCATCTCGAGCCGTGACACAAAGTCACAGATTCGTACCTTTAACTCCAGATGTGGCACCATCAGTCAGAATAATCGTTTAACAATGTGCATTGTGTGAACGCACACCTTAACACTGATCTCAGGCCAGAAACGAGACTGATTTGTATGTTCTGCTTGCAATTTTAGGACAAAAGATGGAAATTAGCAAAACAACAACATTGACAACAGTCATGTATTCAACATTATGCATTATTATAGTATAAAAATAATACATTTTCTTTCTGAAATCTTATTACAATACCAAAGGTTAGACATTAGTTAGGTGTATAACTTAGATTTTTGTGATACACCCTAAAAAGATTTTTAGAAAAATCCATAATGCAGTAATGTTTAAAGCATCTCTATTGATCTTGTATGTTCAAAGTATCCTTTGGCATTTTCAAACACTTAACATGTTGTTTTAGTACATGAAAGGGTGATGGTCCTACAGTTAGGTAAGGTGTATGTATGTATGGGGAGTGGTAATGGTGGCCAGCCGAAAGCGGTGACCTGGCTTGTCGTTCAGTGACCTGTGAGAGGGACATAATGAAGTGTGAGTGATCGTCACCTTAACCGCCACGTGACAAGCCATTCCAGCCCGAAGCACATCTGTTTCAGGCAGCCAGCCATCAGAGCCCACGTTTAGCTCTGTCATGCCGACCCCCCGGTCCATCCACACTGTGCCCCTGGGATGGCCCCGGCATCCAACCCGGTGCAATATGGTCCAGCGAGAGGATCGGGGATGATGGCACAGACCACAGAGAAAGACCAGCTGTCAACTCTAGGGGCCAGTGTCAGACACATGGAGATTTATTTTCATGATTTTATATAGACACTTCTAGAAGATACTTTTGAAAAACATACAATAAATACATTGAGTAGATGCACATCTGGAAACCCCTTTCCATTAAGCCTCTGTGACCTGTACTTGAGTCATATTAAAGGTGGTTTATGATGTCAGTCAAAGCGTGTATTTTTTTACATAAATAACTGTACATATAATGTCCATTATAGATGAATGAGCACACATTTGATAATATAGTTTAATGGGTATTTTTATAAAAAAAAACACAATTTTCTTAAATTAATTAACTCATTAAACATTTAGATTTATGGCCATTTAATCATGAAACTTTAATTAATTATGGCAGCTTTAATTTTGGTTACATATAATTTAAATACACACTTTTTTCTAAAAGCACCAATGCACAGAACTTCATACCATTTTACAATGGCCGGTTTGTTTTTGTATTGAAAATGTTATGATTATGTTGTGAGCACTGATGATACACTATATAATTAGTGATTAAAATATTAAAGGACAAAATTACAACTCGCCTGAATTATTTAAGAAGCATTTTATTGAATGTAAAATAACAGCATTTGCCCTTGTTAAAGGTTTATAACTCACAAACACAGAGAACGTTATTAAAGCAGCTGTATAGCATTATGATTTGTCTCAAAGAATACCTTACAAATAAAATATTCATAAAAATACAACAAAAAGACTACTTGAGAATAACTGCATTTTGGCTAGTTCATATTAACATTACAGTATATGCAGAGTGAATGGATTTGGTAAATTCCTCTCAGTATTTAATATCTAACCACATTGTTTTTAGTAAAACTCAAAAGATAAAACCACAGATAACAGGTGCTGACATAAGTGATATGACTGATATGATTTCACAAACAAACTTTACATTAATACTGTGTATTGTACCTGAATTTATTACAATTCATTTGCACCAGCAGTTTTCTGAGATATTATTTCTGTAGCTGAATTTGTAATAAAAGCAGATGTGCAAAGCTGATAAACAAACCAAAAATAAAATCATAAGTAAGGGATAATATACTGTGATCATTATAACAAAAAAACCTCAAAGAAGATCAAGTATTTAACAGATCTGTGTAATAATAGCAGATTTTGCCACAGTTAGAGGAATAAAATCAGATGTACAGTTCTACAAAGGTTTTTTTTACATTGTGTGTTATTTAGGGTGGAATGAGATGATCAGTGGAGCTGAATTTGTACCTTTTTCATTAGGACATGGACTAAGTGAAAGTTTCTCAGTGAAAGTTTGACCAGTGAAAGAGTAGATATGAGATCTGGACTCCACATCATAAAACACACCAGACCCTCCTCATAATCCACAAACACCCCACCTTCTGTGGATTCACTCTCAGAGACAGAGAGACAAAAGGACCAGCAAAGGCAAAACAATTATTTCCATCTCTCAGAATCACAGTCCAGTATCCATCCTGAGGAGACAGTGTGATCTGTCCCTTCCTGTTAATAGATTCTCTGGCCACTCCTAAAGTCCAGTCAGTTTTTCCCTTCACCTGAACCTCAAAATAAAATCTCTCTGAGGAGAATCCCTCTTTTCCCAGAACACAGACACAATAATCAAATCTCTCTGGATTATCTGGGAGTTTCTGTCTAATGTCTCCATCTCTCACTTGTTTTCCATCTTCAGACAGGATGAGTTTTGGATGAGCTGTATCAGGATCCAGAGTCACATCCACTGAGAGAGAGATCAGAGAATATGAATGACATCATCACAATATAAAGATGTTGATGTGTTTATAATTGTAGAGGTGAGTATGTGTATGTAAAGTATTATTGTTAGTGAATGTGAGAGAACAGTGTAGATCACACATTGTACCTGCATACTGCTGTATCCTCCTCAACACTGTCAATGACAAATCACAAGAAAACATCATCAAGAGTTTATTAACATTTACAGTATGTGTACAAGAACTATTTATCTGTGATGTCTAGGGTAGCAAAGTTTTTCTTTTGCGCCAAATCACATTATATGTATATGCCGGGGTCCTCTGCACAGATCTGAACCATTTTGTTGAATTGACTGAGTTAAGTTACACAACAAAATCTCTAGTGTTAAATAATACTGCTCAATGTCTATTATGAGTGTACACTACAGGGTGTAAAGTAATGAAGCAGTATTGCTATTAATTAGATTAGTAGGAATTAAATTTCCTAAAATTTAATGAACATTTTTAACAAGAAGAATCACTGAAAAAGATGAATAAGAACGGAAAAACAAACAGCAGAAATTTCACAGCAGATTTCCTCCAACTGACTTACAGTCACACAGTCATCCACATCTACAACTTCTCTTGTTAATTAAAGGAAAGAGATTCAACTGAAGTATTTTATTGAAAATAGGTTTTGGTTAAAGTGGCCATTATGATCAGTCACACTAGACTTATTACAAGCTTTTATTGTTACCTTCAATGTTACCTCCACCTGGAAAGGTCACGCTGTGGCGTACATGTATTGGTCACACATCTTTATGTGATACAAATTCAAAGGTCAGAGTTCATCAGACTTCAGGACTAAATGAAAGTCAATGGATTGAAAATTGTAGTGTGACTGTTGCAGTAATTGTGCACTTTTCCACTGACTTTCATTTGATTCATTTCTCTCAGGAACTGCAGTGCTAAACAAAACTTATTTAAAACTAATTCTCAATAAGAGCTTTTGTGGATATTTGGTAGAAATTAAGTTAAAGTAGTTTGTAAGTGAAGATGGTAATGATGTTTTTGGAGTTGTTTAATCTTCTCTGATGAGATCTTGGGAGATTGAATGTGTTTATCTGTTTATGTACATCTAAAGCTGTGTGTCTGTAAGTCTGTTGTAGTTGTTGTGTTTTTCTATGTGTTTTCTCTTTCTGGTCCAAAATCAGACTACACTTAATATTTCTGACCAGTCGATCTAGAGCTCAGAGGACAATGCATTTATTTTTTATGTGTTACACCTAGTGCTACACAAACTCTAACTTTATCACAAGTATACTTTATGTATTGTTGTCAATTTGTCTGCTAACAATGTCTAACATGGACATGCAGAATTCTTTGTCAGTTTTGAAAATGTATGAACATCTCCACTATTACTACATAGTTCACTGAATGTGGGTCTGAGAATATCTTATGTGACCATATAACAAAAAGAATTATGCTGAACAAGTTAATTATATTTTCACCTACCAGTTTGAGTGAGTTTGTCATCTAGAGTCTCCTGCAGTTGAGTCAGAGCTCTCCTCAGAGTCTCCACACTCACATGAGTCTTCATACTGATCTCACACCAGTTCTTCATGTCTGGACGTCTGTACAGGGATGAATCAATCTGTACAGGGAGAGAAGAGAGAATCTACAGAGAGAGAGAGAGAGAGAGAGAGAGAGAGAGAGAGAGAGAGAGAGAGAGAGAGAGAGACTGACCTGTAGGAGGTGGAGATGATCATCACTGTGTGAGAGCTGCTCCAGCTCACTGTCTCTCCACTTCAGCACAGTGATCTCCTGCTCCAGATCTTTAATGAGATCTTCATCCTGTTTCTCTGTTGCTTTCTGCTGCTCCTCCATCATCTCCAGCAGTTCAGTCTGACATCTCTCAATGGATCTGATCAGAGCGCTGAAGAGCTCAACACTAGCTGCTTTCTCCTCATCTGTGCTGATCTGAAACAATCAGATTACCATTCTGATTAATTATCTTTATTTATAAGACAAATCAAAACATTATGAAATACTTTACATCTCTTACTCACTTTTCTGGGTTCTGCTGAGTGTTTGATGTCTTGAATCTTCTTGATTCTCTCCCGGATCATCTGCTGAACGTCTGTGTGTGTCTTCATCAGTTGAGTCTATAGACAGACAGCAACACACAGACACATTTTATCACCTTCTGACAAAAGATCATGTTGCCGGTGAATGTGTAACAGGTTATTAAATCATGTTGTTAGTATCTTGTACCTTCTTTTCTTTACTCTCCTCCTCTAGAGGAACAGTGTTGTGATTCTTGTGATCTCCATCAGTACAAAACACACACACACATGTCTGATCATCTCTACAGAAGAGCTCCAGAGGTCTCTCATGTTTCTGACATATATAGTCTTTTATATTCTCCACAGGATCCATCAGTTTGTGTTTCTTTAAACTCATTTTCTGATGAAATTCCAGGTGAGTTTCACAGTAAGAGGTTTGACACATCAGGCAGGACTTCAGGGCTTTCAGCTTTCTTTCATCACAGATGTCACAGAGAACTTCAGATCTTCTCAAACTGAACTTTTCCTTAAAGATCAGCACAACCTGTCTAAGTGCTGTGTTGATCTTGAGATCTGGTCTTTTACTGAATGTTTCTTTACAGATTGGACAGCTGTAGATCTGACTGTTGTCCCAGCACTGTTTCAGACAGCTCCTGCAGAAGTTGTGTCCACATGGAGTGCTGACTGGATCACTGAACGCATCCATTTCATACAAGGATCACACTCTGCGCTTTCATCCAGATGTTTCGGCTGAAGTTCACAGGAAACAAAGAGCTTATGATGGAGTGAGACAGAATTTGCGAGAGAGAGGAATTGGTAAACACAGGATCATTTACCCCGCTTGTCTACTTCTTGCTCATCAGGAGAAATCAAAGGTGTTTGACACACCGGCGGCAGTCGAAAGCTTCATTGAAGAATTAGACAAAGAATTATGGTGGGCTCAATCCAGCTGGACTATTAAAATTCTGAATGTAGGTCTAAAATAATTCAGATCATACATTATAAACGTTATCCGATATTGTTTAATCGAGACCAATTTGTGAAATAATAATTAAGTATATTTAGGTGGTATTGTTCTCTGGAAATGTGAAAATGTGTGTTTATAGTTTAATATAATATGTGAGAGTAATGTTACAAATAGGGTTGTGATGACAAATATAAACAGAAGTACCTGATAGTTCCTCACGGGTGTGTGGTGTGTGCGCCATATACGGAGTATAAAGGGTGGGGGATCAAACGCAGTATGGGCCTTACTACTGGCGAAATCGGGGTTGTTGTTGAAGCAGTAATGGTTTTATTAAGACACAGGTTCCCTGATTTTTTCATTCAGGATCCATTTAGTTTTATACTACGGGGCAATTGAATGCTTCATGCTTCGTATAGATGTCTTCTTAAACAGTTTGTTGACATTTTTTTTTTTACATTTAAATGGTTCAAAATACTGTAAACTTGACTGGCAGGTGACATGACAGCTCCATCCAACAAGCGCCGATTTTAATGCATCCCACACATCTCCTTATAAAGAAATTATGACACTTTTCTATTCTGCATTTCTTCATATAGATGTCTTCTTATGCACCATCGACAACAAGCCAAACTTAACGCGTCACACACCTCTCCTATAAAGAAATAATAGTCATTTGTTATTCTGCACTTTTTTGTATCGATGTCTTTTAACATTAAAAGCAACCTGTAGGCTAGCTATGCAACTGGACATTAAACACTTTGTTTACGTGGATATTTATGTGTGTTTATGTGTTTTACGGGAATGTTTGTTTCTTTCTGGGTCACTATAGTTGTATGGGTACCCGTTGTCCGCCGAAAAATCAATTGCTAATATGTTGTTAACATTGAAGAGACCACAGGAGGACATTATTCATAACATTACTCCCGTTATAAGAAACCGGCGGCAGCAAACACCAGACAGCTTAACTCTACACCTTTGTGCAGACATACCTGAATGGATTAATAAGAAACAATTTCACAACTTACCAGGTATTAAAATCACCTCAGTTTTCAAGAAGTTTCCGTTGCTTTCCTCCGCTTCAGGCTTTGTGGAGCACATTTTACTTGCCTTCCTCGTTTTTTCAATTAATTAAATGAGAAAAAACAAAGAAAATAATTGGACAATTGCGTTTAAATTTACGTTTGTATTTAAGAGCAAGAAATGACAAGAAAACCGCAGGTAAACTTACTAAATGAAACATGTTAAGTAAAACGACAAAATATTACTTGTTTGAAAAAATAAATAATGTTAGCTTTATTTACAAGAAACACAATTTATTACAGTGTATGATAATATATTAAAATAAAGTGGTTCAGATTAATATATATATTACAGTATTGTATTGGTTTGATTAAAAGGTGTTAAGCGATTCAGAACGCAATGGTGTGATGTCATCACCATACGCTCTTGTAATTTGCATAAAACCACATGCGTAAAAACGTGCAATTTCTTGAGAAAAGCGTCAGTGCAATTTCACCAAAGTTTTTATATATTTACAAAGTATGATATGTATTTTATACTGTATATATAAATACTATAAATCTAAGTCATAAAAATCAACAACCGTTGACTGACCTACCGTCATGTAAATTTAACAGCAAAAGCGTAGTATATATATAAAAGCGTTCACAGTCTTGTTTTATAATTGCGAATTGGACTCATAGTCCATGAAGGAGCTTTAAGGCACCATCCTTCCTTCCGTAGTTAGGGGGACCAGTCTCAAGATGTTGATTAGCTGCCTGGCAACAGGCCGCAGTCCGTGCTTGAGGCACCAGTGCTTGGTAAAGCACAGGTTCCTGATTTTTCCATTCAGGATCCATTTAGTTTTATACTACGGGGCAGTTGAATGCTTAGATGCTTGGTATGATGTTTTCTTAAACAGTTTATTGACATTTTTATTTTATTTAAATTGTTCAAAATACTGTGATCTTGACTGGCAGGTCAAATGACAGCTCCATCCAAAGCCCCAAACTTAGCGAGTCCCCATCTCCTATAAAGAAATGATAGTCATTTGTTATTCTGCACTTTTTCATATCGATGTCTTCTTATGCACCATGCACATTTTGTCAAAAAAAATCACATAAATGTTTCTATGGCTAAAAATTTCTCTGATCTTCACTGGCAGGTCTTTTTCTTAAACTGACAGCTGCATTAAATGCGCCGAATTTAACGCGTCCTCCAGCTCTCCTACAAACAAATGATAAAACTTTTCTGTTTTATAAAGTGTGTATTAAAGAGAGAAAAAAACATGTTCAAATCATTCTTCAAGTCATTCTTTATATTCCGATTTAGACTGTAACATTAGGTAATGCTCCATAAACTAACATGAACGACTGTATTGACATGAACCAATATTAACAAAAATTAAGAAATGCTGAAAAACTAAATTGTCCATTGTTAGCTAATAAAAGCATTTACTAATACTAACAAAACACACCTTATTTTAAAGTGTTACCATGTATATATTAATTAATACATGTAACAATCTTCTTTTAAGCTGGCCAGAGCTCTTTATAACATATTAAAAGCAACCCGTAGGCTATATATGCAACTGGACATTAACGACTTTGTTTACGTGGATATTTATGTGTGTTTATGTGTTTTACAGGAGTGTTTGTTTCTTTCTGGGTCACTATAGTTGTATGGGTACCGGTTGTACTCCGAAAAATCAACTGCTAATATGTTGTTAACATTGACGAGACCACAGGAGGACATTATTCATAACATTACTCCCGTTATAAGAAACCTGCGACAGCAAACACCAGACAGCAACTCTACACCTTTGTGCAGACATACCTGAATGGATTAATAAGTGACAATTTCACAACTTACCAGGTATTAAAATCACCTCAGTCTTCAAGAGTTTCCGTTGCTTTCCTCCGCTTCAGGCTTTGTGGAGCACATTTTACTTGCCTTCCTCGTTTTTTTCAATTAATTAAATGAGAAAAACCAAAGAAAATAATTGAACAATTGTGTTTAAATTACGTTTATATTTAAGAGCAAGAAATGACAAGAAAACCGCAGGAGTAAACTTACTAAATTAAACATGTTAAGTAAAACGACAAAATATTACTTGTTTGAAAAAATAAATAATGTTAGCTTTATTTACAAAAACACAATTTATTACAGTGTATGATAATATAATAAAATAAAGTGGTTCAGATTAATATATATATTACAGTATTGTATTGGTTTGATTAAAGAGTGTTAAGCGATTCAGAACGCAATGGTGTGATGTCATCCATGCGCTCTTGTAATTTGCATAAAACCACATACGTAAAGCGTGCAATTTCTTGAGGAAAAACGTACGAATTCCACCAAAGTTTTTATATATTTACAAAGCATGATATGTATTTTTATACTGTATATATAAATACTATAAATCTAAGTCATAAAATCAACAACACGTTGACGACCTACCCGTCATGTAAATACCAACGGCAAAGCGTGAGTATATATATAAAGCGTTTACAGTCTTGTTTCGGTACGGGTGGACTCATAGTCCATGAAGGAACGCAGGCACCATCCTTCCCTTCCGTAGTGCCGGGGACCAGTCTCGCATGTTGATTAGCTGCCTGGCAACAGGCAGCAGTCCGTGCTTGAGGCACCAGTGCTTGGTAAAGCACAGGTTCCTGATTTTTCCATTCAGGATCCATTTAGTTTTATACTGCAGGGCAGTTGGATGCTTCATGCTTCATTATGATGTTTTCTTAAACAGTTTATTGACATTTTTTATTTTATTTAAATTGTTCAAAATACTGTGATCTTGACTGGCAGGTCAAATGACAGCTCCATCCAACGCGCGCCGATTTTAACGCATCCCACACATCTCCTTATAAAGAAATTATGACACTTTTCTATTCTGCATTTCTTCGTATAGATGTCTTCTTATGCACCATAGACATTTTTTCATGTTTAAAGGGCTCCAAAGGCTGTGATCTCAACTGGAAGTTTTTTCGCTTGACAGCTCCATCCAACGCGCCAAACTTAACGCGTCCCACACCTCTCCTATAAAGAAATAATAGTCATTTGTTATTCTGCACTTTTTTCGTACACTCTTAGAAATTGACTCAAACTGTGTTAAATTCTTACACATTAATGGGTGAGTTCCAGGACAACATTTGTTGTGTTCATTTCAACACTGTGTTAATGATTTCAACACAGTAAATGTGTTACAAAGGTTAACATAAAAATGTGTAATACTAACACATTATGCGCTGTTCTTGGCTACAAATTTGTGGTACCTTGGATTAGAAATGTGGTACTTTTTGGCATAAAATCAGTGAAATAAAACAAAATAATTTGAGTTCAAAACATTTAATGTCAAGAATATTAACAATAACATTCATCACAATGCACAGAATATAACATAGGGTATTTTTTCTCATTTCATTAGCCATAACATTTTATATCATCTCAAAACTATGTATCTGGGACTGACATAGATCTGATCATCCACAGCTGATGAGGGGAGAAATAAATGTAATTAAACACACGGAGCTGCTGCTTCACCATCAGTCTGTGTATTGTTTTTTTCATAAACATTTAAAACAGTTAAAGTATTTTCTTTACAGTCCAATGAGTGATGGCATAAAACAGAGTCAATTACATACATTTTTTCATATACTTCTGTGTCCACAATAAAAGATATAATATAATATATTAATTTATAACATATACATATATATAACATTCTGCTGTGATACACATTTGAAATAACCCTGAAAATCAGCAGAAAATTCAGCAGAAATGATCCTTTGGTATACATTTACGAGTACAAACACATTTTATCAAACTAAACTGTTGCATCATTCATCAAAAACACACATCACATTAACAACTGTACTATCATGCTATTTGTCAGACCGCATGGTCTCAATCTTTAGTATGAAATGCATGACTAGCACAGACTATTCAAGAGGAAATCTGGAACGAACTTTTATATTTATTAAACGTAAGATATTTATGACTTTAAACAACATCGTGTACATGTTTTATAACTCTCACATGTTAAGAACATATCCTTATTGTTTTATATAATTCATACCTGATGAGGGAGAAATAAATGTAATTAAACACACGGAGCTGCAGCTGCTGCTTCACCATCAGTCCGTGTATTGTTTGAGCAGCGCGCCCCTCCCCTCAGGTGAACGCTTCCCAAGGCAAAAGTAATCAAATTATCAGTGATCGATCATCAAACAAAAATAATATATATAATGTAAAGTACATTATAAAAAACATATTCAATGTCAAATATTTTTTATTATTTTTGTACCCAACACAAATGTCGAGGGGTCTGTTATCAGACAGACCAGAAGGAATCCTGACTAGTTTGTACTCTTCCATCCAGGGCCTTGCACAGACATTTTGAGAGGCAGTGGCCCAAACCAAAAAAGGGGGCACTAAGAGAGTGGGTGCATATTAATTCAAATTTATCTGCTTGATACAAATATACGATTAAAAGTGAAGACAGTACACAATGTATTAAATGTCAGACTTTATTGTAGATGTTTTGATAGAACATCACAATTACACATTGCTGATAATAACCTGTTACATTTACAGCAATGGGACATAAACTTAATTACAAGAATTAAAATGTGACAAACTGTCTGCTAAATATTCTATACTGATTTACCTGCTGGCTTGTTGGAGCTTTGAATCCACGTTTGCAATGTTGAACTGCGTTTAGCTGCCTCCTCCACTCTTTCTCTCTCTCTCTGTCTCGGTCTTCTTTTTGTGAAGGCATAGTTTTTGTCTACAAAGGTGTGCCAACAACAGCAAATTTGGTATTGTTTATATTAGATCTGATCAGGTACAACAATTTGATTAGACAAGCATTTAATTCTAAGAACGTGGATATTGTACAAGTAGTTAGCATTATTAGAAGACCAAGAGCAAAACATTACCTACAGAAATACAAAAACAAACTAACAAATTACTAATTCCATGCGGATAAATCACTGTCAGTATGTATGTGGATTGTAACACATCTAATGTTACCTGTTAATGTGACGAGTTACGAAGCCGTGAACTGTCGTCCTCATCTCCACTCTCCAGTGATGCTGCGTGGTAGTGAGAGGAAAACCTGGAGCAGATGGCCGGGATCAGTGGCAGTGGCTCTAGCCACCGGGCCCACCCTGTGCACTGCCCTGCTTTTCCATCCTTTGTACTACATCACGAATAAAACTGATCATAAAATATTTAACATGAACAATCCTTAAAAAGCCAACAAAATGTTTTGTCTACCATTGGGAATAAATGAACAACTTCCCCAAACACTGGTTCCTGTTCAGAAGTGGGTAACATCAAAATGCTCCCTGTTCTATATGTGTGTCCACTGGAAATGGACTGAATTTGACACATGAACTGTCTCTGGTATACCAGGGATGGCATGTCAATGAAACAGGGAACTGTTGGCAAATGTAGGGATGGGTATCGTTAAGGTTTTAACAGTATTACTACTTTTATCGATACCACTTATCGATCCGGTGCCTACCGGTACTCTTATCGGTACTTTTGTTGTGTTTTAATAAAAAACAAAAACTAATTGAGAACAGAATTAACACTTTATTTTTTAATTTAAAATAAAATAATTATCTATAGCCTAACAAACAGCAATGTTTGAGCAAATATATATTATACAAAACAAAATAATTCAAATAAACAATTTCTTTTGTAAAGAATGTCCAGTGCTTTAAAAGCAACACAGTTGGGGCAGGTAGACTGCAAAAGAACTGCTGGGCTTAAAAGTTATACATGTTTGGAACTACTTGCAATGTACACTACAAAATATAAGTGTATGTATTTCATCACTACAAAATCATTATTAGGTCATTTCTACTTTATCATTTCTTAATAAGCATAGTTAATTCTTATTCATCTATTAGTAAATGCAGTACTGTAAAGGTATTTTTAATGTCTATGATTTATTTAGCTTACTGCAGAAAAAATACGTATGTTATTCATAATTTAACTGAACGTGATGTATTTATTAAATTATTAAATACTAATTTAGGGAGACCTTATAGGATGCTTATGTCGTTGTTATTTGGGAAGATTGCTAGCACATTTACCTGAGGAGGTGGATGATGAACTAACTAGGCACCAGGGCTAGTTTAATACCGGGTTTCGGTACCCATCCCTAGGCAAATGTCACCAACTGTTGGTGACTCCATATTGATCCAGTTCCTACGATGATTGAATGTCTTTTCCATTGCATTTCTGATGGAGGCAATGTTCTCAAATGATGGCTTCATTCTCTTGATTAAAGTCAACCATTCATTTGGGTCTTCATCAGCGGTTGAAGTTGCTGAGGCTCCTGTTGACACACTGCAAGGAGCTTTGCGTTTTTTCTGATAGCGTCGCTGTCCCTCTTCAAGGTGCCGTCCCATATTTCGAAGCTTCATTTCCATGAATCCTTTATGGGACAGAGGGTCATACAGATGCTCCTACAAGTTTTTGAACAACACACATTTGCCAATAAAATATACATTTCAGCAGAACTGTGAGCCAAATTATGGTAGATTTAGTTTTAATACTTACATATCTTTCATTCTCTCCAGCAGTCCTGAGATTTAGAGAGGGAAAAACTGCAATCAAAGATTTCGTTAAATTCAACTTGTCTGCAGTAGAGGGGTAACTGTTTGAGACAAATACATGACACACATGCAAGTAAAGTCCAATGGAAAGTGCAGGAATCCATTATGAAGATGACAGCACATTTGAATTGAATTAAATTACAGTAAGTACAGACTGAAATATTTGAAATTATAATTATTTACTGTATATGCAAATTATTGCAATATCATGGCTGTATTGATTTCCAGCACCCTAGTTTATGGTGCATCACTTTAAATCATATCACAAGTTACAGTAATGAATAGAATCTGTACTTAAAACATGACAAACTTACAATCCATGTTTTGCAACAAGATCACCAATGCTGATAGTGATGATTTTTCTTCTTGTCTCTGTAGATAACACGCCTGTACGCTGATATTCAGCTATTGTATTTGATGCCTTTCTGGTCAAGAAGGACTGTAATGGCAGTGAGTCTTCAGTCTAATAAAGGATAAAATTAACAGATCGAAAGTTTAGAATGTTTAATTTAGTTTCAATAAATTATTTAGTGAGAGTGTTACTGCAGTGCTCACCTGAATGTTTTCAGTATCGGGAGGCTGAATCAGGATGACTTGTAGGCTGATTACAGTGGCAACATGAACTTGTTGCCATGAATTTGTCAGTTATTGGAGCTATCACAATCAATGTACTCGTTGAAGTCTTTGTTATATTTCAGAAATCGTTCTAACTGAACAGTATGGGGAATTCTGAATAACAGTTTCAAAAGTTGTGAAGCATCACAGATGTGGAAAATATTTTTGCATATTTGTGAATTGTCTTTATAGATGCTAACAAGTACAGATTTGGTCCGTCCAGTAACCAAATTCCCAGGTGTCACTGGCCCAGGATCATATTCAGCTGGGTCCATTTTCTGTGTATAAACAAATATGCATTATTTTACAATTATTATAAAATGACAAAGACACATTACATTGTTATGTAGATTAGCACTGCCTCATAAACAGACGATTATTCTCATGAAAATTCACATGATATGGCATGAAGAACAATTCATATGTTGCAATCGTGTGTTTATTTTCCTCTTTCATCAGTCTGTGTGTCTCAGTCTCTCTAACATCTCTATCTGCAGGTTATCCTGCTAATTTTGTCCATATTAAGAATTTCGCTGGAACGTCATATGATTTTACTATTACCAGTGTTTAATGCTACATAAAGCTCACGTGGCCCCATTTTCAATAAAAAAGTAGAAAAAATAATTCTCTCTAAATAAAGTAAAACATATGACCATCCATAAGTTGTGTACAACTGAGCATACTTTAGTACTAAAACGACATTGTTTAGGACTGATCTATTTTTTTCTTGTGGCCTGGTTGCATGTGGCAAACACACTATCAGACCTTTATCATGACATACATTTTGGGTCAAGCCTGGTACGGTTTTGACAGTGGAGAGGTTGTGAACCGCAACACAAGCAATCATTCAAGCCAAGACAATTTTGCAAATAATTAACGATATATGGCATTTTGACATTCAAGTTAATACATTTGATATCTTACTGGTGTGCTAAAATGGCGCCAAGACGTAAAACACAACATTTATCATTTTAAATCCACTACTAATTACACTTTTGACACAATCCCTACCAATTTTACCACAGTTTTACCACAAATTTGACATTACCGGCATTACTGATACCGATTTCACTGTTCATTAACAACATCTAAAGGTAATATTGAGAAAAACACAGGGGACTAAGGTCCCATTTAATGTTGCTTTGTAACTTTGCATGCAATATTTAGTCCTTTAAATATAAATTCTTATCTTAAATTGTATGTGTTAAAGGTGCTTCGTGCCTTGATATTGTAATTATTATCACTATGATAATCGTCAATCATTGCCAATCGACTTTTTGGCCGCCAGTTTTTGCTAAAAAACAGTTTTTTAAAAACCACACTAGCCTATTTAAACTAAAAGCAGCAAAAAAATCTTTTTTTTCTTTTTTGCATATAAATATCAGTTAAAAACGATTTCAACTACAACTTACCTCAAGAATCTTCTTATCAGTCTCCGTCACAACTTGTCTCCTCTGTATTTCGTTGCAAAAAGGCTGTTTTGAAGTACTGAGGAGAATTCACTCGTCAATGTCGAACGGCGGCCAATCACATAAAAGATGGCGGGCTGAGGACTGTTTAAAGGAGCCGATCGAGTTGAGCTCGTGCAGTGAGGTGTCAGTCTGCAATAAGAAAACTAATCGGTGTCCCCCAGTGGTGCCTGAAATTATTACAATACTTTAAAGTTCGTTTTTAAGATTTCACATCATGTTAGCTTACAGTACCGAACAGTACTGTACCAAAAAGGCATCTTGGACGTGAGGTCAAATGCGCCGACTTTAACGCGTCCTCCAGCTCTCCTACAAACAAATGATAAAACTTTTCTGTTTTATAATTTCTGTATTAAAGAGAGAAAAAAACATGTTCAACTCATTCTTCATATTCCGATTTAGACGGTAACGCTTTATAATAAGGTGCTATTTGTGACGGAGTGCACATACCCCGCCTTACTGAGTTCTGCCTATCAATGTACAACGTCAATAACAGGTGTAATGGTGTAGTTGGTGAAGCGGGTGTAATAGTTGTTTTTGACAAGGTTGACGCCAGTTCAAATACGCCTTTTGCTGAGCTTTCTTTTTTCTTCCTTTTCAAATGTCTAATACTAATACAGCATTTATTAATGGTAGTTCATGTTCATTTTAGCATTTACTAACACAGTATTAAAATCAAACGTTGTCACTGTTAACATTAGGTAATGCAAAAATTAAGAAATGCTGAAAAACTAAATTGCCCATTGTTAACTAATAAAAGCATTTACTAATGTTAACAAAACACACCTTATTTTAAAGCGTTACCATGTATACATTAATTAATACATGTAACAATCTTCTTTTGCGCTGACCAGAGCTCTTTATAACATATTAAAAGCAACCCGTAGGCTATATATGCAACTGGACATTAACGACTTTGTTTACGTGGATATTTATGTGTGTTTATGTGTTTTACGGGAATGTTTGTTTCTTTCTGGGTCACTATAGTTGTATGGGTACCCGTTGTACACCGAAAAATCAACTGCTAATATGTTGTTATTGTTGGACTTTTCTAAAGGCAGTCCGAGCATGTTCAGAATCTCATATACGGAGACGAATTAAGGTTATAATAATTGAGGTTTATTAATCAGATATGAAGAGAATTCAGCATGCACATTGAAGAGACCACAGGAGGACATTATTCATAACATTACTCCCGTTATAAGAAACCTGCGGCAGCAAACACCAGACAGCTTAACTCTACACCTTTGTGCAGACATACCTGAATGGATTAATAAGAAACAATTTCACAATTTACTGTGCTAAAATCACCTCAGTCTTCAAGAAGTTTCCGCAAGAAATGACAAGAAAACCCCAGGTAAACTTACTAAATTAAACATGTTAAGTAAAACGACAAAATATTACTTATAATAATGTTAGCTTTATTTACAAAAAACACAATTTATTACAGTATATGATAATATAATAAAATAAAGTGGTTCAGATTAATATATATATTACAGTATTGTATTGGTTTGATTAAGAGTGTTAAAGATTCAGAACGCAATGGTGTGATGTCATCAGCATGCAGCTCTTGTAATTTGCATAAAACCACATACGTAAAAACGTGCAATTTCTTGAGGAAAAAACGTACGAATTCCACCAAAGTTTTTATATATTTACAAAGTATGATATGTATTTTACACTGTATATATAAATACTATAAATCTAAGTCATAAAATCAACAACACGTTGACTACCTACCGTCATGTAAATTGCAGCGGCAAAGCGTAGTATATATATAAAGCGTTTACAGTCTTGTTTTGGTGCGGTGGACTCATAGTCCATGAAGGAACGCAGGCACCATCCTTCCCTTCCGTAGTGCCGGGGACCAGTCTCGCATGTTGATTAGCTGCCTGGCAACAGGCAGCAGTCCGATGCTTGAGGCATCAGTGCTTGGTAAAGCACAGGTTCCTGATTTTTTCCATTCAGGATCCATTTAGTTTTATACTCTGGGGCAGTTGAATGCTTCATGCTTCGTATGATGTATTCTTAAACAGTTTATTTACATTTTTTTTTTACATTGAAATGGTTCAAAATACTGTGATCTTGAATACTGTGGCCCCCCTAAATGTGGAGTGTGAAATAATTGTTACAAAACTGTTTTTCGCGATCGTTGTTTTAGACAGTGGCAACATGGAACAGAAATGTAACCCACACATGTTCTAGACGGACTGCTTAAAGCGGAACACAACAGTATCGCACAACATGCATCTGCAGGTGTTTTCTATTATTTATGCATTATTCATTGAACCTTATAAAGAAGTTTTCTTTGAGCTTTTAAACTATGCAAGATAGCTGTTTCAATCCCTGTTAGTACTGCTTCTTGTGAACGGAGTTTTTCTGCACTAAAGCTGGTGAAAACCTATCTCAGGTCCACAATGTCAGATGACAGATTAAGCAATTTAGGTGTTCTAAGTATTGAGTCAAGGAGGGCAAAGGCCTTAAATTTAGATGAATTTGCTGATCTTTTTGCAAAAAAACACAAAAATCGTAGAATACAGTTAATGTGACTGATACTGAATATGTAATGTAAATGTAAAAATATAATGGAAATGCAATTACAGTTACTGTGACTAATACTGAATATGTAATGCAAATGTAAAAAATAAAATTGAAATGCAATTACAGTTACTGTGACTAATACTGAATATGTAATGCAAATGTAAAAAATAAAATTGAAATGCAAATACATTGTTGAATGATTATAAACATAATATTATGGTATTTTGCCTGTTAATGCCTGCAGTGCAGTGCAGAAAATGATATGACAACAATACGGTTTTAAATGTAAGTGGCCCCTCTAACAGTACAACTGGCCCCAGCTTGGCCCCCCCAGTTGAAATGGTCTAGAACTGCCACTGGCGCTGACCAGAGCTCTTCATAACATATTAAAAGCAACCCGTAGACTAGCTATGAAACTGGACATTAACGACTTTGTTTACATGGATATTTATGTGTGTTTATGTGTTTTATTACGGGAATGTTTGTTTCTTTCTGGGTGGTTGTATGGGTACCGTTATGCCTTGAAAAATCAACTGCTAATATGTTGTTAACATTGGCCGAGACCACAGGAGGACATTATTCAGCAACCACCAGACAGCTTAACTCTACACCTTTGTGCAGACATACCTGAATGGATTAATAAGTGACAATTTCATAAGTTACCGGGTATTAAAATCACCTCAGTCTTCAAGAAGTTTCCGTTGCTTTCCTCCGCTTCAAGCTTTGTGGAGTACATTTTACTTGCCTTCGTCATTTTTTCAATCAGATGAGAAAAACAAAGAAAATATTAGTTGGACAATTTTATTTAAATTTACGTTTGTATTTAAGAGCAAAAGAAATGACAAGAAAACGCATGGTAAACTTACTAAATTAAGCATGTTAAGTAAAGCGACAAAATATTACTTGTTTGAAAAATACATAATGTTAGCTTTATTTACAAAAAACCTAATTTATTACAGTGTATGATAATATAATAAAATAAAGTGGTTCAGCTTGATATATATATTACAGCAGTGGTCACCAACCTTTTCAAGCTGAAGATCCCTGACCTCGGCCTTAATGAAAGCCAAGATCTACCTATCGAAGAATAGATAGAAAAAGACAGCCCAGATTGTACTTCCAACCTGAGGCCTTTTATTTAGTATTTGAATTGTATTTGAATTTAATATACATGAAATGTTCTTTTCTTTTCTTTTTACTTAACCACGGATGCAACCTTCATATAAACACTGTGGCACTGAACTCAAGAAAAATGCCATTGTCAGCAGTAAAGTGCTTATTCACTGAAGTTTCTGAAGGTACTACCCTTAACATTTTATAAATGAACTGTGCAAACAAAATTATCAACAATCTCAATTAAGCTAAGTGCAGTTATGTCCCATCTTATGCAACATCACTTTTCTCAATGCCACCAGAGAGGCAAAACTGCTGCACTAATGTTACTCACTCAAGTCAGTGTGATGGCTGTGACTGAATACTGTCTGTGAGTCCTCTGAAGTCGGGCTCATAGCTAGAGACAGCCAGTTTGAGGCAGTCTGTGAGGTGTCCGTCAGTAAAGGCGGCTCCTGTATTTTGATTTGATTATTTTAATGAAAAATGCTTATGGAAAGGAAAGGAAAACAAAGTGTGTGGTTATCTTATTCAGTAATGAGGGAAGTCTGATGTAATTCTAATGTCAGCAGGAATGCCGCGGCTCTATTCCTGTTTCAGTATTGAGTTGTTGCCCTGTGCTTGTGGTTCTTCACAGCTAAAGGCCAGATTGCTGTAAAAGATTACTGATTGATCCAGGAACACAGAACCTGTCAGCTGGAAAGTTACACGTCAGTCATGCAGAAAGGTGAGTCGCGTGCACAGCTGCGCTGTCGCTCACTGACTGAACGCCAATCATCGCCCGTCTCTCTCAATAACCAATCAGGGAACCTGCATTTCATTACCTGTAACTGTAAAGAACTATTAGTCTTGCATTACTTTTCTGTCTAGTGTAAATTAAAAGAGCTTTCAGAGAAAGAAATCTGAATGAAAAAAGGTTTTCTTTCTTTCTTAATGAAAGAATAAAATACTTTCACATTTTTGCATGTCATTCCCAGTGGGGTAAACAGAATTATCATACATAGTGGACTTCTTATGTGTGTTATTTCATTTCTGCTGCTGTCGTGTGTAAGAGCACAATGGAGGTTTCTTCTGAGACTTGACCTCCGCTGTTTCAAATGAGCTGAACTGAGCACATGTGCCCAATGAATCAATGAAGACATCATAAAATGGAAGAAAAAATATCTCACAGACTGTTGTCAGTTTTTTACACTGAAAATGTCACATTCAAGGGACGAACCTGAGTGTTCTGGTGTGATTCAGAAACCAGTGGTCTGTTTGTAAAAGAAATCTTCATAAAGCGTAGCGACAGCACAACAGCTCCTGTTAAGATGCAATCTAGAGAAAATTATAAAGCGAATGATTCTCCTTGGAGTGTTCTGACATTAATATTTAATCAGCGCACTGGGAGACATCAGCAGTGGTTGATAATTAAGTGATTTACGCTGGCATTTCTAACATCCATCCTGACGTCACGTGTGCAAGAGAGAGAGACTTACGTGATTAGATCAGATAATATTTTATTTTGCACCACTGTGGAAATTTGTCACAGAAATGTATAAACAGATACACAAGTCATGTATGAGCCATTTAAAACTACACAAAGTTTATCTGAAATAAAATCCCTTCCAAATTTGTTTGACTTTCTTCTGTGCAACAAACAAGAAGATCAGTAGAATGACTCGTCATAATTCATCACATTAGGTTTGATATCAGTCATGTCAGATAGCACTGGTTTCTTACTGGTCTTGTGAAGCGGAGGACAAGATTTGCAGCCAATAATAGTAAAATTTTTTGTTACCATTCCAACTTTCAGGTTATTTCAATATTCACTAAAATGTTTTACAGTTAAGTTCTAATCTAATCATGACAAACTATATATTGATGGAAAGACTCAAGAATAAATATTTGACAAATTTTTAAAACATAAAAAAATTAATAATGTTATTTTTTTAAAATACCTAAAATTAAAAATAAAAGATTATTTTAAAAAATGTAAAAAATTTTGAGTTCATTTTGTAGTTGCATTTGTTATTGTAATTGCATTTTCATGTCTATGCTTAATATGTGCAGTGATGGTTATCAGGTTAAAACTGTTTCTCACCCAAAACTATTGTATGACTAGAGAGCAATGTTTCATTTACTTGTTAAAAGAGTTTTTCTAGTGGAAGAAAGGATAGCTGTTAGCAAGGACAGAACAACAAAATGACGGTGAATTTAATTTATCCTATGAATCTTTTAAAGGTAACATACAAGTGTCACAAAAGCTAGACAGCCATTAGTAAACACACATTATAGTGTAGATTTGACACTAATAAATATAAACAGGATGTCTCTTTCACACTCCTCGAGTCCTCCATCACTTCTGTCCTTGACTTATAATTGATACAGTGACAGAGCGTCTGCCATCATTTCCTCTTGCGGGCAGGCGAGAGCCAATCAGATCTCATATGCGTCACCATCATGACGAGTAATCTTTTTTGTTTTTATTTTATCAGACACCTTCTTTCAGAAAGAATATTATTAGCAGTACAATTAATATGCTGTTTGTGGTTATATGTTGCTAACTTTACCCATTTGCCTCTTCATTTACCTGATAACTTCGCCTAAATGTAATAATTTAATGAGGAAAAATCAACTAGACTGTTTTTATGCATGAGTTTATTTGATTTAGATGTACTAACAACATGAAAAATTATTCAATAAACGTCTTTTCATTAAAAGTTCCTCATAATCAGTATCATGTTAACTTCCGGGAACTATTGAGAGGGTCCATGAAAAACTGTCCCATTGGAGTAAACAGAATAGGGTGGATTGCAACCATAGACATATATATATATATATATATATATATATATATATATATATATATATACATTTTATAGTATCTGGAGAACACAGAGCAGCTCACCTCAGACATCAGAGAGAGTTAGTTTTAGCACAGTGACGTTTCAGTCAGCTGGAGACAATCACAACTTTGATGTGAATCAGGGAAACAAGTTACTGTATCAGGAGAAACAGCTGAAGAATGTTCCTGCATATACAGCATTGAAGTGAAGGGCTTAACCTGTATGTCTGTGCAGGTCTGTCCAGCAAACTAATCAGAGTTTCACCTAAAGCAAATTTCATGAACACACTGTTAAACTGATTGTTTATTGTCTGTAATTAACAATAATTAATACTGTGCCTACATTGCATAAATATTCTCGTGGAGTTGCATGAGAAATGCATGTTTTTTCCACAGCTAAAGAGTGCAGCACTTGTGCATTGTGTTGAATCTAAAGAGATCATGTCATCATGTATCTACAAGATACACTTTGAGATTGGTAGCTAGAAATACAGATTTGTTTTATCATAACAATAATTAGCACAGACAGAAGAGAGGACAATGAAATTGGTTATGTATCACTATTAAACCTAAATTGAACATTCTGATGAAGTTTTATTGTTTTCTGGGTATTAAAACAAATACTTGCAGTAGAGAACTTCAAGCCAGCAGTGACAAAGTCTCGATTACTACCAGACCATTAAGAAAATCACTTATTATTTATATTTTTTTTAGACCAGTAATAGACCAGACCAGACTATAAACAATTTTTTACACATTTACATTATGCACTTTTATTCCTACTTCCTGTTTCACCTGCTTTTAATTTGTTTGAAGAATGGTATGCTTGCAGTTGTTAGCAGGTGAAATAGTACTACATCTTTAAAACATATAAATACTTCTTTTTAATTTCTCCACTTTTTCTGGATACTCTGGTTTTCACATTACACATACATATTAAAGGGAACTCAAATTACTAACATCACAAACACTGCAATTACTATGGTGTGTGAATGTGTGTGTCTATCTGTTTGTCTGTAAGTGACTCTAGGCCTCCTTCAACCCTGCAGAGGACATGTGTTTGGTAAGAATAAATGGATTACATATTGCAAATTAAATAAATAAGTAAATATCATAATTGGCTTTCTACTTTTGGTATGTTTTATATAAAAACATTTTTTTATCCTCAAATACACAAAGCCATACTAGAGAGTTTCAGAAATATCCAGCCGCTAGAGGGAAGCATTGAACAAACTAATAGCTCATGATGTAACATCTCTGATTTGACGACGCTGTAAACAAAGCTGCTTTTGGTTAATTACACTAAACAGCAGTGATTTTTTCATTTTATTAGCATTAATACTAATAGTATCATCCATTATTAATTCAATTTTACGTGTAAAGCAAACTTAAAATATGTGTTCTGAATGTGTCACAGAAAAGTCATAATAACCACCAGCAAGATTTAAATGATTAAAAACCGTCAAGTAAATAACATATTTATCAGAAGTTGTCAAAAAATATGCAGAATTATCTGCTCTCAGACGCTTCTGAGGCGTGACCATGAAACCGTTTCAGCCCCACTTAAAAACATTCTGAACACAGAATTGAGGAAAAACTGTTTAATAACTTCACAATTTGTCAATCTGTGCACAAAACTATACAGTTCGCAGTATTTTTAATGTGTTTCAGCAGTATATTTCCAACATTTATAATGTGTTTAGAAATATTTCTCAGAATTTACTTTACACAGACTTTAATTTGAGTTCAGTGTTTTGTGTGTTTTAGAATGTTTATGACGTAATAGAAGTCGACAGCTGTTAACAGAACTGAGTGAACTCTGATGTGACATTCTGCGGTGAGAGAGAAACGGGTAAACAGCAGGTAAGAGACTCTTCAGACAGGTAAGAAATATATCTTTATCTAATGATGTGATGAGATATTGAGATAAACTATTTTAGGAGCGAAAAGATAGGACGCTATCACTTATGCTTGTACAATAATTAGTTGTTTCCTAAATATTATTCTGCCAAAGAAATACGAGTAACAGAACAGTCAAAACTATTTAGAAAGTACTTAAAATTGAAGGGCTGTTAGTTCTCGCTATTAGATTCGCTTGTTTCTAGCTAGCTCTGATGCAGCTCTGGCAGGGACCACCAGCTCGGCCCATTACTTTGTGAGTTTATTGTGACTGTGTATTTACAACTTCCACAGTGTTGTGTGTTCTACTACTTGAAGAGTGCGTGTTCATCACTCACTGGATGGGTTGAATACAGAGATCACTTCACTTCACTTAGTGCGGGCTGGGCTACAGTTCACCCCAGGGTCTTCATTTAGAGTTAGAAGTAGAACCTGCACTGTAAGGTGGTGGGTGGGAAACAGGAATGGCCTTACTTTTGAAACAGCGAATATAAGTATTTAATATAAACATTATACAAATCACCATATTTAGTAGTTTGACATTATTAGTATTTAATACAAACATTGTTTATACATAACATCACTTTTGGTAGAATTATAAACAGAACTGATAAAAACTGTTTAGCAATATAACTCCACAATTCACTACTACATAGTTCACAGTCTTTTTTAATGTGTTTCAGCAATACATTTCCAACATTTATAATGTGTTTAGAAATATTTCTCAGAACTGAGTGAACTCTGATGTGACATTCTGCGGTGAGAGAAAGCGGGTAAACAGCAGGTAGAGACTCTTCAGACAGGTAAAAAATATATCTTTATCTAATGATGTGATGAGAAATTGAGATAAACTATTTTAGGAACGAAAGATAGGACGATGCTATCACTTATGCTTGTACAATAATTAGTTGTTTCCTAAATATTATTCTGCCAAAGAAATGCGAGTAACAGAACAGTCAAAACTATTTAGAAAGTACTTAAAATTGAAGGGCTGTTAGTTCTGGCTATTAGATTAAGCTTGTTTCCTAAGCTCTGATGCAGCTCTGGAAGGGACCACCACAAGCTCGGCCCATTACTTTGTGAGTTTATTGTGACTGTGTGTTTACAACTTCCACAGTGTTGTGTGTTCTACTACTTGAAGAGTGCGTGTTCATCACTCACTGGATGGGTTGAATACAGAGATCACTTCACTTCACTTAGTGCTTGGGCTGGGCTCACGGTTCACCCCAGGGTCTTCATTTAGAGTTAGAGTAGGGCCTGCACTGTAAGGTGGTGGGTGGGAAACAGGAATGGCCTTACTTTTGAAACAAGCTGAATATAAGTATTTAATATAAACATTATACAAATCACCATATTTAGTAGTTTGACATTATTAGTATTTAATACAAACATTGTTTTTACATATCATCACTTTGGTAGAATTATAAACAGAACTGATAAAAACTGTTTAGCAATATAACTCCACAATTCACTACTACATAGTTCACAGTCTTTTTAATGTGTTTCAGCAATACATTTCCAACATTTATAATGTGTTTAGAAATATTTCTCAGAACTGAGTGAACTCTGACGTGATATTCTGCGGTGAGAGAGAAACGGGTAAACAGCAGGTAGAGACTCTTCAGACAGGTAAGAAATATATCTTTATCTAATGATGTGATGAGAAATTGAGATTAACTATTTTAGGAATGAAAGATAGGACGCTATCACTTATGCTTGTACAATAATTAGTTGACATGTTTCTATATATTATTCTGCCAAAGAAATACGAGTAACAGAACAGTCAAAACTGTTTAGAAAGTACTTAAAATTGAAGCGCTGTTAGATCTGACTATTAGATTCGCTTGTTTCCTAGCTCTGATGCAGTGCTCTGGGCGGGACCACAAGCTCGGCCCATTACTTTGTGAGTTTATTGTGACTGTGTATTTACAACTTCCACAGTGTTGTGTGTTCTACTACTTGAAGAGTGCGTGTTCATCACTCACTGGATGGGTTGAATACAGAGATCACTTCACTTCACTTAGTGCTTGGGCTGGTTCACAGTTCACTAGGGTCTTCATTTAGAGTTAGAAGTAGGGCCTGCACTGTAAGGTGGTGGGTGGGAAACAGGAATGGCCTTACTTTTTGAAACAGCGAATATAAGTATTTAATATAAACATTATACAAATCACCATATTTAGTAGTTTGACAATATTAGTATTTAATACAAACAATGTTTATACATATCATCACTTTTGGTAGAATTATAAACAGAACTGATAAAAAACTGTTTAGCAATATAACTCCACAATTCACTACTACATAGTTCACAGTCTTTTTAATGTGTTTCAGCAATACATTTCCAACATTTATAATGTGTTTAGAAATATTTCTCAGGACTGAGTGAACTCTGATGTGACATTCTAAGTGAGAGAGAAAGCGGGCAAACACCAGGTAAGAGACTCTTCAGACAGGTAAGAAATATATCTTTATCTAATGATGTGATGAGAAATTGAGATTAACTATTTTAGGAGCGAAAAGATAGGACGCCAGCTATCACTTATGCTTGTACAATAATTAGTTGACATGTTTCCTAAATATTATTCTGTAATGAAACTTTAGGAAATTATTCATAAAAGTATTTAGAAAGTACTTAAAATTGAAGCTGTTAGTTCTACAGCTATTAGATTAAACTTGTTTCCTAGCTCTGGTGCAGTGCTCTGGGCGGGACCACCAGCTCGGCCCATTACTTTGTGAGTTTATTGTGACTGTGTGTTTACAACTTCCACAGTGTTGTGTGTTCTACTACTTGAAGAGTGCGTGTTCATCACTCACTGGATGGGTTGAATACAGAGATCACTTCACTTCACTTAGTGCTGGGCTGGGCTCACGGTTCACCCCAGGGTCTTCATTTAGAGTTAAAGTAGGGCCTGCACTGTAAGGTGGTGGGTGGGAAACAGGAATGGCCTTACTTTTGAAACAGCGAATATAAGTATTTAATATAAACATTATACAAATCACCATATTTAGTAGTTTGACAATATTAGTATTTAATACAAACATTGTTTATACATATCATCACTTTTGGTAGAATTATAAACAGAACTGATAAAAAACTGTTTAACAATATAACTCCACAATTCACTACTACATAGTTCACAGTCTTTTTAATGTGTTTCAGCAATACATTTCCAACATTTATAATGTGTTTAGAAATATTTCTCAGAACTGAGTGAACTCTGATGTGACATTCTGCTTGGTGTGAGAGAGAAGCGGGTAAACAGCAGGTAAGAGACTCTTCAGACAGGTAAGAAATATATCTTTATCTAATGATGTGATGAGAAATTGAGATTAACTATTTTAGGAATGAAAGATAGGACTAGCTCACTTATGCTTGTACAATAATTAGTTGACATGTTTCCTATATATTATTCTGCCAAAGAAATCACAGTAACAGAACAGTCAAAACTGTTTAGAAAGTACTTAAAATTGAGCTGTTAGATCTGACTATTAGATTCAACTTGTTTCCTAGCTCTGATGCAGTGCTCTCATGGTAGGACCACCAGCTCGGCCCATTACTTTGTGAGTTTATTGTGACTGTGTATTTACAACTTCCACAGTGTTGTGTGTTCTACTACTTGAAGAGTCGTGTTCATCACTCACTGGATGGGTTGAATACAGAGATCACTTCACTTCACTTAGTGCGGGCTGGGCTACAGTTCACCCCAGGGTCTTCATTTAGAGTTAGAAGTAGGGCCTGCACTGTAAGGTGGTGGGTGGGAAACAGGAATGGCCTTACTTTTGAAACAGCGAATATAAGTATCTAATATAAACATTATACATATCACCATATTTAGTAGTTTGACAATATTAGTATTTAATACAAACAATGTTTATACATATTACCATATTTAGTAGTTTGACAATATTAGTATTTAATACAAACAATGTTTATACATATCATCACTTTTGGTAGAATTATAAACAGAACTAATAAAAACTGTTTAGCAATATAACTCCACAATTCACTACTACATAGTTCACAGTCTTTTTTAATGTGTTTCAGCAATACATTTCCAACATTTATAATGTGTTTAGAAATATTTCTCAGGACTGAGTGAACTCTGATGTGACATTCTCTTGTGAGAGAGAGAACGGGCAAACAGCAGGTAAGAGACTCTTCAGACAGGTAAGAAATATATCTTTATCTAATGATGTGATGAGAAATTGAGATTAACTATTTTAGGAACGAAAAGATAGGACACTATCATCTTATGCTTGTACAATAATTAGTTGACATGTTTCCTAAATATTATTCTGTAATGAAACTTTAGGAAATTATTCATAAAAGTATTTAGAAAGTACTTAAAATTGAAGCTGTTAGTTCTAGCTATTAGATTAAAACTTGTTTCCCTAGCTCTGATGCAGCTCTGGGGGACCACCTGCTCGGCCCATTACTTTGTGAGTTTATTGTGACTGTGTATTTACAACTTCCACAGTGTTGTGTGTTCTACTACTTGAAGAGTGCGTGTTCATCACTCACTGGATGGGTTGAATACAGAGATCACTTCACTTCACTTAGTCTTGGGGCTGGCCTCTAGGTTCACCCCAGGGTCTTCATTTAGAGTTAGAAGTAGGGCCTGCACTGTAAGGTGGTGGGTGGGAAACAGGAATGGCCTTACTTTTGAAACAATGCGAATATAAGTATTTAATATAAACATTATACATATCACCATTGTTCACCAGGACGATTTCTTATGTTCAATTCCCTGTTTACATCTGTGATGTATTTGGTCACAATTTATTTATTTATTTATTCTGTGCAATGTGGTTGGCTCTCTCTCTCTCTCTCTCCTTGCAGATATACTGTAAAATGATTGGCCTTCTAATCTGACTTCTGTTCGGAACGATGATGACATCATTATCATTAAGTCTTTGATGCAGAGACCAATCTTTCCAAAACCCTTTCCGAGACCGCCAAGACCAAACACTGTTTGGATAGGAGGCTCAGATGCTGTTACTGTAAGTCAGAAATACTGTAAAACACTTTAACCTTTTGTCACATCAGATCTTGTTTAATTCAGTCGTTGATTTAATCTACTGTTCTTATTGTATATAGGAGGGCATGGCAGTGGAGTGACGGTACACCATTTGACTTGGCGTTCTGGTCTTCAGGGCAGCCTTACAACCTTGGAGAGGAGGACTGTATGAGTTTTGGCATTGAGGTATTTATATTCTGTTCACTTTTTTGAAACTTTTAATTTAAAGATCCAATCAGTGTAAATGTACAGTAACTTAATGTAGCAACATTACAAATGTTTTGTGGTACAGTCATCGTTATTTTCAAATTAAATATAAAGTGTGCTCTGTTTTTTCCTCTATTTAGGACTGGCAAATGGCGAAGTGTGACAGGAAGCTTCCCTTTGTTTGTGCAAGACATTTAAAAATCTAAGCATGAAAATAAACACAGATTGAGACTTCACAGTCTTTTTGTATTATTTATAGATGCACTTAACAACATACTTTTATTATCCTCAATACACAAAGCCATACTAGAGAGTTTCAGAAATATCCAGCCGCTAGAGGGAAGCATTGAACAAACTAATAGCTCATGATGTAACATCTCTGATTTGACGACGCTGTAAAAAAAAGCTGCTTTTTGGTTAATTACACTAAACAGCAGTGATTTTTTTCTCATTTTATTAGCATTAATACTAATAGTAACATCCATTAATAATTCAATCAATTTTACGTGTAAAGCAAACGTAAAATATGTGTTCTGAATGTGTCACAGAAAAGTCATAATAACCACCAGCAAGATTTAAATGATTAAAAACCGTCAAGTAAATAACATTTTTATCAGAAGTAGTCAAAAAATATGCAGAATTATCTGCTCTCAGACGCTGGGGGCGTGTCCGCAGAAACCGTTTCAGCCCCGCCCAAAAACATTCTGAACACAGAATTGAGGAAAAACTGTTTAATAACTTCACAATTTGTCAATCTGTGCACAAAACTATACAGTTCGCAGTATTTTTAATGTGTTTCAGCAGTATATTTCCAACATTTATAATGTGTTTAGAAATATTTCTCAGAATTTACTTTACAGAGACTTTAATTTGAGTTCAGTGTTTTGTGTTTTAGAATGTTTTGTTTATGACGTAATAGAAGTCGACAGCTGTTAACAGAACTGAGTGAACTCTGATGTGATATTCTGCGGTGAGAGAGAAACGGGTAAACAGCAGGTAAGAGACTCTTCACACAGGTAAGAAATATATCTTTATCTAATGATGTGATGAGAAATTGAGATTAACTATTTTAGGAACGAAAGATAGGACGCGCTATCACTTATGCTTGTACAATAATTAGTTGACATGTTTCCTAAATATTATTCTGCCAAAGAAATACGAGTAACAGAACAGTCAAAACTATTTAGAAAGTACTTAAAATTGAAGCGCTGTTAGATCTGGCTATTAGATTCGCTTGTTTCCTAGCTCTGGTGCAGCTCTGGTGGGAGGACCACCAGCTCGCCCATTACTTTGTGAGTTTATTGTGACTGTGTATTTACAACTTCCACAGTGTTGTGTGTTCTACTACTTGAAGAGTGCGTGTTCATCACTCACTGGATGGGTTGAATACAGAGATCACTTCACTTCCCTTAGTGCGGGCTGGGCTACGGTTCACCCCAAGGTCTTCATTTAGAGTTAGAAGTAGGGCCTGCACTGTAAGGTGGTGGGTGGGAAACAGGAATGGCCTTACTTTTGAAACAGCGAATATAAGTATTTAATATAAACATTATACATATCACCATTGTTCACCAGGACGATTTCTTATGTTCAATTCCCTGTTTACATCTGTGATGTATTTGGTCACAATTTATTTATTTATTTATTCTGTGCAATGTGGTTGGCTCTCTCTCTCTCTCCTTGCAGGCATACTGTAAAATGATTGAGGCTAATCTGACTTCTGTTCGGAACGATGATGACATCATTATCATAAAGTATTTGATGCAGAGACCAATCTTTCCGAAACCCTTTCCGGAACCCTTTCCGAAACCTCTAAGACTGGATAGGAGGCTCAGATGCTGTTACTGTAAGTCAGAAATACTGTAAACTAACACACTGTATGTGTCACATCAGATCTTGTTTAATTCAGTCGTTGATTTATTCTACTGTTCTTATTGTATATAGGAGGGGACATGGCAGTGGAGTGACGGTACACCATTTGACTTGACGTTCTGGTCTTCAGGGCAGCCCGACAACCTTGGAGAGGAGGACTGTATGAGTTTTGGCATTCGGGGTATTTATATTCTGTTCACTTTTTGAAACTTTTAACTTAAAGATCCAATCAGTGTAAATGTACAGTAACTTAATGTAGCAACATTACAAATGTTTTGTGGTACAGTCATCGTTATTTCACAAATTAAATATAAAAGTGCTCTCTTTTTTTTTTCTTCTATTTAGGACTGGCAAATGACGAGAAGTGTGACAGGAAGCTTCCCTTTGTTTGTGCAAGACATTTAAAAATCTAAGCATGAAAATATACACAGATTGAGACTTAATAAAATATCATCTTTGAAACATCACAGTCTTTTTGTATTATTTATAGATGCACTTAACTGTTATGCATACATTATTGCAAGAAAGGCTCATTTTTTGAGCTCTGCTTAAAACTCAAATCCAAATGACTTTTGCTTAGAATTGACTCCCACCTGGCCTTTCATTTTTTCATTTCTATTGTGAGAAAGGCAGTAATTGCATTTGTCATTTGGCGTTTAATTAATTGTAACTTTTTTATTTACTTTTTTGCATACTTGGCCTCCAAAGTATGATAATAAAATATGATACACAACTGCAAGCAGTGGTCATATATTCCCACCTGCTGTTTCAGCATCACTCCACATAGTGTAATGCATTTCTTATAGAGCAGAGGGAGACAAACACCCTTTAAAGATTTACAAAATTATTGCTTGCTTATTGATTATCTTTAAATGGTAATGAGCTACTGCTTTCCCCACCCCATCATTAGCTAGCTTTACTACCTGTCAGAGTCTTAGAGAAACAGAGTTGTGACACCGGAAGTTCAGAATGCTGGATGGTCACGTGATTCATGTACAGTAGATTTCAGATGTTTTTGGTGGGCCATTGAAATACATAAAACCAACAGAGAAACAGCGATTTTTGCTCATTTAAAGTTCATAACTGCACTGATTTGCAATATTTGCACCGACACGTGTATGTAGCATTTAATAAAATCGGTTAATATTTAAGGATTTGATAGTTTTATCAACTAACTTTATCCAGCTGTAAAGCAATCAATTATTTTAATATTCGATAACAGTATTAATTATTATTAGTAGTATTACATATGATTATTAGTATTTCAATAATCCGCATTATATTCAATAACTAAGCTTAATAACCAGTGTCATATATTTATGACTTATTTCTTATGCACCCTTCAGTTAACTTATTAATACATACAAAAATACATAATAGAAAGTTAAAACTGTAGTAAGTATTTATAACTTTTATTATTTTATAATATAATGATATTTATATTTTATATTTATTGTGATGCACTTATTTTCAGTAATAGATTTATCAATTAATTTCTCCCATGTCATAAATTCTAACATACTGCCATATTAACTTTGTGTTTTAAATATATTTGAAACGTAAATAATAATTATCAGATTTGGCTGATAAACTACATAGCATGTCAACCATATTGTCTGTGTCATGTCCTTCATGTTGTCCTTGTATAGTTTAATTTTATAGTTATTTAATCATTTTAATATAATTTTAATAGTAATTTAAGAGAATATGCTTTACAATTTACAATTAAATATGCTTTATTTGATGCATCCCTCTTCGTAACCTCTATGCACTCTCAGCCTATCCCTGTAATCCACCATAGACACGCCTACAGACACTCGTCATACCGCTTACACTCTGACCTGCACCCCATTCACACCACCCCCACCCCTCCTCTGTCTCTCTCTGTGGGCCTCTGGAACTGCCAGTCAGCTGTGAACAAGGCTGAGTTCATCCCTGCCTTTGCTACACAGTCAGACATTCACATCCTCGGTCTCACTGAGACATGGATCCGTCCAGAGGACTCCGCCACTCCCTGGATCCCTGGATACCAATACAGCCACGGACACCCTATGTTCAACACTAACATCCTGTCTAGATAACCTCTGCCCTCTATCCTCCAGACAAGCTCGTGCCTCCCCTCCCTGCCCTTGGCTTTCGGACGTCCTTAGGGATCATCGGACCAAACTCAGGGCTGCCGAAAGGAAATGGCGTAAGACGAAACACCCACCCGACCTCTGTGAGTACCAGTCACTACTTTCATCCTTCTCGAACATATCTCAAGGAAGATCAGGCCATATCTCACAGAGCACGCTGCCCAACTGCTTGTCCAAGCCATGGTAATCTCCAGACTGGACTATTGCAATGCTCTTCTGGCTGGTCTTCCTGCACGAACAATCAAACCACTGCAGATGATACAGAACGCTGCAGCAAGACTTGTCTTCCAGGAACCCAAAAGAGCACATGTCCGCATTAAATTCAAATCATTAATGCTGACATTTAAAACCATCACAAACTCTGCACCCTCATACTTTAACTCGCTTCTACATACATACAACCCATCCAGAACCCTACGCTCAACGAATGAACGTCGACTGGTGGTACCATCACAGAAGGGCGCTAAATCTCTCTCTCGCTCTTTCTCCTTCTCTGTTCCCGGCTTGTGGAATAATCTCCCTAACGCAATCCGGTCTGCCACATCCCTCACCTCCTTTAAAAAACTACTAAAAACACACCTTTTCCACGAACACCTGACAGCATAAAAAAAACCCCACTTTTCCTTCCTCTTCAGGTATTTATCTAGCACTGCATAACATTGTAAACTTAGGAAAGCACTTCTTTGTACTATTGCTGCCGCTTTTGATGTATCGCTTCATTGTCTCCTAATATTTGTAAGTCGCTTTGGATAAAAGCGTCCAGCTAAATGCCTAAATCTAAATGTAAAAAATCCTTCAAAATCTAATTGTAGACAGAAGTCCAACACGAGCATTAAATATATTTGTAAACTAAAATAATATATAGTGATAAGTTATAACAGAATACAAATACTGAAAACTAAACTAAGAGAGTAAAATATCATAATCATTAAACCCTTTTTTATAATGATGTAATCTGTAATTGAGGCTAACACAAATGAATGATTTGAATGAAATCATAGAAATGACGTAAACAACAGAGAATGCCATTGACTGTCAGGGTCCTCTGTTATGTGCAGGATCTCTGTTTGATTCATACATGATCACGCCTTCATGACGTATTGGTCTCTAGTACATTTAGATAAAGGAGGCAAGTGGTAAGTGTAGATAAATGGGACACCCTTGTGCCGGTCCTCATCACTATTTCTTTTTTTTCTTCTCCTCATCTGTAAGATGCTGGTCTGTGTCCCTGTGACAGATTTCAGTTTGAACACATCTTTTCTTATTCACTTTCAGCGCAGAGAAATTTCCACATTACTCCTGCTCCATCAGCACAAATGAGCTCTGAGGTCACACTCATCTGACCAATTACCACTGCAATCATCTGGCCCTCTCCTTCACCCCCGGACACACATCTCACACTGCCTCAAACAATTGATTAAGCAATTATTGTAATTGACTTTAATATGTGTGTTTATGTGCTCAGCGAGTAAAAACAGGCTCGCAATTAAGACGCGCTTGTTGCAACGGCTGCAGCCTTTAAACGCGTTATGAGTGTGTACTTACCAAATTAGAACTTTAACTCACAATGAAAAGCTTTATTGAGCTTTTATTTATATGAAAGTAACTATTTCACAACTTACCGTGCTAAAATCACCTCAGTCTTCAAGAAGTTTCCGTTGCTTTCCTCCGCTTCAGGCTTTGTGGAGTACATTTTACTTGCATTCCTCATTTTTTCAATTAATTAAATGAGATAAAACAAAGAAAATAATTGGACAATTGTATTTAAATTTACGTTTATTTTTAAGAGCAAGAAATGACAAGAAAACCGCAGGTAAACTTACTAAATTAAACATGTTAAGTAAAACGACAAAATATTACTTGTTTGAAAAAATAAATAATGTTAGCTTTATTTACAAAAAACACAATTTATTACAGTGTATGATAATATAATAAAATAAAGTGGTTCAGATTAATATATATATTACAGTATTGTATTGGTTTGATTAAGAGTGTTAAGCGATTCAGAACGCAATGGTGTGATGTCATCACGCCACGCTCTTGTAATTTGCATAAAACCACATACGTAAAAACGTGCAATTTCTTGAGTAAAAAACGTACAAATTTCACCAAAGTTTTTATATATTTACAAAGTATGATATGTATTTTATACTGTATATGTAAATACTATAAATCTAAGTCATAAAATCAACAACACTTTGACGACCTACCGTCATGTAAATTGCAACGGCAAAAGCGTAGTATATATATAAAGCGTTTACAGTCTTGTTTTGGTACGGAGTGGACTCATAGTCCATGAAGGAACGCAGGCACCATCCTTCCCTTCCGTAGTGCCGGGGACCAGTCTCGCATGTTGATTAGCTGCCTGGCAACAGGCAGCAGTCCGTGCTTGAGGCACCAGTGCTTGGTAAAGCACAGGTTCCCTGATTTTTTTCCCATTCAGGATCCATTTAGTTTTATACTACGGGGCAGTTGAATGCTTCATGCTTCGTATGATGTTTTCTTAAACAGTTTATTGACATTTTTGCGATCGTTGTTTTTTACATCCGTTATTAGACAGTGGCAACGCGGAACAGAAATGTAACCCACACATGTTCTAGACGGACTGCTTAAAGCGGAACACAACAGTATCACACAACATGCATCTGCAGGTGTTTTTCTATTATTTACGCATTATTCATTGAACCTTATAAAGAAGTTTTCTTTGAGCTTTTTAAATTATGCAAGATAGCTGTTTCAATCCCTGTTAGTACTGCTTCTTGTGAACAGAGTTTTTCTGCACTAAAGCTGGTGAAAACCTATCTCAGGTCCACAATGTCAGATGACAGATTAAGCAATTTAGGTGTTCTAAGTATTGAGTCAAGGAGGGCAAAGGCCTTAAATTTAGATGAATTTGCTGATCTTTTTGCAAAAAAACACAAAAATCGTAGAATACAGTTAATGTGACTGATACTGAATATGTAATGTAAATGTAAAAATATAATGGACGTCTTTCAGAGACGTACACAATCACAGCTGATACTCATTCACAGGTAACATGATGGAAATATGCTTCAGTGGGGTGTATGTCTAACTATATCAGATTAAACAAAACCAGATTAATGCATGAGTTCAATAATTAAACTAGTGCGATCTACATTGAAATGTTAACAGAAATGTATCGTTTACTGTAGACTTTTATTTGTTTCATTGTAAATCAGAGTTTAGAAATAAATACACAAAACAGATTATTTGTGTGAAGTTAATACGTAAAACAGTTTTATGTTGATGTCTTCTCTGTGTTTCAGTGTCATCCTCCAGTGTTTGTCTGACTGAAGAGCTTCAGTGTTCTTTTGATGTATCGCTTCATTGTCTCCTAATATTTGTAAGTCGCTTTGGATAAAAGCGTCAGCTAAATGCCTAAATGTAAATGTAAATGTAAATGTTTTGTGTGTCTGGATGTGTTCAGTGATCCAGTCAGCACTCCATGTGGACACAACTTCTGCAGGAGCTGTCTGAAACAGTGCTGGGACAACAGTCAGATCTACAGCTGTCCAATCTGTAAAAACACATTCAGTAAAAGACCAGATCTCAAGATCAACACAGCACTTAGACAGGTTGTGCTGATCTTTAAGGAAAAGTTCAGTTTGAGAAGATCTGAAGTTCTCTGTGACATCTGTGATGAAAGAAAGCTGAAAGCCCTGAAGTCCTGCCTGACGTGTCAAAACTCTTACTGTGAAACTCACCTGGAACTTCATCAGAAAATGAGTTTAAAGAAACACAAACTGATGGATCCTGTGGAGAATATAAAGGACTATATATGTCTGAAACATGAGAAACCTCTGGAGCTCTTCTGTAGAGATGATCAGACATGTGTGTGTGTGTTTTGTGTGTGAATATGGTCCAGCGAGAGGACGGGGGGATGACCACAGAGAAAGACCAGCTGTCACACACTAGGGCCAGTGTCAGACACATGGAGATTTATTTTTCATGATTTGATATAGACACTTCTAGAAGTTACTTTTTGAAAAACATACAATAAATACATTGAGTAGATGCACATCTGGAAACCCCTTTTCCATTAAGCCTCTGTGACCTGTACTTGAGTCATATGAAAGGTGGTTTGGTGATGTCAGTCAAAATTAAATGTTTTTTATATTATCTACATATTTATTTATCTATTGTTTTGAATGTTTAGCAATAAACAGTAAGACCATATGTAAAAATGGTTTATTTTGATTTCATGTTCACTTACAGTAATTGCTCATGTAAACATGTCATTACTGTAAGTGCTTGCTTAGTGTCTGTAATTCGCTCTTCGTATAAAACATAACAATTTCATGCAAATGTCAAACTTCCCATGAAAAGATTTAGTTTTTACAGAAGGTTTTCATCATACTGATAGTTCAGATTTACATACTCATTTGAAGTCTCTTTTTTTGTTGTTTAAATCATGATTTTTTTATAGTCAGGTAAAGTGCTGTTTTCACAATTGTCACATCTATAACATTTACATCTACATTTATTAATTTAGCAGACGCTTGATAAAAGCAACTCACAAGTTACCAGTGGCACACTGGGAGCGATTAGGGGTGAGGTGTCTTGCTCAAGGGCACCTCAGTTGTTTCCTGCTGGTTGCAAGTCCAACTCTCTAACCACCAGGCTACAACTGCTCGTATAACAGCCCGTTTTTCACATAAATAAACATGTGCAAGTTGAACTAATACCTATTTTATGTTTTTTGAAGAGTCGTCTCTTTTTCATTTGTCATTGGTTTGTGCATTTTAATTCCCAATAATCCTACCTCTACATTGCCTCTTGAAAGCGTTCATTCTGTTTTTGTATTTGAAAGCATGTTTTTCTTTTTAATAAATAACTGTACATATAATGTCCATTATAGATTAATGAGCACACATTTAATAATATATATAATATAAAAAAAATATAAACAAAAACATAATTGTCTTAAATTAATTAACTCATTAAACATTTGGATTTATGGCCATTTAATCATGAAACTTTAATTAATTATGGCAGCTTTAATTTTGGTTACATATAATTTAAATACACACTTTTTTCTAAAAGCACCAAATGCCCAGAACTTCATACCATTTTACAATGGCCGGCTACAAACATAATTATTTGCTTTGTTTTTGTATTGAAAATGTTATGATTATGATGTGAGCACTGATGATACACTATATAATTAGTGATTAAAATATTAAAGGACAAAATTACAACTCGCCTGAATTATTTAAGAAGTATTTTATTGAATGTAAAATAACAGCATTTGCCCTTGTTAAAGGTTTATAACTCACAAACACAGAGAACGTTATTAAAGCAGCTGTATAGCATTATGATTTTTGTCATGTTGGGGATTTGTATGTCTCTCTCACTCACTCTCAATCAGATGGTACTTTTAACCTGTAGTTATATACATTATCAAGGACAATAGATTCAGTAGTGGTGATGTGATGTGGTTTATATGATGTAACAGTCTAATGAATGGTGAATTAAAGCTTTAAATGAACCTTTAGATTTGTCTCAAAGAATATCTTACAAATAAAATATTCATAATAATACAACACAAAGACTACTTGAGAATAACTGCATTTTGGCTAGTTCATATTAACATTACAGTATATGCAGAGTGAATGGATTTGGTAAATTCCTCTCAGTATTTAATATCTAACCACATTGTTTTTAGTAAAACTCAAAAGATAAAACCACAGATAACAGGCGCAATCAAGTGATATGATTTCACAAACAAGCACCAGCAGAGTTTTCTCACACATTATTTCTGTAGCTGAATTTGTAATAAAAGCAGATGTACAAAGCTGGTAAACAAACCAAAAAATAAAATCATAAGTAAGGGATAATATACTGTGATCATTATAACAAAAAACCTCAAAGAAGATCAAGTATTTAACAGATCTGTGTAATAATAGCAGATTTTGCCACAGTTAGAGGAATAAAATCAGATGTACAGTTCTACAAAGTTTTTTTTTTTTTTTTACATTGTGTGTTATTTAGGGTGTAATGAGATGATCAGTGGAGCTGAATTTGTACCTTTTTCATTAGGACACGGGCTGAAGTATGGAAAGAGTTTCTCAGTAAAAGTTTGACCAGTGAAACACCCCCACCTTCTGTGGATTCACTCTCAGAGACAGAGAGACAGGAGGATCATCACAGGCCAAATAATTATTTCCATCCCTCAGACCCACAGCCCAGTATCCATTCGGAGGAGACAGTGTGATCTCTCCCTTCCTGTTAATAGATTCTCTGGCCACTCCTACATCCCATTGAGTTTTTCCCTTCACCTGAACCTCAAAATAAAATCTCTCTGAGGAGAATCCCTCTTTTCCCAGAGAACAGGGACAATAATTAAATCTCTCTGGATTATCTGGGAGTTTCTGTCTAATGTCTCCAGTTCTCACTTGTTTTCCATCTTCAGACAGGATGAGATGTGGATTAGCTGTATCAGGATCCAGAGTCACATCCACTGAGAGAGAGATCAGAGAATATGAATGACATCATCACAATATAAAGATGTTGATGTGTTTATAATTGTAGAGGTGAGTATGTGTGTGTAAAGTATTATTGTTAGTGAATGTGAGAGAACAGTGTAGATCACACATTGTACCTGCATACTGCTGCATCCTCCTCAACACTGTCAATGACAAATCACAAAAAAACATCATCAAGAGTTTATTAACATTTACAGTATGTGTACAAGAACTATTGATCTGTGATGTTTAGGGTAGCAAAGTTTTTCTTGTGCGCCAAATCACATTATATGTATATGCTGGGGTCCTCTGCACAGATCTGAACCATTTTGTTGTTTAGTTACACAATAAAATCAAGTTACACAACAAAATCTCTAGTGTTAAATAATACTGCTCAATGTCTATTATGAGTGTACACTACAGGGTGTAAAGTAATGAAGCAGTATTGCTATTAATTAGATTAGTAGGAATTAAATTTCCTAAAATTTAATGAACACCCGCTTTTAACAAGAAGAATCACTGAAGAAAGATGAAAAAGAACGGAAAAAACAAACAGCAGAAATTTCACAGCAGATTTCACTCCAACTGACTTACAGTCACACAGTCATCCACATCTACAACTTCTCTTGTTAATTAAAGGAAAGAGATTCAACTGAAGTGTTTTGTTGAAAATAGGTTTTGGTTAAAGTGGCCATCATGATCAGTCACACTAGACTTATTACACGCTTTTATTGTTACCTTCAATGTTACCTCCACCTGGAAAGGTCACGCTGTGGCGTACATGTATTGGTCACACATCTTTATGTGATACAAATTCAAAGGTCAGAGTTCATCGGACTTCAGGACTAAATGAAAGTCAATGGATTGAAAATTGTAGTGTGACTGTTGCAGTAATTGTGCACTTTTCCACTGACTTTCATTTGATTCATTTCTCTCAGGAACTGCAGTGCTAAACAAAACTTATTTAAAACTCTTTTAATTTTCAATAAGAGCTCTTGTGGATATTTGGTAGAAATTAAGTTAAAGAGGTTTGTAAGTGAAGATGGTAATGATGTTTTTGGAGTTGTTTAATCTTCTCTGATGAGATCTTGGGAGATTGAATGTGTTTATCTGTTTATGTACATCTAAAGCTGTGTGACTGTAAGTCTGTTGTAGTTGTTGTGTTTTTCTATGTGTTTTCTTTCTGGTCCAAAATCAGACTACACTTAATATTTCTGACGAGTCGATCTAGAGCTCAGAGGACAATGTATTTCTTTTTGATGTGTTACACAAACTCTTCATCACAAGTATGCTTTATGTATTGTTGTCAATTTGTCTACTAACAATGTCTAACATGGACATGCAGAATTCTTCTCTCTACAGTTTTGAAAATGTATGAACATCTCCACCATTACTACATAGTTTACTGAATGTGGGTCTGAGAATGTCTTATGTGACCATATAACAAAAAGAATTATGCTGAACAAGTTAATTATATTTTCACCTACCAGTTTGAGTGAGTTTGTCATCTAGAGTCTCCTGCAGTTGAGTCAGAGCTCTCCTCAGAGTCTCCACACTCACATGAGTCTTCATACTGATCTCACACCAGTTCTTCATGTCTGGACGTCTGGACAGGGATGAATCAATCTACAGCAGGAGAGAGAAGAAATCCTCAACAACATGAGAAGAGAGAGAGAGAGAGAGAGAGAGAGAGAGAGAGAGAGAGAGAGAGAGAGAGAGAGAGAGAGAGAGAGAGAGAGAGAGAGAGAGAGAGAGACACTGACCTGTAGGAGGTGAACATGATCATCACTGTGTGAGAGCTGCTCCAGCTCACTGTCTCTCCACTTCAGCTCAGTGATCTCCTGCTCCAGATCTTTAATGAGATCTTCATCCTGTTTCTCTGCTGCTTTCTGCTGCTCCTCCATCATCTCCAGCAGTTCAGTCTGACATCTCTCAATGGATCTGATCAGAGCGCTGAAGAGCTCAACACTAGCTGCTTTCTCCTCATCCGTGCTGATCTGAAACAATCAGATTATCATTCTGATTAATTATCTTTATTTATAAGACAAATCAAAACATTATGAAATACTTTACATCTCTTACTCACTTTTCTGAGTTCTGCTGAGTGTTTGATGTCTTGAATCTTCTTGATTCTCTCCTGGATCATCTGCTGAATGTCTGTCTGTGTCTTCATCAGTTGAGTCTATAGACAGACAGCAACACACAGACACATTTTATCACCTTCTGACAAAAGATCATGTTGCCGGTGAATGTGTAACAGGTTATTAAATCATGTTGTTAGTATCTCGTACCTTCTTCTCTTTACTCTCCTTCTCTAGAGGAACAGTGTTGTGATTCTTGTGATCTGTCACAGTACAAAACACACACACACATGTCTGATCATCTCTGCAGAAGAGCTCCAGAGGTCTCTCATGTTTCTGACATATATAGTTCTTCATATTCTCCACAGGATCCATCAGTTTGTGTTTCTTTAAACTCATTTTCTGATGAAGTTCCAGGTGAGTTTCACAGTAAGAGTTTTGACACGTCAGGCAGGACTTCAGGGCTTTCAGCTTTCTTTCATCACAGATGTCACAGAGAACTTCAGATCTTCTCAAACATTTTCCTTAAAGATCAGCACAACCTGTCTAAGTGCTGTGTTGATCCTTGAGATCTGGTCTTTTACTGAATGTGTTTTTACAGATTGGACAGCTGTAGATCTGACTGTTGTCCCAGCACTGTTTCAGACAGCTCCTGCAGAAGTTGTGTCCACATGGAGTGCTGACTGGATCACTGAACACATCCAGACACACAGAACACTGAAGCTCTTCAGTCAGACAAACACTGGAGAATGACAGAGCTGAAACACAGAGAAGTCATCAACATAAAACTGTTTTACGTATTAACTTAACACAAATAATCTGTTTTGTGTATTTATTTCTTTTGAGTTGTTGACTTACTCTGAGGTAGATCCATACTCTGTCTCCCGGATTGTCTTGGTGATGATTGTGCCATTGTATGTCTTCTCTTTGAGGCTTTTCAGGCTTTTTTGTGTCACAACACAAATCACATTTACCAGTATTACATATACTTAACAAAAATGAATTAATGGCCATATCATAAACATTTTACATTTATTATGTAGAATTATTTCTAGTAGGTGGGACAGCTTAATCTATGCCATATGTCAGTGATAACAACACACTAAACTCTGATTTACAATGAAACAAATAACAGTCTACAGTAAACGATCAAATTCTGTTTACATTTTAGTGTAGATCGCACTAGTTTAATTAATTTAACTCATACATTAATCTGGTTTTGTCTAATGTGATCTAGTTAGACATACACCCCACTGAAGCAGAATAACAACATTAGAAACTTGTTCAGAGAAATTTCTCATATATTTCCATCATGTTACCTGTGAATGAGTATCAGCTGTGATCGTGTACGTCTCTGAAAGTCTCAAATATCTTGTTATTTGAAGAGATAAAGAGTTTGAAGGCTTGCAGATTCTTGTTCATCAGTTTAGTTTCATTTCCACTAAAACCTCTTGCTGATGATGTCATAACTCCTCCCACATTTTCAGCAGTTATCCAAGAGGTGGGGGCCAAGATGGCGAAGAGATAGGAGGTGTTTGAAGTGTCGTCAGGAAAAGTTAAGGTTTGATGATATTACAACCAACACAGCTCAAAGATTTTATATAGAAGAACAAATGAAATAGACAGCTAGTTAAATTCTCATTCTTCTCAAGAAGGCCAGAGATGAAGGGAAGAAGGCTTCTTTCCGCGGGTCTTTTGCTCTTTTTGACGGAAAGAGATTCGACTATGTTAGTGTGAAGTAAGATGTATATGCATTCTTCAATTTTACCTGCATTTAGGTAAGGTTCAGTTGTTATAGCTGTTTAGCTCAGTTAATAAGAGCCCTATGTTTGGCTAGAGGCTGATGTTTCAATGATTCAATCCTCAGTGAATACTGTTTAAATTGACTCTTAAGTCATATCCTTAATCTTGGTTTATATTTATTTATTTTTACAATTTTCGCATTTCACCAGTCATTGTTATATATTTTATAACGATTTTTTTGCTATTTTAAAAAAATAGTTATCTAGTTTATAATTATCATATTAGTTTATATGAGGTTATTTTATTTGTTCTAAGACGTCAGTTGGTTGTATATCATTCCTTCCTTTAAAAGTAAGTTTCCGTACAGTTTTTTCAGTGGTATATACAGTACTTTACTCATTCCTTTTTTTCTTATTTGTCATGGACTTTAAATTCAGTTCACTTTCTGTTATGTCTTTGAATGTTAGAGGTATGCGGGATATTAGGGGTGGGAATCTTTAGGTACTACGCGATCCGATCCGATTCTGGGACTCACGATCCGATTCCAAAACGATTCTTCATATAATTCTTTTGCAAATATGATAAATTTGCATTTTAAATAAATAAAGAGTTTTTATGCTTTTTGTTTATAGTTAGAATCTCTTTGACAGTATTCCCATCTTGAAGTTTAATTTTATTGCTTTTATTTTAACAAAGTTATATTCAGGATGAACAAGTTCTGACATAGAATCGATTCTGAATCTTTGAGAATCGATTCAGAATCGTTAGAGAAAGAATCCCGATGCATCGATTTTTTTTGGGATATGGTAAAGAGGAAAGCTATTTTTTGTTTTGTAAAAGCTGCGAAACTGATTTAATTTTTCTTCAAGAAACACATTCTTGTGAGTCAGATGTTAAATTCTGGAAGAATCAATGGGGTAATTAAATTTATTGTAGCCATGGTTCTAATCATTCTGCTGGGGTTTCAATTCTTTTTCATAAATTTAAGGGGCAAGTTCTGGACGTAATAACTTCTGATGAAGGCAGATGGATCATTATGTCACTAAAGCAAGATAATTCTGTTTTCATTATCTGCAATTTATATGGCTGTAATTCTCTTTCTGCTAACAAAATATTATTTTCTCAGATTACTTGCAATCTGACAGAAGTGTATAATAAATACCCAGGCTCTTTTCTAATTTTAGGTGGCGATTTTAATGAATGTTTAGATGATACACTGGACAGATTTCCTCCTAGAAGCAATGAAGCTCTCCACACTAACCACAACTCTAAAAATATTTCGTCGATATGTTCTTCTCTCTTCCTTACAGATCCTTGGCGTTTTTTTCATCCTGACACACAGGAATTCACCTGGTCAAATAGTAAAATGACCTTAAAATCTAGGATTGATTTCTTTTTAGTTTCTTCATTAGTCCTTCAATTTGTAAAAGCTGTATCTCATTCTTTCGCCCCTCTTTCTTATCATAAACTAATAATCTTAAAATTAGGTTGTAATGAAGAGAGTCGAAGGCTACGTGGTTAATGGAAATTCAATAACTCTCTCTTATATGATAACATTTTTAATGATCATATTAAAAATTTAATCAAGTATATTTTTTCAGATAAAACTCATAATAGATATAGAGAGAAGTGGGAATTTTTCAAATATAGGGTCAGACAAACAGCTATACAGAGAAGTAAAGAATTAAAATTAATTAAAAAGAAAAAAATAATTGAACAAATGAAAAGAATAAATTCTTTAATGGTGGGTAATTTGTCTCAAGAAGAGGAGCTAGAATTAAGGGAGTTACACTTACAGATTAATAGGGCTTATCTAGATATTGCCAAAGGTGCTTTTGTTAGGTCTAGAGCTGAATGCTAGAGCTAGATGAGGGAGAGGTGAATTCAAGTTATTTTATTGCATTGGAAAAAAGGAACTGTAAAAGAAATTCTTTGACTGCTCTTAATATTAATGGGGTCAATTGCACAGATCCTAATTTGATAGCTAATTTTGTCACAACCTTTTATACAAATATTTACACTTCTGCATTTGATAAAGATAGTTGTGATAATTTCATTAAGAAAGTGCAAGCTCATGTTCCAGTTATTGATAATGAATTTAAAGCCTTCTGTGACTCTAATTTGACCATTGAGGAAGTTCGAGTTGCTCTTCATTCTATGAAGAAAGGTAAAACTCCAGGCAGTGATGGGTTAACGGTTGAGTTTTATATTCATTTTTGGGAATCAATTAAACACCCATTGCTTTATATGTATAATGAATGTATTAATCTGAAAGACATGACAACATCAATGAAACAAGGTATTATCTGTCTTATTCCCAAACCAGATAAGGACACTCTTTTAATTGATAATTGGCATCTAATTACTATCCTAACGGTCGATTATAAAAAAAATTCCTTAATATTTGCCAATAGATTAAAGGTCAAACTTGACCAGTTGGTTGCTGAGACACAATCCGGTTTTGTAAAAGGCAGACACATCAGTAATAAAAGACTTGTTTTAGATCTTTTAGACTATGCGGATTTTGTACATTCCAAAGCTATGATTCTTTTCCTAGACTTTTACAAAGCTTTTGATACCCTTGAGCATGAATTTCTCTTGCAGACTCTCAAACTGTTTTTTTGTTAATGTTATTGAAATGTTTTATAAAGATATTAACAGCTCTGTCCTAATTAGCTTCAACACTTCTAAAAGATTTGTTATTAACCGCGGTGTTAGACAGGGTTGTCCTATCTCGCCCTTCTTATTTATTTTAGTTACGGAATTGTTATCATTAAGTATAATTTTTGAACAAAATTTGGAAGGCATATCTATTTTTGATAGAGATATTAAAATCTCACAGTTGGCTGATGATACTGCCCTTTTCCTAAAAGATAAGAGTCAGCTATCCAAGGCTTTAAGTGTAATTGAGCAGTTTTCATGTGCTTCTGGACTGAAATTGAATATGTCCAAGTGTGAGATAATGATGCTCCATGAAAATGATGATTCTTCGATTAATGGTATCCTAGTAAAAGAGACTATAAAGTATCTGGGTATTTACTTAACAAAAAATTTAGCAGCGAGACAACACCTTAATTTTTCTGGTAGGATGAAAAAAACCCAAAGTATTTTTAACCTTTGGCTCCAAAGAGACCTCTCCCTTTATGGGAGGGTACTTTTGTCCAAAGCAGAAGGATTATCTCGGTTTGTATATCCTTCTCTGTCTCTGTTTGTTAAGGACTCTACTGCTAAAGGAATTAATCAGATGTTTTTAGACTTCATATGGAAACACAAACCTCATAACCTCAAAAAAACAGTCCTGGCGAATAGTCGAAGGGAAGGTGGTCTTGAAGTGTTAGACTTTGGGGACATAGTGAACACCTTTAAAATAAATTGGATTAAAAGATGTTTAATAAATTCCAATTCTATATGGTTTTTTATTCTGAATCATATTTTTAATAAAATTGGTGTCCTTCCTTTTATATTAAAATGTAACTACTTACCAAATAGATTACCAGTTGCGCTGTCCAAATTTCATCACCAAGTTCTTCTCTCTTGGAAATTGTGTTACTCTCACTATTTTTCACCACATAAAACCTTTTTATGGAACAACTCCAATATAATGATTAGAAATAAATCTATTTTTCTCTCTTCATGGTTTAACAGGAATATAATTGGAATTCTTTCAATTTTTGATAAATCTGGTAACTTTCTGACTAACTCTCTGAACATTTTATGTTTGTTTGTAATTTTCCTTTACCGTTTAAAGAATATAGTGCAGTGCTAAAAGCGATTCCTTCCAGTCTAATTCAACTTATAAAATGCCATTTAAGTTTTAGTAAGAGTTACACCAAAGAACCTGATTTGTCCTTATATGGAATTAGTATTTTTAACAAAAAGTGTAATAATAAACATATTCGACAAATTTTACAGAAAAAAAAAATGTTGAACTAATAGACTGGAAAGAAGCCTGGTTATTACCTCACAAGTACTGCATTTCCAATAAAATAAAAGAAGTTCATTTCAAGATTCTTCATAAAATATATCCTGTAAATGGTATTTTGGCAAAATATATGGATGTTGACAGTTTATGCTCATTTTGTGGGGTTGAGGTTGAAACACTGATTCATTTATTTTTTCAATGTGTAAAGACTCAATACTTTTGGAATAGTTTGTATTTGTATATAGGTAAGCTCCTTGATTCTTCCAGTTCTTTTCAGTTAAGAGATATAATTTGTTACTATAAAGGTAAATCTAGTTTATCAGTGAATTACATAGTTAATTTTTTTATTTTAGCTGGAAAGTTTTTTATTCATAAACAGAAATGCTTTAAATTGCAGCCCTCTTTTTCACATTTCTTAATTGAAATTGATGCTTTCCTTAAATCTCTTAGGTTGATTAAAAACAAGAAAAGTGATAGATTTTTGAAATACTATGAAGATTGCTTTGGTAATACCACTGATGCATAAAGTATTTACTTTGTATGGTTTTTTAAAAAAATAAGTTTTACTCCTGTAGAAATTAGTTCTTTTATTTAAATTCATCTTTTATGTGTCTGTTTAATGTTTGCATGTTAATAAAAATTAAAAAAAAAAAAAAGTTAGTCAAGAGGTAATCAGTCTTGCTTTTCGGATTTAAATTATAGCGATTAACCATGTTGATCAATTCATTGCAAAACAGAACTCACACTGTATAGAACTGACAGCATTTATTAATGACATCAGCATACTGTCTATTGTGGAATGAAATGATGATTTTAAAAGTTGATTCAGATGTGACAGTAAAGGAAAGAGCATCAGAGGCTTTCTAATACCCTTACAATAATGATGTGTGCGGTGTGCATTTTGTATTTAAAAGTAAAAAGGTAACTGCAACTTACATGGACCCTGTAAATCATTTTACTGTCTCACATTTTTAATAGACACAAAGAGTTTTAATGACTGGATAAATATTTGTAAAACATACAGACAGAAGTAAAGCGTGACCAACAACATTAATTTATTAAAAACACCCAAAAGGGCACTTCTGAGTCTAAGGCAAGAAGGGCATGTGCTGTAATTAAGTCCCATTAAAAAAACTACTCTTGGGCTACCGTATTAAAGTAATATCATTAACTCACTTTGAAATACTAAAAAGCTAAATGGTGTATTTTTAGCTACTATGCTATATTTCATACTGTTTATACCGCATTGTCATTTAACTGGGATTTTTTTATGTTGGAAAAAATTTACGTTGGGGGAAAATGATACTTTGAAACATGACATTAAACTGCCAGCAGGTGGAGACAAGTGACCGTCTTCATCAGTGAATCTTTCATCAACTTTGACTTGATCATGTGTGAATTGTCTCCTCTGTACACATCATGTGTCTTTGTATGTGTTCATTATTAAATATTTATATTACCCAATATAATTATTTAATAAAACATGCTGCAGGTTTATTGGTGGGGCACTATGAAAACTATCACCGACCTGCTCTTATAGTTTGTTAATGTTCATTATATTTTCTGTAATATTAGGGGCAGCTTTTAAGACCCTGCCTTCCAGTTTATTATTTGATATGAATTTCTGCAGCAGCCATTCTCTATATGTACTGATACTTGACTAACACAATGATCACAACAACCAATACATAATATTAATACTGCTAAATGAACCATCTGTTGTACTTACATAGTGTTTAACAAGAAGAAATTAACACTGCACACTGTTTAGGTCAGAAATTAAAGTTCATTATTAATTTTTTTATTACATTTGAAAGACTATCAAGAGATTTTTGTTTACATTCGACTAACTCAGCAGGGGCTGGTTGCCTAAACTGTTTAGACTAGCTTTAAAAAGTTCATAAGTTTTTTTCTCCTTCAGGACTGATCAAAGTGTTTAAAGTTAGTTACATGATTGATCGCTCTAATTTAAATCTGAAAAGCAAGACTGATTACCTCTTGGATAACTGCTGAAAATGTGTGAGGAGTTATGACATAATCAGCAAGAGGTTTTAGTGGAAATGAAACTAAACTGATGAACAAGAATCTGCAAGCCTTCAAACTCTTTATCTCTTCAAAAACAAGATATTTGAGACTTTCAGAGACGTATTACCATCACAGCTGATACTCATTCACAGGTAACATGATGGAAATATATGAGAAATTTCTCTGAACAAGTTTCTAATGTTGTTATTCTGCTTCAGTGGGGTGTATGTCTAACAAAACCAGATAAATGCATGAGTTAAAATAATTAAACTAGTTTAATCTACTGTTGTAGAGTGAGAATTAATGATAAGTTTTTGTGATGACCTGTAGAGGGCATGCTTATGTTGTTTGTATTGGCTTAAAAGCAGCAAAGAAGAATGCATGGTGTGTGCACTTGGAAGGCACCTGTGATGTGATTGAGTGTACTGCTTATTGATGAATTTCATTGAGTAAATGCAGTCTTGAACAGATCTTTTGTTTTTCTCACATTATTACATCTACACTGAAATGTAAACAGAATTTTATTAAATTTAGACTATGTCGTGTCATTAGTTTAACTGTAACTCTAAATTTATTGTCACACGGTAAAATGTTAAGAAACAGGATGTGTGTGAAGTGCAGACACAATGACAAACAGCAGGTATAAATCACAGTAAATAAGAAGAATGATTCATGTGTAACAAATGACGTGTTTATGTGACAGAGTGAAATATGTATTTAAATTCATAAACCTGAAACAGTAAAAATATTTTACATATATGATCTTGTGAATATGTTTAAAACTGTTTATAAAATGTATATATGTAATTTGTTTGTCATTAGGGGTTCATCTGTGTTTTATTAGTTTGCTGGTGATCGATTGCTCATGTCTGATGGAACACTAGGAGGAGATTTCGCGGGTTTCTTCATTCCACATAAAGTTCACAGTGGGGAAACATCCACGAGTTTTATGTTTGTTCATCTCCTCTTTCACAGGTATAACATTTATACAATAAACATACCGTATGTCTAAACTCATTTTCTAAAGGCATTTTCTGTTTTTCTAGATTTATTTTAAATGTGCTTTAAAATGTGCTTAACTGATTATTTTCACCTTTCTATCAGTGATTAAAATCAGTTTAATATGTGAAATATGTATTGTGTGCATATCTGTATGTATATCTGACTGTTTCCTGAAAAGCTGAAAGAGAAGACGTGCAATGGCAGAATCTTCACCAACATCACAAAAACCAAGACAGAGTATGGAGACACCTCCATGTAAGTCAACTCAAAAGAAATAAATACACAGAGCACATTATTTGTCTAAAATTAATATGTAAAGTAGTTTAATGTATTATCAGACATATTTAAACAGTGATAAATGTTGATGATTTCTGTGTTTCAGTGTCATCCTCCAGTGTCCGTCCTGACTGAAGAGCTTCAGTGTTCTGTGTGTCTGGATGTGTTCAGTGATCCAGTCAGCACTCCATGTGGACACAACTTCTGCAGGAGCTGTCTGAAACAGTGCTGGGACAACACTCAGATCTACAGCTGTCCAATCTGTAAAGAAACATTCAGTAAAAGACCAGATCTCAAGATCAACACAGCACTTAGACAGGTTGTGCTGATCTTTAAGGAAAAGTTCAGTTTGAGAAGATCTGAAGTTCTCTGTGACATCTGTGATGAAAGAAAGCTGAAAGCCCTGAAGTCCTGCCTGATGTGTCAAACCTCTTACTGTGAAACTCACCTGGAACTTCATCAGAAAATGAGTTTAAAGAAACACAAACTGATGGATCCTGTGGAGAATATAAAGGACTATATATGTCAGAAACATGAGAGACCTCTGGAGCTCTTCTGTAGAGATGATCAGACATGTGTGTGTGTGTTTTGTACTGATGGAGATCACAAGAATCACAACACTGTTCCTCTAGAGGAGGAGAGTAAAGAGAAGAAGGTACGAGATACTAACAACATTAAAACACGATTTAATAACCTGTTACACATATTCCAGCAACATGATCTTTTGTCAGAAAATGATAAAATGTGTCTGTGTGTTGCTGTCTGTCTATAGACTCAACTGATGAAGACACAGACAGACGTTCAGCAGATGATTCAGGAGAGAATCAAGAAGATTCAAGAAATCAAACACTCAGCAGAACTCAGAAAAGTGAGTTGAAGATATTACATTTTTTATAATTTTTAGATTTGTTAATTAATCAGAATGAGAATGTGATTGTTTCAGATAAACACAGATGAGGAGAAAGCAGCTAGTGTTGAGCTCTTCAGCGCTCTGATCAGATCCATTGAGAGATGTCAGACTGAACTGCTGGAGATGATGGAGGAGCAGCAGAAAGCAGCAGAGAAACAGGATGAAGATCTCATTAAAGATCTGGAGCAGGAGATCACTGAGCTGAAGTGGAGAGACAGTGAGCTGGAGCAGCTCTCACACAGTGATGATCATCTCCACCTCCTACAGGTCAGTGTCTCTCTCTCTCTCTCTCTCTCTCTCTCTCTCTCTCTCTCTCTCTCTCTCTCTCTCTCTCTCTCTCTCTCTCTCTCTCTCTTCTCATGTTGAGGGATTTCTTCTCTCTCCTGCTGTAGATTGATTCATCCCTGTACAGACGTCCAGACATGAAGAACTGGTGTGAGATCAGTATGAAGACTCATGTGAGTGTGGAGACTCTGAGGAGAGATCTGACTCAACTGCAGGAGACTCTAGATGACAAACTCACTCAAACTGGTAGGTGAAAATATAATTAACTTGTTCAGCATAATTCTTTTTGTTATATGGTCACATAAGATATTCTCAGACCCACATTCAGTAAACTATGTAGTAATAGTGGAGATGTTCATACATTTTCAAAACTGACAAAGAATTCTGCATGTCCATGTTAGACATTGTTAGTAGACGAATTGACAACAATACATAAAGTATACATGTGATGAAGTTAGTTTGTGTAGCACTAGGTGTAACACTTCACAAAGAAATACATTGTCCTCTGAGCTCTAGATCGACTGGTCAGAAATATTAAGTGTAGTCTGATTTTGGACCAGAAAGAGAAAACGCATAGAAAAACACAACAACTACAACAGACTTACAGTCACACAGCTTTAGATGTACATAAACAGATAAACACATTCAATCTCCCAAGATCTCATCAGAGAAGATTAAACAACTCCAAAAACATCATTACCATCTTCACTTACAAACTACTTTAACTTAATTTCTACCAAATATCCACAAAAGCTCTTATTGAGAATTAGTTTTAAATAAGTTTTGTTTAGCACTGCAGTTCCTGAGAGAAATGAATCAAATGAAAGTCAGTGGAAAAGTGCACAATTACTGCAACAGTCACACTACAATTTTCAATCCATTGACTTTCATTTAGTCCTGAAGTCCGATGAACTCTGACCTTTGAATTTGTATCACATAAAGATGTGTGACCAATACATGTAATGCCACAGCTGACCTTTCCAGGTGGAGGTAACATTGAAGGTAACAATAAAAGCTTGTAATAAGTCTAGTGTGACTGATCATAATGGCCACTTTAACCAAAACCTATTTTCAATAAAATACTTCAGTTGAATCTCTTTCCTTTAATTAACAAGAGAAGTTGTAGATGTGGATGACTGTGTGACTGTAAGTCAGTTGGAGTGAAATCTGCTGTGAAATTTCTGCTGTTTGTTTTTTCCGTTCTTATTCATCTTTCTTCAGTGATTCTTCTTGTTAAAAGCGGGTGTTCATTAAATTTTAGTCATCATTTAATTCCTACTAATCTAATTAATAGCAATACTGCTTCATTACTTTACACCCTGTAGTGTACACTCATAATAGACACTGAGCAGTATTATTTAACACTAGAGATTTTGTTGTGTAACTTGATTTTATTGTGTAACTAAACAACAAAATGGTTCAGATCTGTGCAGAGGACCCCGGCATATACATATAATGTGATTTGGCGCACAAGAAAAACTTTGCTACCCTAGACATCACAGATCAATAGTTCTTGTACACATACTGTAAATGTTAATAAACTCTTGATGATGTTTTCTTGTGATTTGTCATTGACAGTGTTGAGGAGGATGCAGCAGTATGCAGGTACAATGTGTGATCTACACTGTTCTCTCACATTCACTAACAATAATACTTTACATACACATACTCACCTCTACAATTATAAACACATCAACATCTTTATATTGTGATGATGTCATTCATATTCTCTGATCTCTCTCTCAGTGGATGTGACTCTGGATCCTGATACAGCTCATCCATATCTCATCCTGTCTGAAGATGGAAAACAAGTGAGACATGGAGACATTAGACAGAAACTCCCAGATAATCCAGAGAGATTTAATTATTGTCGCTGTGCTTTGGGAAAAGAGGGATTCTCCTCAGGGAGATTTTATTTTGAGGTTCAAGTGAGGGAAAAAACTATATGGACTTTAGGAGTGGCCAGAGAATCTATTAACAGGAAGGGAGAGATCACAGCGTCTCCTCCGAATGGATACTGGGCTGTGGGTCTGAGGGATGGAAATAATTATTTGGCCTTTGATGATGCTATTGTCTCTCTGTCTCTGAGAGTGAATCCACAGAAGGTGGGGGTGTTTGTGGATTATGAGGAGGGTCTGGTGTGTTTTTATGATGTGGAGTCCAGATCTCATATCTACTCTTTCACTGGTCAAACTTTTACTGAGAAACTCTTTCCTTTATTTAGTCCATATAATAATGATAAAGGTACAAATTCAGCTCCACTGATCATCTCATTACACCCTAAATAACACACAATGTTGTTTTGTTATAATGATTACAGTATATTATCCCTTACTTATGATTTCATTTTTTGGTTTATCAGCTTTGCGCATCTGCTTTTATTACTAATTCAGCTACAGGAATAATTTGTGAAATCATATCACTTATGTCAGTGCCTGTTATCTGTGGTTTTATCTTTTGAGTTTTACTAAAAACAATGTGGTTAGATATTAAATACTGAGAGGAATTTACTAAATCCATTCACTCTGCATATACTGTAATGTTAATATGAACTAGCCAAAATGCAGTTATTCTCAAGTAGTCTTTGTGTTGTATTATTATGAATATTTTATTTGCAAGGTATTCTTTGAGACAAATCTAAAGGTACATTTAAAGCTTTAATTCACCATTCATTAGACTGTTACATCATATAAACCACATCACATCACCACTACTGAATCTATTGTCCTTGATAATGTATATGACTACAGGTTAAAAGTACCATCTGATTGAGAGTGAGTGAGAGAGACATACAAATCCCCAACATGACAAAAATCATAATGCTATACAGCTGCTTTAATAACGTTCTCTGTGTTTGTGAGTTATAAACCTTTAACAAGGGCAAATGCTGTTATTTTACATTCAATAAAATACTTCTTAAATAATTCAGGCGAGTAGTCATTTTGTCCTTTAATATTTTAATCACTAATTATATAGTGTATCATCAGTGCTCACATCATAATCATAACATTTTCAATACAAAAACAAAGCAAATAATTATGTTTGTAGCCGGCCATTGTAAAATGGTATGAAGTTCTGTGCATTGGTGCTTTTAGAAAAAAGTGTGTATTTAAATTATATGTAACCAAAATTAAAGCTGCCATAATTAATTAAAGTTTCATGATTAAATGGCCATAAATCTAAATGTTTAAAGAGTTAATTAATTCAAGACAATTATGTTTTTGTTTATATTTTATATTTTTATATTTGTTTATAAAAACACCCATTAAATCATATTATCAAATGTGTGCTCATTAATCTATAATGGACATTATATGTACAGTTATTTATTTTAAAAAAATACATGCTTTCAAATACAAAAAAAGAATGAACGCTTTCACAAGGCAATGTAGAGGTAGAATTATTGGGAATTAAAATGCACAAACCAGAAGAAAGAACAAACTAACAAATGAAAAAGAGACGACTCTTCAAAAAACATAAAATAGGTATTAGTTCAATTTGCACATGTTTATTTATGTGGAATACGGGCTGTTATACAGGCAGTTGTAGCCTGGTGGTTAGAGAGTTGGACTTGCAACCAGCAGGAAACAACTGAGGTGCCCTTGAGCAAGACACCTCACCCCTAATCGCTCCCAGTGTGCCACTGGTAACTTGTGAGTTGCTTTTTTTTAAGCGTCTGCTAAATGAATAAATATAGATGTAAATGTTATAGATGTGACAATTGTGAAAACAGCACTTTACCTGACTATAAAAAAAATCATGATTTAAACAACAAAAAAAGAGACTTCACATGAGTATGTAATTCTGAACTCAATATGTGTTACGGACACGCCAGGCTTCCCCGAGACCCAATCGCAGCGCTCACTCTCTCCGGATTACTGATCACCAACACTTGCTCACAATCAACACTATGGTATAAAGGACTAGCACTCAAACACCGTCCCAGTCTCACAGTTTACGCTACCGGACTTACCCGCACCTTTCGCTAGTTTTAAAGAAAACCAAATACTTACCTGCTCTACTCTACTCTACGATCTCCAACGTCTCCCGTGAAGTGTGTTCCTGTTGTCTCCTCGTCTCCAGTGTTCTCCTGTTCCCCTCTGTTCCGGTTCTGAAGGACAGTTTAAGTTACCGTTTGCTCTATTGACTATTGAGTTCCTGAGTTTTCTGTTGAATAAATCTACCTGCTGTTTATCCGCTGACTCTGTCCCTTCTGTGGTGTGACAGTATGATGAAAACCTTCAGTAAAACTTTATTTTTCATGGGAAGTTTGACATTTGCATGAAATTGTTTTGTTTTATACGGAGAGCGAATTACAGACACTAAGCAAGCACTTACAGTAATGACATGTTTACGTTGAGCAATTAATGTAAGTGAACATGAAATCAAAATAAACCATTTTTTACATATGGTCTTACTGTAATTGTGTTTATTGCTAAACATTCAAAACAATAGATAAATAAATATGTAGATAATATAAAAAGGTTTCATTTTGACTGACATCACCAAACCACCTTTAATATGACTCTTGATATGAATATGAATAAGTACAGGTCACAGAGGCTTAATGGAAAGGGGTTTCCAGATGTTCATCTACTCAATGTATTTATTGTATGTTTTTCAAAAAGTAACTTCTAGAAGTGTCTATATCAAATCATGAAAATAAATCTCTATGTGTCTGACATTGGCCCTAGAGTGTGACAGCTGGTCTTTCTCTGTGGTCATCCCCGTCCTCCTCGCTGGACCATATTCACACACAAAACACACACACACATGTCTGATCATCTCTACAGAAGAGCTCCAGAGGTCTCTCATGTTTCTGACATATATAGTCCTTTATATTCTCCACAGGATCCATCAGTTTGTGTTTCTTTAAACTCATTTTCTGATGAAGTTCCAGGTGAGTTTCACAGTAAGAGGTTTGACACGTCAGGCAGGACTTCAGGGCTTTCAGCTTTCTTTCATCACAGATGTCACAGAGAACTTCAGATCTTCTCAAACTGAACTTTTCCTTAAAGATCAGCACAACCTGTCTAAGTGCTGTGTTGATCTTGAGATCTGGTCTTTTACTGAATGTGTTTTTACAGATTGGACAGCTGTAGATCTGACTGTTGTCCCAGCACTGTTTCAGACAGCTCCTGCAGAAGTTGTGTCCACATGGAGTGCTGACTGGATCACTGAACACATCCAGACACACAGAACACTGAAGCTCTTCAGTCAGACAAACACTGGAGGATGACACTGAAACACACAGAAAACATCAACGTCAATGACAGTTTTTACATTAATGAAAATAAATAATATAATAAGAGAGATTTTAGAAACAATAGACTTACATGGATGGTTATTCATACTCTGTCTCCCGGTCCGTCTTGGTGTTGGTGATGTTGGTGAAGATTCTGCTATTACACGTCTTCTCTTTAAAGCTTTTTAGATCTCAACACAAATGTCACACACAGTATTACAGTATCACATCAGATCTGCTCTTTACGTTATTACTTGTTTTAAGAGTTTAGTTTAATGACCTAAAAATAATAAGTCTTATGAATTCACAAGCATTATTAAATAGAGATAACATTTCTGCAGAAAATACAATTTCTACATGTGTAGTAGCCTATAATGTATATAAAGATATGATATTTGTTGCATTCCACAACATATCAAATTATATCATATCACATATTGTATCATGATGTATTAAATCATATCATTCTTTTTATTCAATGTGATTAATGTAATGTGTGTAATGTAATGTGTGTAATGTAATGTGTGTAATGTAATGTAATGTGAACACCTGTTGTTTTTCACTCCGTCTGCGCACACTTCTGTTTCTTTAAGTGTTTAACTCATTGTGATTCAATACCAACACACACTAAACTCTGAAACAGTCTATGAAACAGTGAAACAGTCTACAGCCACGGCTTTCAAGAGATTGCAAGACCTGAACTGGGTGTGTCAAATAATGGAGACATGCAAAATGTGTAGTAGTAAAATATGTTCTTCCAGGACAGGATTTAAAACCATTGCTAAAGTTAATACATTTTGTTAGCATTTCAGTAACTAGTTTAAGTTATTTAACTCATGCATTAATCAGGTTTTGTCTAATGTGCTTCAGTTAGACATACACGCCACTATAACAGAACAACATTAGAAACTTGTTCAGAGAAATTTCTCATATATTTCCATCATGTTACCTGTGATCATGTACGTCTCTTAAAATCTCAAATATCTTGTTTTTTGGAATACAGTAACATTTTAAAGGCTTCCAAATATTTGTTCACTGGTTTAGTTTCGTTTTCATTGACGGTTTCCTCTAACCTGTGTGATGTCATAACTCATTTCTCCTGTTTATAATCTTACATTGATATTACATGGATTTAACCACCGGTTTAAGATAAACAAACATTTCTCTGTAGTGTCTGTACCTGAGTTTGAGTAAGCACCATTTGTTACATTGGTTGCAGATTAGTTTCAAGAACAATGTTATTTACACACCATTGCATTCTCTACTAATTATATGTGAAAAAAAGCCATGTTTAAAATGGAGTTGTTCATTAGGGTTATGTACAGAGTGAGATGTAAATCTTACAAGTACTTCTGGTGATTAGAGAGTCAGAGAAATGCTGGAGGGATTCCTGACTTCTGAGAAATGACTAAAGATGTATTTGAGAAGTGATCTTTTAACCTTGTGTATAACGCAGCCATGAAGGTGGACTGAGCAATGCAAAAAGTATCCTTTGAAGTGAAAGAAAGTTAGTTTGTTTCATTTAACACTATATTAAAAAAATGAATAAGATAACACCCCACCTTTTGTGGACTAATTCTCAGAGACAGAGAGACACGGGATCAGCACAGGCTCTATAATTATTCCCATTTCTCACCATTACAATCCAGCATACAACCCATTCAGTTTTTCTCTTCACTTGAACCTCCAAAATTAACAAACTCAAAGAGAATCCTCTTTTCCCAAAATATATACACCATTATCAAATCTGGTAACTATACAGTAGATGAATTTCCTAATATATGGGTTTTTCTTCCCCTTACCGGAGGACTCCCTCGTGATGAAAGGTAGTAAACTCTTTGTCATTCAGATGTTCATTTCTAATTTATCTAAGGTTATTGTTAGGTTTTACGTAAGCAAACTGTAAATGTAAACAAAATATAATTGTGACAGTAACAGGCAGGGCAGGACTTAGGAGGGTGGGGGCCCCTGGGCTTGAGTCATTTTCAGGCCCTTCTCACTCTACAAAATGACAAAAGCCCTGAGTGTCAGTAAAAAAACATAGTCTGAGGTCTTCAGATGACAAGTGTTAAAAATATTTTGGATTAATTAAGTTTGGCCTTTTTATCTCTTTTTAAACAAGAAAATGATTGGGATGAGAGAGAGGGCAGCAGGCGCAGAAAGTACGGCAGAGTCGGGATTCGAACTCGCGTCACCGCAGCGTACATTTCTGGAGCGCTGTCCACACAACCACAGGCTCCAACAAACTTTTGCAGTTTATTGTTGTATGTAATAAACTGTGTATTTTTTCAACATTTATTTTCACGTTGCTGTTTCTCATTTTTAAGTTTTCTTTTAGGTGCGCCACTCTGATACCGCTTGTCCGCCATTACAACGCATTACTGTAACACTGACAGGTTAGAACGTAAACCAGACGCATCTTCATCACCAATAACCAATCAGCAAACATCAAGATTCATTTAACTAATAAAATTAAAATCAACAAACCATAATTGAAAAACCAACCAATCAAAGTAACGAAAAGGCCCCCTATGGGGTGGGACCCATGGGCTGCAGCCCAATCAAGCCCAATGGTAAGTCCGGCCATGGTAACAGGGCAACAGGGATTAAAATGAAAATAAACAGACCATGCATCACAGATTACTGTAACATTAGGGCTGTCGTAATATCAATTTTTACTTTCACGGTCACATTGTGGACAAAGGAATTCACGATAATGATATCATTACAATATCTACTGAAACGTTTCTCAAGAAATAAATAATTCAGCTTTAGTTTTAGTTAAAGGTATGTTGTGTGTTTTCTTTATTAAGTCAATGAATCGCACTTAAAAGACAAAACAGTAGGGAGATGTAAAGAGAGGTGAGTATGTTGTGGTGTTTCGAGGCGAAACTTTAAATGGGTGCTCAATTATTTATGATATCATGATATCTGTAGTATTAACACGATATTGATAATCATGGTTTATAGTATCACGATTATCGTCAATGCCGGTGTATTGTGACACTACTATGTCACATATATATATATATATATATATATATATATATATATGCTCATAAACCTTTACACCCAACATTACATCTGTACTGTATTAATGTCTGTGTGGCTTTGGATTGGATTGTAAAACAAGAACTTCACTTTTACTGTTTGTCACATTTGTCATGTTTATTGTACATAATGAGTACATACTAAGAGAACAAAACAAATACTTGTCATGCTTGTTACTATATTTATAGTATTAAATATATTTATAAGATTATATAAGATTGTTTAAATGTTTATTTGCCAAAAGTAATAAGTGTCAACAAGAACAATCACTGGTGTGGTGGGGTTGTGGCTAGAGGGGAGACAGCTCGGCGGAAGCGCTAAAAATCTCGCCAGATGCTGTGAGAAATCTCGAAAAAATGAAACAAACAGCTTAAGAAGACAAGTAGAGAACTATTTTTTCTTCTTATTAATTAATGCCAAGGCACCATATATATACGTATATAACAAAAAATAAACACAAACGAAAGCTTTAACACAAAAAACATAAAATAAGGTGAAATAAATGAATAGTTTTAAATTTAAGAGCTTTAATCAGCCTAATTTGTGGCAAGTCTGTCTCCTCCATGATGTTGAGGAGAACGAGGGCTCAGGCAATCAGCATTCATAATCGAAACAATCTGTTTTATAAATATTTTTTTGAAATAAAAGTCAATAAAATTGGTAAATTGTGTTTGTATGAGAGTACTCATGTGTCAAATCCTCATGTACTACACCCTTCCACTACCCAACATAAATGTCTTAAAAATGGCTGCATATGCTGTTATTGCAGACTAGACTTACAATTACAAGTATCTACACTAATAGGGGAAAAAAGAGCAAACATACAATTTGTTGGCACAAAACATTTTTATTTTTACACAAACATTCATGCATACACAGACAGACACAATGCCAACCACCATAACAACAACAACAACAACATTCGAACACTCATGCACAAACACAGTGCCAACAATTGTAACATTCACTAATTTCAAGAATTTGTTTTTTTAAAGGATTTGATTTAATTAATTACCAAATTATTGGATTGTGATTAACCCAAAGAACAGTATTAATGCAGCAATAAACAGTAAAGAATTAACCCAAGGAAAAATAATGAACAGTAAAGAATGTCAGGCAAATATTTAACCCAATGCTACAAGCAAAAAACTACATTACATCTGCATTTAAATCTTGAAGCTTGCTTTCATTGCTTCAGCATATGTCATTGTGTCCTCCTCGAAGCCTTTAAAATTGCGTTCAAAACACCCCTTTGAGGGAAATCTTTGAAAATATCCCGCCGCCATTTCTCCACGAATTGCTTTTTGCAATTCTCGCAAGAGTTCGCAAACTTGCGTCATTTCCGGCCGGAGCTGTCTCCCTTCTAGCCACAACCGTGTGGTGGACAGAAAGCCGCTGAAGCCGCTGGCAGGTGAAGCTGAAAGAGACTCATATGAGTCCAGTGACAGCCGTCACTCACAGACAAGTGGGGAAAGACTGGGGAAAAGTCCAACTTATTGTTTAAAATTTCATTCTGGTGCTAAAAACAACAAAATTGGGAAAATTCTAGAGATATTATGTAGAAGTTTATCTTTGATCATTTTTTTAGATTTGGAAATAATTTTAATTTACAGTCATACTTCTACAAAGCTTTAGTTTAATTTTGTATTATTAGCTGGGTGTTGAATTTGTTTTGTATTGTAAACTTAGGAAAGTACTTCTTATTACTATTGTTGTCTCCTGAAATTTGTAAGTCGCTTTGGATAAAAGCATCAGCTAAATGCCTAAATGTAAATGTGTAATTTCATTTGAGGTAACAGGTGAGATGATCAGTGGAGCTGAATTTACACCTTCATCATTGAGACATGGACTGAATGAAGGAAAGAGTTTCTCAGTGAAAGTTTGACCAGTGAAAGAGTAGATATGAGATCTGGACTCCACATCATAAAAACACACCAGACCCTCCTCATAATCCACAAACACCCCCACCTTCTGTGGATTCACTCTCAGAGACAGAGAGACAGGAGGATCATCACAGGCCAAATAATTATTACCATCCCTCAGAGCCACAGCCCAGTATCCATCCTGAGAAGACAGTTTGATCTCTCCCTTCCTGTTAATAGATTCTCTGGCCACTCCTACATCCCATTTAGTTTTTCCCTTCACCTGAACCTCAAAATAAAATCTCCCTGAGGAGAATCCCTCTTTTCCCAAAGCACAGGGACAACAATCAAATCTCTCTGGATTATCTGGGAGTTTCTGTCTAATGTCTCCATGTCTCACTTGTTTTCCATCTTCAGACAGGATGAGTTTTGGATGAGCTGTATCAGGATCCAGAGTCACATCCACTGAGAGAGAGATCAGAGAATATGAATGATATCATCACAATATAAAGATGTTGATGTGTTTATAATTGTAGAGGTGAGTATGTGTATGTAAAGTATTATTGTTAGTGAATGTGAGAGAACAGTGTAGATCACACATTGTACCTGCATACTGCTGCATCCTCCTCAACACTGTCAATGACAAATCACAAAAAAACGTTATAGAGAGTTTAGCAAACGAACTTAAAATCATTGACAGATAACAAGAATTAGTGAGTGTTTTTCTGTGTTTGAGTGTAAGATGAGTTTGTCATTTTATATACTGCATATTTTAATAATTGGCAATTTTCACCTACCAGTTTGAGTGAGTTTGTCATCTAGAGTCTCCTGCAGTTGAGTCAGAGCTCTCCTCAGAGTCTCCACACTCACATGAGTCTTCATACTGATCTCACACCAGTTCTTCATGTCTGGACGTCTGTACAGGGATGAATCAATCTACAGCAGGAGAGAGAAGAAATCCCTCAACATGAGGAGAGAGAGAGAGAGAGAGAGAGAGAGAGAGAGAGAGAGAGAGAGAGAGAGAGAGAGAGAGAGAGAGAGAGAGAGAGAGAGAGAGAGAGAGAGACAGACAGACTGACCTGTAGGAGGTGGAGATGATCATCACTGTGTGAGAGCTGCTCCAGCTCACTGTCTCTCCACTTCAGCTCAGTGATCTCCTGCTCCAGATCTTTAATGAGATCTTCATCCTGTTTCTCTGCTGCTTTCTGCTGCTCCTCCATCATCTCCAGCAGTTCAGTCTGACATCTCTCAATGGATCTGATCAGAGCGCTGAAGAGCTCAACACTAGCTGCTTTCTCCTCATCTGTGTTTATCTGAAACAATCACATTCTCATTCTGATTAATTAACAAATCTAAAAATTATAAAAATGTAATATCTTCAACTCACTTTTCTGAGTTCTGCTGAGTGTTTGATGTCTTGAATCTTCTTGATTCTCTCCTGAATCATCTGCTGAACGTCTGTCTGTGTCTTCATCAGTTGAGTCTATAGACAGACAGCAACACACAGACACATTTATCACCTTCTGACAAAAGATCATGTTGCTGGAATATGTTTAACAGGTTATTAAATCATGTTTTAATGTTGTTAGTATCTCGTACCTTCTTCTCTTTACTCTCCTCCTCTAGAGGAACAGTGTTGTGATTCTTGTGATCTCCATCAGTACAAAACACACACACACATGTCTGATCATCTCTACAGAAGAGCTCCAGAGGTCTCTCATGTTTCTGACATATATAGTCCTTTATATTCTCCACAGGATCCATCAGTTTGTGTTTCTTTAAACTCATTTTCTGATGAAGTTCCAGGTGAGTTTCACAGTAAGAGGTTTGACACATCAGGCAGGACTTCAGGGCTTTCAGCTTTCTCTTCATCACAGATGTCACAGAGAACTTCAGATCTTCTCAAACTGAAGTTTTCCTTAAAGATCAGCACAACCTGTCTAAGTGCTGTGTTGATCTTGAGATCTGGTCTTTTACTGAATGTTTCTTTACAGATTGGACAGCTGTAGATCTGACTGTTGTCCCAGCACTGTTTCAGACAGCTCCTGCAGAAGTTGTGTCCACATGGAGTGCTGACTGGATCACTGAACACATCCAGACACACAGAACACTGAAGCTCTTCAGTCAGACAAACACTGGAGGATGACACTGAAACACACAGAAATCATCAACATTTATCACTGTTTAAATATGTCTGATAATACATTAAACTACTTTACATATTAATTTAAGACAAATAATGTGCTCTGTGTATTTATTTCTTTTGAGTTGACTTACATGGAGGTGTCTCCATACTCTGTCTTGGTTTTTGTGATGTTGGTGAAGATTCTGCCATTGCACGTCTTCTCTTTCAGCTTTTCAGGAAACAGTCAGATATACATACAGATATGCACACAATACATATTTCACATATTAAACTGATTTTAATCACTGATAGAAAGGTGAAAATAATCAGTTAAGCGCATTTTAAAGCACATTTAAAATAAATCTAGAAAAACAGAAAACGCCTTTAGAAAATGAGTTTAGACATAAGGCATGTTTATTGTATAAATGTTATACCTGTGAAAAGAGGGAGATGAACAAACATAAAACTCGTGGATGTTTCCCCACTGTGAACTTTATGTGGAATGAAGAAACCCGCGAAATCTCCTCCTAGTGTTCCATCAGACATGAGCAATCGATCACCAGCAAACTAATAAAACACAGATGAACCCCTAATGACAAACAAATTACATATATACATTTTATAAACAGTTTTAAACATATTCACAAGATCATATATGTAAAATATTTTTACTGTTTCAGGTTTATGAATTTAAATACATATTTCACTCTGTCACATAAACACGTCATTTGTTACACATGAATCATTCTTCTTATTTACTGTGATTTATACCTGCTGTTTGTCATTGTGTCTGCACTTCACACACATCCTGTTTCTTAACATTTTACCGTGTGACAATAAATTTAGAGTTACAGTTAAACTAATGACACGACATAGTCTAAATTTAATAAAATTCTGTTTACATTTCAGTGTAGATTTAATAATGTGAGAAAAACAAAAGATCTGTTCAAGACTGCATTTACTCAATGAAATTCATCAATAAGCAGTACACTCAATCACATCACAGGTGCCTTCCAAGTGCACACACCATGCATTCTTCTTTGCTGCTTTTTAAGCCAATACAAACAACATAAGCATGCCCTCTACAGGTCATCACAAAAACTTATCATTAATTCTCACTCTACAACAGTAGATTAAACTAGTTTAATTATTATAACTCATGCATTAATCTGGTTTTGTCTAATGTGATCTAGTTAGACACACACCCCACTGAAGCAGAACAACAACATTAGAAACTTGTTCAGAGAAATTTCTCATATATTTCCATCATGTTACCTGTGAATGAGTATCAGCTGTGATCGTAATGCGCCTCTGAAAGTCTCAAATATCTTGTTTTTTGAAGAGATAAAGAGTTTGAAGGCTTGCAGATTGTTGATCATCAGTTTAGTTTCATTTCCACTAAAACCTCTTGCTGATTATGTCATAACTCCTCACACATTTTCAGCAGTTATCCAAGAGGTAATCAGTCTTGCTTTTCAGATTTAAATTAGAGCCATCAATCATGTAACTAACTTTAAAACACTTTGATCAGTCCTGAAGGAGAAAAAACTTATGAACTTTTTAAAGCTAGTCTAAACAGTTTAGGCAACCAGCCCCTGCTGAGTTAGTCGAATGTAAACAAAAATCTCTTGATAGTCTTTCAAATGTAATAAAAAAATTAATAATGAACTTTAATTTCTGACCTAAACAGTGTGCAGTGTTAATTTCTTCTTGTTAAACACTATGTAAGTACAACAGATGGTTCATTTAGCAGTAATAATATTATGTATTGGTTGTTGTGATCATTGTGTTAGTCAAGTATCAGTACATATAGAGAATGGCTGCAGAAATTCATATCAAATAATAAACTGGAAGGCAGTGTCTTAAAAGCTGCCCCTAATATTACAGAAAATATAATGAACATTAACAAACTATAAGAGAAGGTCGGTGATAGTTTTCATAGTGCCCCACCAATAAACCTGCAGCATGTTTTATTAAATAATTATATTGGGTAATATAAATATTTAATAATGAACACATACAAAGACACATGATGTGTACAGAGGAGACAATTCACACATGATCAAGTCAAAGTTGATGAAAGATTCACTGATGAAGACGGTCACTTGTCTCCACCTGCTGGCAGTTTAATGTCATGTTTCAAAGTATCATTTTCCCCCAACGTAAATTTTTCCAACATAAAAAAATCCCAGTTAAATGACAATGCGGTATAAATAGTATGAAATATAGCATAGTAGCTAAAAATACACCATTTAGCTTTTTAGTATTTCAAAGTGAGTTAATGATATTACTTTAATACGGTAGCCCAAGAGTAGTTTTTAATGGACGCAATTACAGCACATCCCCTTCTTGCCTTAGACTCAGAAGTGCCTTTTGGGGTATTTTTTTTAATAAATTAATGTTGTTGGTCACGCTTTACTTCTGTCTGTATGTTTTACAAATATTTATCCAGTCATTAAAACTCTTTGTGTCTATTAAAAATGTGAGACAGCAAAATGATTTACAGGGTCCATGTAAGTTGCAGTTACCTTTTTACTTTTAAATAGAAAATGCACACCGCACACATCATTATTGTAAGGGTATTAGAAAGCCTCTGATGCTCTTTCCTTTACTGTCACATCTGAATCAACTTTTAAAATCATCATTTCATTCCACAATAGACAGTATGCTGATGTCATTAATAAATGCTGTCAGTTCTATACAGTGTGAGTTCTGTTTTGCAATGAATTGATCAACATGGTTAATCGCTATAATTTAAATCCGAAAAGCAAGACTGATTACCTCTTGACTAACTTTTTATTTATTTATTTTTTTTTATTAACATGCAAACATTAAACAGACACATAAAAGATAGAACAAACTAATTTCTACAGGAGTAAAACTTATATAAAAAAAACATACAAAGTAAATACTTCATGCATCAGTGGTATTACCAAAGCAATCTTCATAGTATTTAAAAAATCTATCACTTTTCTTGTTTTTAATCAACCTAAGAGATTTAAGGAAAGCATCAATTTCAATTAAGAAATGTGAAAAAGAGGGCTGCGATTTAAAGCATTTCTGTTTATGAATAAAAAACTTTCCAGCTAAAATAAAAAAATTAACTATGTAATTCACTGATAAACTAGATTTACCTTTATAGTAACAAATTATATCTCTTAACTGAAAAGAACTGGAAGAATCAAGGAGCTTACCTATATACAAATACAAACTATTCCAAAAGTATTGAGTCTTTACACATTGAAAAAATAAATGAATCAGTGTTTCAACCTCAATCCCACAAAATGAGCAGAAACTGTCAACATCTACGGAGATTTCTTTGTGAGTATTTACCTCAATAACAAGCTGATGCACGGTCGAAGACAAACTTTCAGTTTGCTTTGCTGTAACGCCAGTTGTCTCTTCAATTGAATTGAAATCTTTTGGAACATTTTGTTATATTTACCAGAAAGCTCACGAACTGCTGCCAAAATTTCAGCGGATTTGTCATTATGTTCACTGCATTCTCGCTTCGACTTTTTTAAAGTGGGTTTTACGGGAGTGTCAGGCAGAGGAAGTGCTCAGATCACACATTTTGGGTTTGGAGTTAAACCAGTCATTTGTTGTTACTTCACCCATCACTGCATTCTGGTCCTTAGCTGAAAAGGTAGGCTGAACAGTACATGTACCTTGAACAGGATCCATCTTGGGCTCAAGAGCAGGCTCTGACACAGTAGAAACAGGAGCTTGTTTATTTTTTCTCTTGCCCATAAATTCGGCTCAGAATGAGAATTTAACTAGCTGTCTATTTCATTTGTTCTTCTATATAAAATCTTTGAGCTGTGTTGGTTGTAATATCATCAAACCTTAACTTTTCCTGACGACACTTCAAACACCTCCTATCTCTTCGCCATCTTGGCCCCCACCTCTTGACTAACTGCTGAAAATGTGGGAGGAGTTATGACATCATCAGCAAGAGGTTTTAGTGGAAATGAAACTAAACTGATGAACAAGAATCTGCAAGCCTTCAAACTCTTTATCTCTTCAAATAACAAGATATTTGAGACTTTCAGAGACGCACACGATCACAGCTGATACTCATTCACAGGTAACATGATGGAAATATATGAGAAATTTCTCTGAACAAGTTTCTAATGTTGTTATTCTGCTTCAGTGGGGTGTATGTCTAACTAGATCACATTAGACAAAACCAGATTAATGTATGAGTTAAATTAATTAAACTAGTGCGATCTACACTAAAATGTAAACAGAATTTGATCGTTTACTGTAGACTGTTATTTGTTTCATTGTAAATCAGAGTTTAGTGTGTTGTTATCACTGACATATGGTATAGATTAAGCTGTCCCACCTACTAGAAATAATTCTACATAATAAATGTAAAATGTTTATGATATGGCCATTAATTCATTTTTGTTAAGTATATGTAATACTGGTAAATGTGATTTGTGTTGTGACACAAAAAAAGCCTGAAAAGCCTCAAAGAGAAGACATACAATGGCACAATCATCACCAAGACAATCCGGGGAGACAGAGTATGGATCTACCTCAGAGTAAGTCAACAACTCAAAAGAAATAAATACACAAAACAGATTATTTGTGTGAAGTTAATACGTAAAACAGTTTTATGTTGATGTTTCAGTGTCATCCTCCAGTGTTTGTCTGACTGAAGAGCTTCAGTGTTCTGTGTGTCTGGATGTGTTCAGTGATCCAGTCAGCACTCCATGTGGACACAACTTCTGCAGGAGCTGTCTGAAACAGTGCTGGGACAACAGTCAGATCTACAGCTGTCCAATCTGTAAAACACATTCAGTAAAGACCAGATCTCAAGATCAACACAGCACTTAGACAGGTTGTGCTGATCTTTAAGGAAAAGTTCAGTTTGAGAAGATCTGAAGTTCTCTGTGACATCTGTGATGAAAGAAAGCTGAAAGCCCTGAAGTCCTGCCTGACGTGTCAAACCTCTTACTGTGAAACTCACCTGGAACTTCATCAGAAAATGAGTTTAAAGAAACACAAACTAATGGATCCTGTGGAGAATATAAAGGACTTTATATGTCAGAAACATGAGAGACCTCTGGAGCTCTTCTGTAGAGATGATCAGACATGTGTGTGTGTGTTTTGTACTGTGACAGATCACAAGAATCACAACAATGTTCCTCTAGAGGACGAGAGCAATGAGAAAAAGGTACGAGTTACCACATTAAAACATACTTTAAAAACAATGATCTTTTGTCAGAAGATGATAAAATGTGTCTGTGTGTTGCTGTCTGTCTATAGACTCAACTGATGAAGACACAGACAGACGTTCAGCAGATGATTCAGGAGAGAATCAAGAAGATTCAAGACATCAAACACTCAGCAGAACTCAGAAAAGTGAGTAAGAGATGTAAAATATTTCAGAATGTTTTGATTTGTCTTATAAATAAAGATAATTAATCAGAATGAGAATGTGATTGTTTCAGATCAACACAGATGAGGAGAAAGCAGCTAGTGTTGAGCTCTTCAGCGCTCTGATCAGATCCATTGAGAGATGTCAGACTGAACTGCTGGAGATGATGGAGGAGCAGCAGAAAGCAGCAGAGAAACAGGATGAAGATCTCATTAAAGATCTGGAGCAGGAGATCACTGAGCTGAAGTGGAGAGACAGTGAGCTGGAGCAGCTCTCACACAGTGATGATCATCTCCACCTCCTACAGGTCAGTGTCTCTCTCTCTCTCTCTCTCTCTCTCTCTCTCTCTCTCTCTCTCTCTCTCTCTCTCTCTCTCTCTCTCTCTCTCTCTCTCTCTCCTCATGGGATTTCTTCTCTCTCCTGCTGTAGATTGATTCATCCCTGTACAGACGTCCACACATGAAGAACTGGTGTGAGATCAGTAAGAAGACTCATGTGAGTGTGGAGACTCTGAGAGCTCTGACTCAACTGCGGGAGACTCTAGATGACAAACTCACTCAAACTGGTAGGTGAAAATTGCCAATTATTAAAATATGCAGTATATAAAATGACAAACTCATCTTACACTGAACTACAGGCAATTTGGGATTTTTTATTTATTTATAGTCAGCTCTTAAAATATGACACTTTGTTAATAGACAAATTAAGAAAAAAAAGTGTCTTTTAAACACTACAATATCTTTTAAAAATCCACATGGATAAAATGAAAATGGTTGAAGAAACACCCACATATTGAGAAATCACAGAAAAAACACTCACTAATTCTTGTTATCTGTCAATGATTTTAAGTTCGTTTGCTAAACTATTGATGATGTTTTTTGTGATTTGTCATTGACAGTGTTGAGGAGGATGCAGCAGTATGCAGGTACAATGTGTGATCTACACTGTTCTCTCACATTCACTAACAATAATACTTTACATACACATACTCACCTCTACAACTATAAACACATCAACATCTTTATATTGTGATGATGTCATTCATATTCTCTGATCTCTCTCTCAGTGGATGTGACTCTGGATCCTGATACAGCTCATCCATATCTCATCCTGTCTGAAGATGGAAAACAAGTGAGAGATGGAGACATTCAGCAAAAACTCCCAGATAATCCAGAGAGATTTAATTATTGTCCCTGTGCTCTGGGAAAAGAGGGATTCTCCTCAGGGAGATTTTATTTTGAGGTTCAAGTGAAGGGAAAAACTGAATGGGATGTAGGAGTGGCCAGAGAATCTATTAACAGGAAGGGAGAGATCACAGCGTCTCCTCCGAATGGATACTGGACTGTGGCTCTGAGGGATGGTAATAATTATTTGGCCTGTGATGATCCTCCTGTCTCTCTGTCTCTGAGAGTGAATCCACAGAAGGTGGGGGTGTTTGTGGATTATGAGGAGGGTCTGGTGTGTTTTTATGATGTGGAGTCCAGATCTCATATCTACTCTTTCACTGGTCAAACTTTCACTGAGAAACTCTTTCCTTCATTCAGTCCATGTAATAATGATGAAGGTGTAAATTCAGCTCCACTGATCATCTCACCTGTTACCTCAAATGCAATTACACATTTACATTTAGGCATTTAGCTGATGCTTTTATCCAAAGCGACTTACAAATTTCAGGAGACAACAATAGGAATAAGAAGTACTTTCCTAAGTTTACAACACAAATTCAACACCCAGCTAATAATACAAAATTAAACTAAAGCTTTGTAGAAGTATGACTGTAAATTAAAATTATTTCCAAATCTGAAAAAATGATCAAAGATAAACTTCTACATAATATCTCTAGAATTTTCCCAATTTTGTTGTTTTTAGCACCAGAATGAAATTTTAAACAATAAGTTGGACTTTTCCCCAGTCTTTCCCCACTTGTCTGTGAGTGACGGCTGTCACTGGACTCATATGAGTCTCTTTCAGCTTCACCTGCCAGCGGCTTCAGCGTCTTTCTGTCCACCACACGGTTGTGGCTAGAAGGGAGACAGCTCCGGCCGGAAGTGACGCAAGTTTGCGAACTCTTGCGCGAATTGCAAAAACAATTCAGGGAGAAATGGCTGATGGGATATTTTCAAAGATTTCCCTCAAAGGGGTGTTTTGAACGCAATTTTAAAGGCTTCGAGGAGGACACAATGACAAATGCTGAAGCAATGAAAGCAAGCTTCAAGATTTAAATGCAGATGTAATGTAGTTTTTTGCTTGTAGCATTGGGTTAAATATTTGCCTGACATTCTTTACTGTTCATTATTTTTCCTTGGGTTAATTTTTTAATATTTATTGTTTTTCCTTAGATTAATTCTTTACTGTTCATTATTGTTCCTTGGGTTAATTCTTTACTGTTTATTGCTGCATTAATACTGTTCTTTGCATTAATACAGTTAATCACAATCCAATAATTTGGTAATGAATTAAATCAAATCCAAAAAAAATTATTGAAATTAGTGAATGTTACAATTGTTGGCACTGTGTTTGTGCATGAGTGTTCGAATGTTGTTGTTGTTGTTGTTGTTGTTGTTATGGTGGTTGGCATTGTGTCTGTCTGTGTATGCATGAATGTTTGTGTAAAATAAAAATGTTTTTGTGCCAACAAATTGTATGTTTGCTTTTTTTCCCCTATTAAGTAGATACTTGTAATTGTAAGTCTAGTCTGCAATAAGAGCATATGCAGCCATTTTTAAGACATTTATGTTGGGTAGTGGAAGGGTGTAGTACATGAGGATTTGACACATGAGTACTCTCATACAAACACAATTTACCAATTTTATTAATGACTTTTATTTAAATAAAATATTTATAAAACAGATTGTTTCGATTATGAATGCTGATTGCCTGAGCCCTCGTTCTCCTCAACATCATGGAGGGAGACAGACTTGCCACAAATTAGGCTGATTAAAGCTCTTAAATTTAAAACTGTTCATTTATTTCACCTTATTTTATGTTTTTTTTTTTTTGTGTTAAAGCTTTTCGTTTTGTATTTATTTTTTGTTATATACGTGTACATATGGTGCCTTGGCATTAATTAATAAGAAGAAAAAAATAGTTCTCTACTTGTCTTCTTCGCTGTTTGTTTCATTTTTTCGAGATTTTGCGCCGCTTCCGGCCGGAGCTGTCTCCCCTCTAGCCACAACCCCACCACACCAGTGATTGTTCTTGTTGACACTTATTACTTTTGGCAAATAAACATTTAAACAATCTTATATAATCTTATAAATATATTTAATACTATAAATATAGTAACAAGCATGACAAGTATTTGTTTTGTTCTCTTAGTATGTACTCATTATGTACAATAAACATGACAAATGTGACAAACAGTAAAAGTGAAGTTCTTGTTTTACAATCCAATCCAAAGCCACACAGACATTAATACAGTACAGATGTAATGTTGGGTGTAAAGGTTTATGAGCATATATATATATATATATATATATATATATATATATATATATATGTAACCCTCTTCGTTGATGTGTTTCCCTGACTGTCTCTGCGTTGTGTTGGTTTGGAGGGGGAGGTAAATAGGAAGGACACCAAAGTCGCTGGTAGAGTCAATGCTGAGCAGCTTTCTTTTATTAGGCTTCTTTTCCAGTCCAGCCACTTTTCATAAAGGAAATAAGAATGTGTTCATTTCAAATTAACTCCAAAATTACAATACACAAGTATCCATAATGGGAAGCAACAAAGTTAAAACCACAGCTAGCTCAATAGTAAATTCACTGCTCAGGAAAGATAAACTACAACATGTGAAAAAACTAAATGCTGGATGTATTCAAAATAGGAACAATAAAACCATAAAATACACAATTAAACCTTAAACACAACATAAAATACAAAAAATATACTCAGCCACATGGAACATAGTAAACATGCAATAATATCAGAAATGCAAAACAATTTATCAAAAATAATCTAACATACTCTTTAGTAACTTTGTTAACATCAATATATTTCCTTTAATAACATGGATGGCTAATATAATTAGAGAATTTTAACAGTTATTATGGAACAACAGTGATAGCCTTCCGTAAGGAAAGGGCAACTCCCCCAAAGAAACACAACAGACAGCTCCCCCCAATGGCAGGGAGAGCACATTACATCTTCCTTACATATATATATATATATATATATATATATATATATATATATATATATATATATATATATATATATATATATATATATATATATGTGACATAGTAGTGTCACAATACACCGGCATTGACGATGATCGTGATACTATAAACCATGATTATCAATATCGTGTTAATACTACAGATATCATGATATCATAAATAATTGAGCACCCATTTAAAGTTTCGCCTCGAAACACCACAATGGTTACCAACTCTCTTTACATCTCCCCACTGTTTTGTCTTTTAAGTGCGATTCATTGACTTAATAAAGAAAACACACAACATACCTTTAACTAAAACTAAAGCTGAATTATTTATTTCTTGAGAAACGTTTCAGTAGATATTGTAATGATATCATTATCGTGAATTCCTTTGTCCACAATAACCGTGAAAGTAAAAATTGATATTACGACAGCCCTAATGTTACAGTAATCTGTGATGCATGGTATGTTTATTTTCATTTTAATTCCTGTTGCCCTGTTACCATGGCCGGACTTACCATTGGGCTTGATTGGACTGCAGCCCATGGGTCCCACCCCATAGGAGGCCTGTTCGTTACTTTGATTGGTTGGTTTTTCAATTATGGTTTGTTGATTTAAATTTTATTAGTTAAATGATACGTCACTCATCTTGATGTTTGCTGATTGGTTATTGGTGATGAAGATGCGTCTGGTTTACGTTCTAACCTGTCAGTGTTACAGTAATGCGTTGTAATGGCGGACAAGCGGTATCAGAGTGGCGCACCTAAAAGAAAACAGCAACGTGAAAATAAATGTTGAAAAAATTGTAAAAAAAAAAAAAGACTGTATTTTTCACACGTGTGACACTGCAGCCTGATGTGCGATCTGAAAGATCAGAGCAACAATAAACTGCAAACGTTTGTTGGAGCCTGTGGTTGTGTGGACAGCGCTCCAGAAATGTACGCTGCAGTGACGCGAGTTCGAATCCCGACTCTGCCGTACTTTCTGCGCCTGCTGCCCTCTCTCTCATCCCAATCATTTTCTTGTTTAAAAAGAGATAAAAAGGCCAAACTTAATTAATCCAAAATGTTTTTAACACTTGTCATCTGAAGACCTCAGACTATGTTTTTTTTACTGACACTCAGGGCTTTTGTCATTTTGTAGAGTGAGAAGGGCCTGAAAATGACTCAAGCCCAGGGGCCCCCACCCTCCTAAGTCCTGCCCTGCCTGTTACTGTCACAATTATATTTTGTTTACATTTACATTTTGCTTACGTAAAACCTAACAATAACCTTAGATAAATTAGAAATGAACATCTGAATGACAAAGAGTTTACTACCTTTCATCACGAGGGAGTCCTCCGGTAAGGGGAAGAAAAACCCATATATTAGGAAATTCATCTACTGTATAGTTACCAGATTTGATAATGGTGTATATATTTTGGGAAAAGAGGGATTCTCTTTGAGTTTGTTAATTTTGAGGTTCAAGTGAAGAGAAAACTGAATGGGTTGTATGCTGGATTGTAATGGTGAGAAATGGGAATAATTATAGAGCCAGTGCTGATCCGATGTCTCTCTGTCTCTGAGAATTAATCCACAAAAGGTGGGGTGATATCTTATTCATTTTCAATATGGTGTTACATGAAACAAACTAACTTTCTTTCACTTCAAAGGATACTTTTGCATTGCTCAGTCCACCTTCATGGCTGCGTTATACACAAGGTTAAAAGATCACTTCTCAAATACATCTTTAGTCATTTCTCAGAAGTCAGGAATCCCTCCAGCATTTCTCTTACTCTCTAATCACCAGAAGTACTTGTAAGATTTACATCTCACTCTGTACATAACCCTAATGAACAACTCCATTTTAAACATGGCTTTTCACATATAATTAGTAGAGAATGCAATGGTGTGTAAATAACATTGTTCTTGAAACTAATCTGCAACCAATGTAACAAATGGTGCTTACTCAAACTCAGGTACAGACACTACAGAGAAATGTTTGTTTATCTTAAACCGTGGTTAATTCCATGTAATATCACAGTAAGATTATAAACAGGAGAAATAAGATATGACATCACACAGGTTAGAGGAAACTGTCAATGAAAACGAAACTAAACCAGTGAACAAATATTTGGAAGCCTTTAAAATGTTACTGTATTCAAAAACAAGATATTTGAGATTTTAAGAGGCGTACATGACCACAGGTAACATGATGGAAATATATGAGAAATTTCTCTGAACAAGTTTCTAATGTTGTTCTGTTATAGTGGCGTGTATGTCTAACTGAAGCACATTAGACAAAACCAGATTAATGCATGAGTTAAATAAGTTAAACTAGTTACTGAAATGCTAACAAAATGTATTAACTTTAGCAATGGTTTTAAATCCTGTCCTGGAAGAACATATTTTACTACTACACATTTTGCATGTCTCCATTATTTGACACACCCAGTTCAGGTCTTGCAATCTCTTGAAAGCCGTGGCTGTAGACTGTTTAATGTTTCATAGACTGTTTCAGAGTTTAGTGTGTGTTGGTATTGAATCACAATGAGTTAAACACTTAAAGAAACAGAAGTGTGCGCAGACAGAGTGAAAAACAACAGGTGTTCACATTACATTACATTACACACATTACATTACACACATTACATTACACACATTACATTAATCACATTGAATAAAAAGAATGATATGATTTAATACATCATGATACAATATGTGATATGATATAATTTGATATGTTGTGGAATGCAACAAATATCATATCTTTATATACATTATAGGCTACTACACATGTAGAAATTGTATTTTCTGCAGAAATGTTATCTCTATTTAATAATGCTTGTGAATTCATAAGACTTATTATTTTTAGGTCATTAAACTAAACTCTTAAAACAAGTAATAACGTAAAGAGCAGATCTGATGTGATACTGTAATACTGTGTGTGACATTTGTGTTGAGATCTAAAAAGCTTTAAAGAGAAGACGTGTAATAGCAGAATCTTCACCAACATCACCAAGACGGACCGGGAGACAGAGTATGAATAACCATCCATGTAAGTCTATTGTTTCTAAAATCTCCCTTATTATATTATTTATTTTCATTAATGTAAAAATTGTCATTGACGTTGATGATTTCTGTGTGTTTCAGCTCTGTCATCCTCCAGTGTTTGTCTGACTGAAGAGCTTCAGTGTTCTGTGTGTCTGGATGTGTTCAGTGATCCAGTCAGCACTCCATGTGGACACAACTTCTGCAGGAGCTGTCTGAAACAGTGCTGGGACAACAGTCAGATCTACAGCTGTCCAATCTGTAAAAACACATTCAGTAAAAGACCAGATCTCAAGATCAACACAGCACTTAGACAGGTTCTGCTGATCTTGGAAAAGTTCAGTTTGAGAAGATCTGAAGTTCTCTGTGACATCTGTGATGAAAGAAAGCTGAAAGCCCTGAAGTCCTGCCTGATGTGTCAAACCTCTTACTGTGAAACTCACCTGGAACTTCATCAGAAAATGAGTTTAAAGAAACACAAACTAATGGATCCTGTGGAGAATATAAAGGACTATATATGTCAGAAACATGAGAGACCTCTGGAGCTCTTCTGTAGAGATGATCACACATGTGTGTGTGTGTTTTGTGTGTGAATATGGTCCAGCGAGAGGACGGGGGGATGACCACAGAGAAAGACCAGCTGTCACACTCTAGGGCCAGTGTCAGACACATGGAGATTTATTTTTCATGATTTGATATAGACACTTCTAGAAGTTACTTTTTGAAAAACATACAATAAATACATTGAGTAAATGCACATCTGGAAATCCCTTTCCATTAAGCCTCTGTGACCTGTACTTGAGTCATATTAAAGGTGGTTTGGTGATGTCAGTCAAAATTAAATGTTTTTTATTTTATCTACATATTTATTTATCTATTGTTTTGAATGTTTAGCAATAAACACAATTACAGTAAGACCATATGTAAAAATGGTTTATTTTGATTTCATGTTACAGTAATTGCTCAAGTAAAATGTCATTACTGTAAGTGCTTGCTTAGTGTCTGTAATTCATTCTCCATTATAAAACAAAACAATTTCGTGCAAATGTCAAACTTCCCATGAAAAAATTTAGTTTTTACAGAAGGTTTTCATCATACTGATAGTTCAGATGTCAATATTTGGTAGTTTTCACAATTATCACATCTGCCCATATTCCACATAAATAAACATGTGCAAATTTGACTAATAACTATTTTATGTTTTTTGAAGAGTCATCTCTTTTTCATTTGTTAGTTTGTTTTTTCTTCTGGTTTGTGCATTTTAATTCCCAATAATTCTACCTCTACATTGCCTCTTGAAAGCGTTCATTCTTTTTTGTATTTGAAAGCATGTATTTTTTTTTATAAATAACTGTACATATAATGTCCATTATAGATTAATTAGTACACATTTGATCATATGATTTAATGGGTATTTTTTTAATTAATTAACTCTTTAAACATTTAGATTTATGGCCATTTAATCATGAAACTTTAATTAATTATGGCAGCTTTAATTTTGGTTACATGTAATCTAAATACACACTTTTTTCTAAAAGCACAATGCACAGAACTTCATATCATTTTACAATGGCCGGCTACAAACATAATTATTTGCTTTGTTTTTGTATCGAAAATGTTATGATTATGATGTGAGCACTGATGATACCCTATATAATTAGTGATTAAAATATTAAAGGACAAAATGACTACTCGCCTGAATTATTTAAGAAGTATTTTATTGAATTTAAAATAACAGCATTTGCCCTTGTTAAAGGTTTATAACTCACAAACACAGAGAACGTTAATAAAACAGCTGTATAGCATTATGATTTGTCCCAAAGAATACCTTACAAATAAAATATTCATAATAATACAACACAAAGACTACTTGAGAATAACTGCATTTTGGCTAGTTCATATTAACATTACAGTATATGCAGAGTGAATGGATTTGGTAAATTCCTCTCAGTATTTAATATCTAACCACATTGTTTTTAGTAAAACTCAAAAGATAAAACCACAGATAACAGGCACTGACATAAGTGATATGATTTCACAAACAAGCACCAGCAGAGTTTTCTCACATATTATTCCTGTAGCTGAATTTGTAATAAAAGCAGATGTGCAAAGCTGATAAACAAACCAAAAAATAAAATCATAAGTAAGGGATAATATACTGTGATCATTATAACAAAAAAAACTCAAAGAAGATCAAGTATTTAACAGATCTGTGTAATAATAGCAGATTTTGCCACAGTTAGAGGAATAAAATCAGATGTACAGTTCTACAAAGGTTTTTTTACATTGTGTGTTATTTAGGGTGTAATGAGATGATCAGTGGAGCTGAATTTGTACCTTTATCATTATTACATGGACTAAATAAAGGAAAGAGTTTCTCAGTGAAAGTTTGACCAGTGAAAGAGTAGATATGAGATCTGACTCCACATCATAAAACACACCAGACCCTCCTCATAATCCACAAACACCCCCACCTTCTGTGGATTCTCTCTCAGAGACAGAGAGACAAAAGGACCAGCAAAGGCCAAATAATTATTTCCATTTCTCAGAATCACAGCCCAGTATCCATCCTGAGGAGACAGTGTGATCTGTCCCTTCCTATTAATAGATTCTCTGGCCACTCCTAAAGTCCATTGAGTTTTTCCCTTCACCTGAACCTCAAAATAAAATCTCTCTGAGGAGAATCCCCTCTTTTCCCAGAACACAGACACAATAATCAAATCTCTCTGGATTATCTGGGAGTTTTTGCTGAATGTCTCCATCTCTCACTTGTTTTCCATCTTCAGACAGGATGAGATGTGGATTAGCTGTATCAGGATCCAGAGTCACATCCACTGAGAGAGAGATCAGAGAATATGAATGACATCATCACAATATAAAGATGTTGATGTGTTTATAATTGTAGAGGTGAGTATGTGTATGTAAAGTATTATTGTTAGTGAATGTGAGAGAATAGTGTAGATCACACATTGTACCTGCATACTGCTGCATCCTCCTCAACACTGTCAATGACAAATCACAAGAAAACATCATCAAGAGTTTATTAACATTTACAGTATGTGTACAAGAACTATTGATCTGTGATGTCTAGGGTAGCAAAGTTTTTCTTTACTAGCCAAATCACATTATATGTATATGCCGGGTCCTCTGCACAGATCTGAACCATTTTGTTGTTTAGTTACACAATAAAATCAAGTTACACAACAAAATCTCTAGTGTTAAATAATACTGCTCAATGTCTATTATGAGTGTACACTACAGGGTGTAAAGTAATGAAGCAGTAATGCTATTAATTAGATTAGTAGGAATTAAATGATGACTAAAATTTAATGAACACCCGCTTTTAACAAGAAGAATCACTGAAGAAAGATGAAAAGAACGGAAAAAAACAAACAGCAGAAATTTCACAGCAGATTTCACTCCAACTGACTTACAGTCACACAGTCATCCACATCTACAACTTCTCTCGTTAATAAATGGAAAGAGATTCAACTGAAGTGTTTTATTGAAAATAGGTTTTGGTTAAAGTGGCCATTATGATCAGTCACACTAGACTTATTACACGCTTTTTATTGTTACCTTCAATGTTACCTCCACCTGGAAAGGTCACGCTGTGGCGTTACATTTCACGAGTTCACACTTACGGATAATAACAACGTAAGGATAAGCGTGTTTGGCTTGCTGTCCGGAGAGGGCTCCGAGCTCGGTAGTTATTTCGAGCCCAGGGCACTCTCCCTGCCTCGAGAGGGGTTCGAGCTCTCGGTATTCGCCCGAACCCAGAGTGCTCCCCGGACTGAGAGTGAGGAGACGGGTGGTGGAGGGATGCTGAAAACGAGAGAGCCGAAGGTAGGGCTGCTTGATTATTTATAGGGATTCTTTCTTGCACTAATTGGATAGGGGCGAGATTGAAATGACCATGTTGATTATCTGCACGCTCCTCCCGAAATTTGTTAATAAAACATCACGTATTGGTCACACATCTTTATGTGATACAAATTCAAAGGTCAGAGTTCATCAGATTTCGGGACTAAATGAAAGTCAATGGATTGAAAATTGTAGTGTGACTGTTGCAGTAATTGTGCACTTTTCCACTGACTTTCATTTGATTCATTTCTCTCAGGAACTGCAGTGCTAAACAAAACTTATTTAAAACTCTGTTAATTCTCAATAAGAGCTTTTGTGGATATTTGGTAAAAATTAAGTTAAAGAGGTTTGTAAGTGAAGATGGTAATGATGTTTTGGAGTTGTTTAATCTTCTCTGATGAGATCTTGGGAGATTGAATGTGTTTATCTGTTTATGTACATCTAAAGCTGTGTGACTGTAAGTCTGTTGTAGTTGTTGTGTTTTCTCTTTCTGGTCCAAAATCAGACTACACTTAATATTTCTGACCAGTCGATCTAGAGCTCAGAGGACAATGTATTTCTTTGTGAAGTGTTACACCTAGTGCTACACAAACTCTTCATCACAAGTATACTTTTATGTATTGTTGTCAAATTTGTCTACTAACAATGTCTAACATGGACATGCAGAATTCTTTGTCAGTTTTGAAAATGTATGAACATCTCCACTATTACTACATAGTTGAATGAATGTGGGTCTGAGAATATCTTATGTGACCATATAACAAAAAAGAATTATGCTGAACAAGTTAATTATATTTTCACCTACCAGTTTGAGTGAGTTTGTCATCTAGAGTCTCCTGCAGTTGAGTCAGAGCTCTCCTCAGAGTCTCCACACTCACATGAGTCTTCTTACTGATCTCACACAAGTTCTTCATGTCTGGACGTCTGTACAGGGATGAATCAATCTACAGCAGGAGAGAGAAGAAATCCCTCAACATGAGGAGAGAGAGAGAGAGAGAGAGAGAGAGAGAGAGAGAGACACTGACCTGTAGGAGGTGAACATGATCATCACTGTGTGAGAGCTGCTCCAGCTCACTGTCTCTCCACTTCAGCTCAGTGATCTCCTGCTCCAGATCTTTAATGAGATCTTCATCCTGTTTCTCTGCTGCTTTCTGCTGCTCCTCCATCATCTCCAGCAGTTCAGTCTGACATCTCTCAATGGATCTGATCAGATCGCTGAAGAGCTCAACACTAGCTGCTTTCTCTCCTCATCCGTGCTGATCTGAAACAATCACATTCTCATTCTGATTAATTATCTTTATTTATAAGACAAATCAAAACATTATGAAATACTTTACATCTCACTTTTCTGGGTTCTGCTGAGTGTTTGATTTCTTGAATCTTCTTGATTCTCTCCCTGAATCATCTGCTGAACATCTGTCTGTGTCTTCATCAGTTGAGTCTATAGACAGACAGCAACACACAGACACATTTTATCACCTTCTGACAAAAGATCATGTTGCGGTGAATGTGTAACAGGTTATTAAATCATGTTGTTAGTATCTTGTACCTTCTTTTCTTTACTCTCCTCCTCTAGAGGAACAGTGTTGTGATTCTTGTGATCTGTCACAGTACAAAACACACACACATGTCTGATCATCTCTACAGAAGAGCTCCAGAGGTCTCTCATGTTTCTGACATATATAGTCTTTTATATTCTCCACAGGATCCATCAGTTTGTGTTTCTTTAAACTCATTTTCTGATGAAATTCCAGGTGAGTTTCACAGTAAGAGGTTTGACACATCAGGCAGGACTTCAGGGCTTTCAGCTTTCTTTCATCACAGATGTCACAGAGAACTTCAGATCTTCTTAAACTTAACTTTTCCTTAAAGATCAGCACAACCTGTCTAAGTGCTGTGTTGATCTTGAGATCTGGTCTTTTACTGAATGTTTCTTGTTTTTACAGATTGGACAGCTGTAGATCTGACTGTTGTCCCAGCACTGTTTCAGACAGCTCCTGCAGAAGTTGTGTCCACATGGAGTGCTGACTGGATCACTGAACACATCCAGACACACAGAACACTGAAGCTCTTCAGTCAGACAAACACTGGAGGATGACACTGAAACACAGAAATCATCAACATTTATCACTGTTTAAATATGTCTGATAATACATTAAACTACTTTACATATTCATTTTAGACAAATAATGCGCTCTGGAAAAACTTCTGGTTATGGAGTGGTACTGAAAAGGCTTGAGTTAATGACCCTCCTATAATTTTGACTATAAATCCTTCAAGCTCACTCAAAACTTTGATACATCTTTTGTTTATTAATGCACAACCGAAATGGCACCGAAAAAGGAAGAACAGAACTCAAGAAAAGTGAATAACGAGGCTCAACGCAGATGAACTAAAAGCGATAAGAGGAAGATGACAACTGTCTGGTGGTTGCTGCCGCCGGTTTCTTATAACGGAGTAATGTTATGAATAATGTCCTCCTGTGGTCTCTTCAATGTTAACAACATATTAGCAGTTGATTTTTCGATGTACAATGGGTACCCATACAAGGATAGTGACCCAGAAAGAAACAAACATTCCCGTAAAACACATAAACACACATAAATATCCACGTAAACAAAGTCTTTAATGTCCAGTTGCATAGCTAGCCTACGGGTTGCTTTTAATATGTTAAAAGACATTGATACGAAAAAAGTGCAGAATTGTAACAGAGTTAAACCCCAGCAATGCAGATGTGTAACAAGCCATTAAAGAAATGGACAAACAAGTTACGAAATGTAAAATCCACGGTGTTATGTCAGCAATCAAAGAGGTAAAGGAACGCGTGAAGGAGGCCGAGGAACGCATTTCTGGAACGGAAGATGAAATTGTGATTCAAGGAAATTTGCACTCGCACTGAGTTGAACAAGTTAAAAGACTGACAGACAAAGGTTGACGACATGGAAAACCAAAACAGACGGAACAACCTGAGGCTGGTGGGTTTACCAGAAAAAGAAGAAGGAAAGATGCGTGTGCGTTTTTAGAGGCCTGGATTCTAAAAATATTTGAAATGGACTCGAGCACATCGTTAGTTGTAGAGCGCGCACATAGGGCGGGTCCACAACGAAATAAGGATGTTCGGAACACAAGACGGGATGCCAGTATACCAGCAAGAACATTAATAATGAAGTTCCTAAACTTCAAACAAAAAGAACAGGTGCTTAGAGTGGCCAGGTCCAAGTGGGTGATTTCATACAAGGATCACACTCTGCGCTTTCATCCATATGTTTCGACTGAAGTTCATAGGAAACAAAGAGCTTATGATGGAGTGAGACAGAATTTGCGAGAGAGAGGAATTGGTAAACACAGGATCATTTACCCCGCTCGTCTACTTCTTGCTCATCAGGAGAAATCAAAGGTGTTTGACACACCGGCGGCAGTGGAAAGCTTCATTGAAGAATTAGACAAAGAATTATGGTGGGCTCAATCCAGCTGGACTATTAAAATTCTGAATGTAGGTCTAAAATAATTCAGATCATTCATTATAAACGTTATCCGATATTGTTTAATCGAGACCAATTTGTGAAATAATAATTAAGTATATTTAGGTGGTATTGTTCTCTGGAAATGTGAAAATGTGTGTTTATAGTTTAATATAATATGTGAGTAATGTTACAAATAGGGTTGTGATGACAAATATAGACAGAAGTACCTGATAGTTCCTCACGGGTGTGTGGTGTGCGCCATATACGGAGTATAAAGGGTGGGGGGATCAAACGCAGTATGGACGCTACTGGCGAAATCGGGGTTGTTGTTGAAGCAGTAATGGTTTTATTAAGACACAGGTTCCCTGATTTTTTTCATTCAGGATCCATTTAGTTTTATACTACGGGGCAATTGAATGCTTCATGCTTCGTATGGATGTCTTCTTAAACAGTTTGTTGACATTTTTTTTTACATTTAAATGGTTCAAAATACTGTAAACTTGACTGGCAGGTGACATGACAGCTCCATCCAACAAGCGCCGATTTTAACGCGTCCCACACATCTCCTTATAAAGAAATTATGACACTTTTCTATTCTGCATTTCTTCATATAGATGTCTTCTTATGCACCATCGACAACAACCCAAACTTAACGCGTCACACACCTCTCCTATAAAGAAATAATAGTCATTTGTTATTCTGCACTTTTTTGTATTGATGTCTTTTAACATTAAAAGCAACCCAGGGCTAGCTATGCAACTGGACATTAAAGACTTTGTTTACGTGGATATTTATGTGTGTTTATGTGTTTTACGGGAATGTTTGTTTCTTTCTGGGTCACTATCATTGTATGGGTACCCGTTGTACTCGAAAATCAACTGCTAATATGTTGTTAACATTGGCGAGACCACAGGAGGACATTATTCATAACATTACTCCGTTATAAGAAACCGGCGGCAGCAAACACCAGACAGCTTAACTCTACACCTTTGTGCAGACATACCTGAATGGATTAATAAGTGACAATTTCACAATTTACCCGGTATTAAAATCACCTCAGTCTTCAAGAAGTTTCCGTTGCTTTCCTCCGCTTCAGGCTTTGTGGAGCACATTTTACTTGCCTTCCTCGTTTTTTCAATTAATTAAATGAGAAAAAACAAAGAAAATAATTGGACACGTGTGTTTAAATTTACGTTTGTATTTAAGAGCAAGAAATGACAAGAAACCATAGGTAAACTTACTAAATTAAACATGTTAAGTAAAACGACAAAATATTACTTGTTTGAAAAAATAAATAATGTTAGCTTTATTTACAAAAAACACAATTTATTACAGTGTATGATAATCTAATAAAATAAAGTGGTTCAGATTAATATATATATTACAGTATTGTATTGGTTTGATTAAGAGTGTTAAGCGATTCAGAACGCAATGGTGTGATGTCATCACGCTTGCACTCTTGTAATTTGCATAAAACCACATACGTAAAAACGTGCAATTTCTTGAGGAAAAAACGTACGATTTTCACCAAATTTTTTATATATTTACAAAGTATGAAATGTATTTTATACTGTATATATAAATACTATAAATCTAAGTCATAAAATCAACAACACTTTGACGACCTACCGTCATGTAAATTCCAACGGCAAAAGCGTAGTATATATATAAAGCGTTTACAGTCTTGTTTCGGTACGGAGTGGACTCATAGTCCGCGAAGGAACGCAGGCACCATCCTTCCCTTCCGTAGTGCCGGGGACCAGTCTCGCATGTTGATTAGCTGCCTGGCAACAGGCAGCAGTCCGTGCTTGAGGCACCAGTGCTTGGTAAAGCACAGGTTCCCTGATTTTTTTTCCATTCAGGATCCATTTAGTTTTATACTACGGGGCAGTTGAATGCTTCATGCTTCGTATGATGTCTTCTTAAACAGTTTATTGACATTTTTTATTTTATTTAAATTGTTCAAAATACTGTGATCTTGACTGGCTGGTCAAATGACAGCTCCATCCAACGCACCAAGTAAAGCGTCCCACACCTCTCCTATAAAGAAATGATAGTCATTTGTTATTCTGCACTTTTTTCTTATCGATGTCTTCTTATGCACCATACACATTTTGTCAAAAAAAAATCACATAAATGTTTCTATGGCTAAAAAATTCTCTGATCTTCACTGGCAGGTCTTTTTTCTTAAACTGACAGCTGCATTAAATGCGCCGAATTTAACGCGTCCTCCAGCTCTCCTACAAACAAATGATAAAACTTTTCTGTTTTATAAAGTGTGTATTAAAGAGAGAAAAAAAACATGTTCAAATCATTCTTCAAGTCATTCTTTATATTCCGATTTAGACTGTAACATTAGGTAATGCTCCATAAACTAACATGAACGACTGTATTGACATGAACCAATATTAACAAAACTTAAGAAATGCTGAAAAACTAAATTGTCCATTGTTAGCTAATAAAAGCATTTACTAATACTAACAAAACACACCTTATTTTAAAGTGTTACCATGTAAATATTAATTAATACATGTAACAATCTTCTTTTGCGCTGGCCAGAGCTCTTTATAACATATTAAAAGCAACCCGTAGGCTATATATGCAACTGGACATTAACGACTTTGTTTACGTGGATATTTATGTGTGTTTATGTGTTTTACGAGTGTTTGTTTTCTTTCTGGGTCACTATAGTTGTATGGGTACCGGTTGTACTCAAAATCAACTGCTAATATGTTGTTAACATTGGATTGAGACCACAGGAGGACATTATTCATAACATTACTCCCGTTATAAGAAACCGGCGGCAGCAAACACCAGACAGCTTAACTCTACACCTTTGTGCAGACATACCTAAATGGATTAATAAGTGACAATTTCACAACTTACCAGGTATTAAAATCACCTCAGTCTTCAAGAAGTTTCCGTTTCTTTCCTCCGCTTCAGGGCTTTGTGGAGCACATTTTACTTACCTTCCTCGTTTTTTCAATTAATTAAATGAGAAAAACCAAAGAAAATAATTGAACAATTGTGTTTAAATTTACGTTTATATTTAAGAGCAAGAAATGACAAGAAAACCGCAGGTAAACTTACTAAATTAAACATGTTAAGTAAAACGACAAAATATTACTTGTTTGAAAAAATAAATAATGTTAGCTTTATTTACAAAAAACACAATTTATTACAGTGTATGATAATCTAATAAAATAAAGTGGTTCAGATTAATATATATATTACAGTATTGTATTGGTTTGATTAAGAGTGTTAAGCGATTCAGAACGCAATGGTGTGATGTCATCACGCCACGCTCTTGTAATTTGCATAAAACCACATACGTAAAAACGTGCAATTTCTTGAGGAAAAAAACGTACGAATTTCACCAAAGTTTTTATATATTTACAAAAGTATGATATGTATTTTATACTGTATATATAAATACTATAAATCTAAGTCATAAAATCAACAACACGTTGACGACCTACCGTCATGTAAATTGCAACGGCAAAAGCGTAGTATATATATAAAGCGTTCACAGTCTTGTTTTGGTACGGAGTGGACTCATAGTCCATGAAGGAACGCAGGCACCATCCTTCCCTTCCGTAGTGCCGGGGACCAGTCACCAGATAAAGTTGATTAGCTGCCTGGCAACAGGCAGCAGTCCGTGCTTGAGGCACCAGTGCTTGGTAAAGCACAGGTTCCCTGATTTTTTTTCCATTCAGGATCTATGGGGCAGTTGAATGCTTCATGCTTCGTATGATGTCTTCTTAAACAGTTTATTGACATTTTTTATTTTATTTAAATTGTTCAAAATACTGTGATCTTGACTGGCTGGTCAAATGACAGCTCCATCCAACGCACCAAACGTAAAGCGTCCCACACCTCTCCTATAAAGAAATGATGGTCATTTGTTATTCTGCACTTTTTTCATATCGATGTCTTCTTATGCACCATGCACATTTTGTCAAAAAAAAATCACATAAATGTTTCTATGGCTAAAAAATTCTCTGATCTTCACTGGCAGGTATTTTTTCTTTAACTGACAGCTGCATTAAATGCGCCGAATTTAACGCGTCCTCCAGCTCTCCTACAAACAAATGATAAAACTTTTCTGTTTTATAAAGTGTGTATTAAAGAGAGAAAAAAACATGTTCAAATCATTCTTCAAGTCATTCTTCATATTCCGATTTAGACGGTAACACTTTATAATAAGGTGCTATTTGTGACGGAGTGCACATACCCCGCCTTATTGAGTTCTGCCTATCAACGTACAACGTAATAACAGGTGTAATGGTGTAGTTGGTAAAGCGGGTGTAGTAGTTATTTTTTGACGCGGTTGACGCCAGTTCAAATCCACCTTTTGCTCCAAGTATAGGTCTCTGCGGAACAACAAGAAGGTGTTTCCCAATTATTGGGCGTTTTCAGACGGTCTAGGCGTTTTCCAACCATCCAATCAAGACCTTACGGAAGCCTATAAGGAAGCGGAAATGCGTTATTATTATTATTTATTTTGTTTTTTGTGATTTTTACTATTCTGTCGATATCACAACAACATTTATGTCAAATAAATAAAATGTGTGTATAAAATACAGGCTACAGTACCTATTGTGACAAAAGTATAAAATAAATCAAAAGAAAGATCATTATCGTGTATAACGGTACCGCTATTGTTTTATTGTTATCCTATATAGGTCATACACGTGTATGTTTTCTTAAAAAAAAGGTGTTACATTAAACTACTGAGAGATCTTTAATATGGAAATCTTTCATACACCAAATTTCCCATTCTCATGTTACTAGACACAACTCTTATATATAATAACCTGTGTGTATTTTATTAATATTCTCTCCTACCTGCATGTCATTTTTATCTAAATGTATACCAAAAACTATAAAAAAAATTACTTTATTACTCAATTATTTATAATTACATTACTGTTGTATTTTCGTTTTGTATATGAACAACACAATATAAATCAAGTTGTAACAGTGATTAACAATGACAATTAATAGCAATTTTCAATAAAGTTACCAAATCCTAGTGTAAAGCAGTGGTGCACATGATTGTATTGGTGTTTCTCACCTGTAAGTATTTATATGTAATTACTGATATTTAACTGACATTTGTAACTTGCATTAAATGATATATAAAATAAAACGTATTAACCTACAAATGAAGGTAAAATGTGTTAACTTGGAATGATGACTCCGAAAACTTTAAACATGAGCATCACTTTATTGACCGTATAGATACTGTAACCAATCTGATGAAAAACTAAATCAATAAATGCAGCATTCTCTACTTAATGTAATAGTAAAAAAAGAGAGAGAAAAAAGTTCAAACAAGGAAAGGAACACATTGCAAGATGCTTCCTCCAGCCTCATAGAAACAGTCGCTTCCGCAGTATCCTTGGAAGTCATCAGAGCCACAGAACCCCTGCAACACACCTCTTTGCCCTCTTCCTCTGTAGCCTTCACCACAGTCTTTGTATGTAGTCTCACAATGGAGACATCTGGATAGATTGTATGGAACCCTGTATAAGGTTCTGAAATTTTCACTGAATGCCTTCCAGTTCACGACACCTGACAAAAAAACTTGACCTCATCATAGTCTTAAACATATTTCAACCGAGAAAAAAAACAGAGAGAGCTGTGATTAACCTAACAGTGATATCATGAAAGAAAAGTCACTAATAAAACTTACTGTCCAACCACCAAAAGTGAGCCTCTCGGCGGAAACTTTCCATGCACACCATGCTGTTGAAGCACCTGCATTTGAGGGCAAGGGAGCCAATTGCAACATCACCATCTTGAAGCACGAAGGACTGGCAGAGGAAGCTATACATGAACAAAACATAACAATCTGAACTTCTTGTGGTGATAATGATTCCCTTGCAGTTTATAAATTGCCTGTCAGTCCGCCTTCTCTTTCTTTGCTGGATTTCCATGACCGATCTTGTTAATTTATGACATAAAAACACATTAATAATACAGTATACCAAGATTCATTGCATGATGATATGACAACTAAAAAAAAGTCATACTAACTGTGAAGGTGATTTTGCCATCCTTGTCAATTTTCAGAAAAGGAATAATAACAAGGGAAAAGAAAGAAAAAGAAAGAAAGAAAGAAAGAAAGAAAGAAAAAAACACCTTGGTGGGAATTTCTCCAGCAAAAGGACAGACCACCATCTTCTTATACTTGGTATGTCTGACTATAGTTGGAAAAAGCACAAGTTTATCAAAACAATTCTTAAACTTACAGAATGTCTTTTAATGTGCTTGGAAAACCCACCTCTGAGAAGTCAAAAGTTCCCCCCAAGATGACATAGAGAGCATACTGCAAAATGAATTATGTATTAATAACTGCACATGGGTTTAATTCTGACATGACACCTGCAGAACCAATAGTAGCCATTGATCCTACCATTAGTATGAAGACTCCACAGCTGCAAGACAGCTCTTGTCGAGGTTTATCCCAGATATAAGTAAATTATATATCATATCATTTTTAACTAGTACCACTACAGCCCTAATTCATTAAAATTTTCAATCACATTTAGTGCAAAATAAAACATACCCCAAGGTCCTCAGAAGAGAATTCTGTCCATGTCCCAGGACACAGGCTCAGAGTAATTTCTCTGTCAAAATAAATGAATACCCCCGGCCAAAAAAAACCAACACATTAAAAAAAACACTACAAACAGCCAAACAGGGTTTTAAAAGAGAAGTACCCTGCAAAACTACATATGATTAGCAAGGAAATTTGAAATAGAACAGAAAAATAATAAAGGCAGAATTTAACAGGAACTGTCCCACCTTTATTTTTCCATGGCTTTCTTCTTAATGCAGGGATGCACAAAATTAATTAATATATCATCCTAAAAGTAAAGTGTATTTCAAATAAAGTGTTTTTCTTAAATTGTATACAATGAGAACAAAGCCAATGGAAATAGAAAAAAGAACTGAACATAGAACCAGAGAACACAAAGTTCTGTAACATAGTACTCTGAGCAAAACCTGTTTATGGAAATATAAGTGCCATCTCCAAAACCTGGAGTTTTCAGAGAATTGAGAAAATACAATTCGCGCAATTATGGCTTCATGATCTGAAAATGTTTTTCCCCATGTGTTAGTTGTTAGGAAATGCATAATATCAAGGAATTAATCAGAAATATGCAGCTGATTTCAGTTTGTACAACAATTGGTATTGTATGTTTAAGTATCATAACATTAAAGCATACATATATATATATATATATATATATATATATATATATATATATATATATATATATATAATAGTAAGAAAAATAAATGTTTTAATATTTGCCATATATTTAAAGAAAATAGAAAAAAAGAACTGAACATAGAACCATTCCAGTCCAGAACATTAAAGACATTCCAGACCTGCTCAAAACGTCAGTGATACTTACAGGTAAGTGGTCCATGGGATGTGCACGAATTAGTGGCAACCATGTCACTATGGCATGGCTGTCAACTGGATAGATGTCCACATTCTGGCAACAAAAATGTTACTTTAAGTATTTGAACAAAATGCATTTATTTATGCTCTGAAAACTTTAAAGGTTAAACCTGGGAGAGTGCAATCTGTTGCAGCACACAGAAGCAGAAATTCAGCACCTGTGTAAAAAAATATCAACATTTAGCTACTTGGACATTATTTTAATTATTATGATTTTAAGTTTTGATTCATGTTTTTGTCTGTTTCTTACATTTCCTTCCACCTCACAAAAAGTCTGTCAGAGTTGTTAAGTCTTTCTGTTTTATGACAATAGAGCCCACAAGTGCCACTTTTTATACGCGTTTGTAGAACGAGCTTGAGCCACCTGTCAAGAGAACAGAAATTTTCCATTACTGACAAAACAACAGATTCTTAAGCCTATAGCTTCCTAAAAGACCTGGCATTGCACACAGTGAATATTGTTGGCTCGATGATGAATCAATTGTAAGTTATGAGTGTCTGAATGCATAAATGAAAATGCAAAATCTAAAATTAAATCATAATACAGGACTGCAGTTGTGCAATTAATAACTGTTTAGCTATATTACCAGTTTACGCTGTGATCGAGTCAGTGGCTTTCCCCAGCAAGCCTTGCTAGGTTTTATCAAATGTAGTCTGGTCATTTCAGGAGCCCTGTTCTCTTTGTCTAAAGACACATAAAAGACATATTGAGTTGTAAATAGCATGGATTTGTTTTTTTCATTGTTTTGAATGCGCAAAATGTTTCTGACAAGAAACACGTGGGTGGTGGGAGACATCATATTAAAAAAATAGTTATTCTTCCGCATTCCAGCGAAAAGGTGTTCTGCAGCTTGTGTGTTTACTCTGCCAGCAAACTCTGGGACAAGCTGAATCTTTCTGAGTGTGTCTAGCATCCTTACTGTTTGACTCATGGAACTTGTCATAAAGAGCATAGTGATCTGAGGAACCAGTCACTGGATGGCAATTAACATCTTCATCCAACTTTTTGTCTTTTATCCAGGGTAGGCTTATAGTTAGGGTTCCGCTCTGTGCAGCCGTTAGATTGTTTTCTGAAGGTTCTGCCCCTCAAATGTTGCAAATGGCATTGCTTCCGGCCTCCTTATGTTGGCATGGGTGGCCAGTCCTCTGGCAAAATCATAAATACAAATGTTTGGCATGTGTTTCCACGAGAATAACATGTCGGTAAAGTCTTTAGGACATTAAAGCACGGATGAGAAATTTCACACCACAAGGGCATAAAATGGCTGCCCATCCACCTGACAAAGAGGAGTATAATTTGTTTAGTGAACAAAACTCAATAACTTTCAGAACATGTACATTTGAACTCTCAGAGAAATATCTCTTTTTGAAATATCTTGTCGTATGCAGTTCTGTTTTGCATTTCTTCTCTCAGTCTGGAAAGAAGATCAGTCTTTGACCCTTCAGTGGCCAGTGGCCAGTTTGACTCCACAGGCCTTGCAAAGTTTTTCGAATATCTGCAAGCTTGTAAAGCACAAATATGTTTGATGGTACCGTTACAATGTGAAACTAGCTCTTTGTGTGTTAGTTCTAAGTATGACTTAAAGGTAACAACTGATTTAGACCTGCATAGTGATGGTTGTTTATCCATTGTTTTCATCACTGGTCACCCACCACCATTTTTATTAAACTGCAAATTATAAGTGGCTATAGAGATTCATACTGATCTGGTGCATACCTTTAGCTTCATTAATTCATCACCAAGTCTTTCCTCTGTCATGTCTATTTCAGCAATGTGGTCTTGTGTATTTGTGCTCTGCACTTTCTTCCACTCCGCGTTTATCACAGATGGTGTCCTACGTGTGTATCTGCCGATCAGTGGGGCCCAGTTCTCAAAATTGGGTTTTATAGTGTAAGGATTTGTGTCTCCAACTAAAATCATACAGAAAATAAAGTAGTGAAACAAACTCTTGAAACAAGGCATTTTGTTTAGATGTGGAAATACATGATGTAATGCAGTGGTTCCCAACCACGTTCCTGGAAGGCCCCAACACTGCATGTTTTCCATGTCTCCTTAATCAAACACACCTGATTCAGATGATCAGCTCATTAGTAGAGACTCCAAGACAGAAATGAGTGTGTCAGACAAAGGGGAGATGCAAAACGAGCAGTGTTGGGGGCCTCCGTGAGGAACATGGTTGGGAACCACTGATGTAATGAACTCAACTAGTCTGTACAAGAGACAAGGAAGTTGTTTACATTATTGCACATGATAGCCTAATTGTCATGTTGCAACTTATTCTTCAACAAGCCAGTTGTAATCCTCTCCATTGAAAGTCTCCCAGAACTCCTCGGAATTCACCTCTCCATTGAAGGTTTCATTTGGCTCACTTATGTCACTGACTGGATAAAGAAACAAAACAAAATTAAATTAACATAACTGCATAGAAACGGCTAGAAAATGACAAAAATCTGTGATTCTTTACCTGCCATGTTGAACACTCCTTTTATGTAAGTCCATTACAACAACTGGAGGATGACGTCCACATTTTAGACACGAAAAGGCATAATCATGGTGAGTTAGTGCCTCAAAATGTAAATATGCATGAAGAAACTCTGTCTCCTTTGGGTAAGGCACATGTGTTGTCCTTTGCAATATGGAACGCACTCTTCCAACTGACACATGATCCTGAGTGAGAACAGTCATAAGAACATATATCAGTGCTAGATTAAGATGAACAATCTTGAGCCTAATGTATTTTAAATTTCAGAATCAAAACCTGAACAGAATTCCTTATGAAGATGCATAGAAAGATGCTTAGCAGCACTTTATCATTAAAATTGTGAAGCCCATGCATCAAGTCCTGGTATCGGTAAAACATACCACAATTACTGCATTTTTTGCAGTATGTGGATATTCTTGATGAGGTAAATAAACAGATAATAATAGTAAAAAATGTCAAACAATCACTTGGCAATTATTGTGAATAGCATACTTTAATACTGCCCTAATACTGGAGTCTAATGCAAAAATGACATACTACTCACAAAAAGTTAGGGATATTCAACTTTCAGGTGAAATTTACGGAAAGTGTAAAAAGTTCATGTTACAGTGATAATATATCATAAAAGTAAGGCATTTAAGTAGAAGCATGCAATGGTAATTTCTTCATCTCAAACAATTTATTGAAACAAAGCTAACAACAGTGGTGGGTATACCACAACAAAATGTCAATGTCTCAATAACTTGTCATGTGTCGATGAGCATCGATTATGGCTTGACAAGAACGCGTCTCATGCTGTTCACAAGTCGACTTATTGTCTGCTGAGGCATGGCATTCCACTCTTCTTGAAGGGTTGCCCTCAGTTCATTGAGGTTCTGGGGTGCAGGGTTACGACCTTCTACACGATGACTCAGCTTATCCCATAGGTTTTCTATGGGATTCATGTCTGGAGAAAGTATATGTTGTTAGCTTTTGTTTCAATAAATTGTTTTAGATTAATAAATTACCATGGCATGCTTCTACTTAAATGCCAAACATCTTAGAAATATTAAATATTCTCATATTACAAATTGACAAACCAGCAATGCCTACCAGTCACTACACCAGTGAGCGTCGCCACTTTAGCATTTTTGGTGATAAGGACAGGAGCACTGAGAGGAACGAGTCCAGGGCACTGGGAGCAGAACTCCTCCTCAGGAATAAGATCTTGAGGAATATCTTCCTTCTTTACATCTTCTATAAAAACATCTGATAGTGTGTCAGGAAGCTTTTTATTATGGTATATATATTGTACCATCACTCTTTGGAGGATATTCCCACTGTAGGCCAGACAGGTCGTCATGTTCTGCAGGTTCAATCTGTGCAGCTGCTTCTGGCATGGTTACAAGGGCAGTGCCATGTGTTTGTCTTGGAATTGTAATTAACCAAAACTCTGTCCAGTCTACTGTAATGAGAAACCCTTGGCTCATATACTGATATATAATACTTGTAGTTGGGGCCTCCAACAGTAACCAGGCTAGTAAATGTTGCACCTTTACTTTTAGCCTGATCTTGCCGTGTAAGACATTGGTTTTTCCTTGTGTTATCAAACCATTTTTGCTCCACCATCTCAGTCAACATGTCCTCTGATAACTCTTCATGTGGTGCAATAGCACAGGTGTAGTCTACTGATCTCAGATGCACACATGATGTAACCAAAAGGTTGAGGACAGTGAGGACACCTCACAGTGATTTGCTTTCTTTTAATCACTGGAGGAGCTGCTGATTCCACTGGATGAGGTGCTGCTGGTGGCAGCGATGGAGTTTCTCGTGGTGGATCAGGTGCTGGTGGCAGCGAAGGAGTTTCTCGTGGTGGATCAGGTGCTGGTGGCAGCGAAGGAGTTTCTCGTGGCGGATCAGGTGCTTGTGGCAGCGAAGGAGTTTCTCGTGGTGGATGAGGTGCTGATGGCAGCGAAGGAGTTTCTCGTGGCGGATGAGGTGCTGATGGCAGCGAAGGAGTTTCTCGTGGTGGATGAGGTTCTGGTGGCAGCGAAGGAGTTTTCGTGGTGGATCAGGTGCTGGTGACAGCGAAGAGTTTCTTGTGGTGGATCAGGTGCTGGTGACAGGCGAAGGAGTTTCGTGGTGGATCAGGTGCTGGTGACAGCGAAGGAGTTTCGTGGTGGATCAGGTGCTGGTGACAGCCAAGGAGTTTCGTGGTGGATCAGGTGCTGGTGACGGCGAAGGAGTTTCGTGGTGGATCAGGTGCTGGTGGCAGCGAAGGAGTTTCTCGTGGTGGATCAGGTGCTGGTGACAGCGAAGGAGTTTCTCGTGGTGGATCAGGTGCTGGTGACAGCGAAGGAGTTTCTCGTGGTGGATCAGGTGCTGGTGGCAGCGAAGGAGTTTCTCGTGGTGGATGAGGTGCTGATGGCAGCGAAGGAGTTTCTCGTGGTGGATGAGGTTCTGGTGGCAGCGAAGGAGTTTCTCGTGGTGGATCAGGTGCTGGTGGCAGCAAAGGAGTTTCTCGTGGTGGATAAGGTGCTGATGGCAGCGGAGTTTCTCGTGGTGGATGAGGTTCTGGTGGCAGCCAAGGTTTCTCGTGGTGGATCAGGTGCTGGTGACAGCGCGAAGAGAGTTTCGTGGTGGATCAGGTGCTGGTGACAGCTGAAGGAGTTTCTCATGGTGGATCAGGTGCTGGTGACAGCGAAGGAGTTTCTCATGGTGGATCAGGTGCTGGTGACAGCGAAGGAGTTTCTCGTGGTGGATCAGGTGCTGGTGACAGCGAAGGAGTTTCTCGTGGTGGATCAGGTGCTGGTGACAGCGAAGGAGTTTCTCATGGTGGATCAGGTGCTGGTGACAGCGAAGGAGGTTTCTCGTGGTGGATGAGGTGCTGGTGGCAGCGAAGGAGTTTCGGGTGGATCAGGTGCTGGTGGCAGCGAAGGAGTTTCGTGGTGGATCAGGTGCTGGTGGCAGCCGAAGGAGTTTCGTGGGTGGATCAGGTGCTGGTGGCAGCGAAGGAGTTTCGTGGTGGATCAGGTGCTGGTGGCGCCGGGGGTTTCTCGTGGTGGATCAGGTGCTGGTGACAGCGAAGGAGTTTCTCGTGGTGGATCAGGTGCTGGTGACAGCGAAGGAGTTTCGTGGTGGATCAGGTGCTGGTGGCAGCGAAGGAGTTTCGTGGTGGATCAGGTGCTGGTGACAGCGAAGGAGTTTCTCGTGGTGGATCAGGTGCTGGTGACAGCGAAGGAGTTTCTCGTGGTGGATCAGGTGCTGGTGGCAGCGAAGGAGTTTCGTGGTGGATGAGGGTGCTGGTGGCAGCGAAGAGTTTCTCGTGGTGCTGGTGGCAGCAAAGGAGTTTCTCGTGGTGGATCAGGTGCTGGTGGCAAATGCTTGAAGGAGTTTCTGGTGGATGAGGTGCTGATGGCAGCGAAGGAGTTTCTCGTGGTGCTGGTGGCAGTGGGTGGAAACTGCAAAGATGCCTTTTTATGGCAGCTTTATTTATGCATGTCTGTGGACACTGACAGCAGTGAAAATGCTTGGCCTTTTGGCCACAGCCAAGGCTACAGCAATTTAAGCAGGAATGAAAATATCAATGTTAGTGGATGCAAAAATATGTTTTATACACATTTATAAGATATGAGTACACACTCACCTCCATATTCAACTGCTCTTAGTTTATGCCCAGCTTTATGGGTCACTATTTGATGGTGCTGTCTGGGCTTACAAATGTGAGATGTGCAGAAGGGGCATGTGAATAAATTAGTATCTGCATGGTAGCGCTGTGGTTGAGGCTCTTGTCCTCTCCGCTGAATTGTGATCTGCTGAATAGACAAGAAGTTCATACATTTTAATTTAAAACAAGTTTCCTCCACTGTACATAATCATTTTAACCATTTTTACATTCATCCATTATATTAGTATATAGGTGTGAGGTGTTAATGCCCGCACTGATATAGTGAAGTGTGTTGAACATTGACTAGTGAGCTGACCTCACTGCTAAAAAAGGTCAAATTATGTTTCTATTTAAATCTAGTGGTCTGCAGAGGTTTTTGTTATGTTTAGGGGTAGAGAATGGGTTATGAGATATGATATAAATAACGGAAAAACAATAAATATTAAATTAAAATTGATATTAAGAATAATAAACTTAAACAATGCCTTTTCAGCTTTTCTGTGGATATTGTTTTCTTACAGCGCAGCTCAAACTCAAATGCCATTCCATATATGAGGGGAATGTGTTGGGTAACAGGACAGTGAAAACCTGGGGACACGACTAAAATGTGTATTTTATCCGAAATATTATAAACAAGTTTTTAATAAAAATTTTTAAATTATATAAAATTTGCAGTTAGATTAATGTACACAACACTTTCCTTAATAATAAAATGTATTTTATAGTTATTTTTTGTGCATGTTTGTACCTGTGTCCTGGGGACAGAAATGGCACCCATTTGGTGGAATGGCCCATTTATTTGTTTACAACTATTTATTAACTTATTTATGTAGTGTTTTCTAGTCTGACAAGCTAACTAGTCATGGTAGACTTGCAATATTTTGATATAACAATGCGCTGACAGGAAAAAACTACCACTAAAGTGACAAACTGATGCACCAAAAAGATAGCGAATGTTTGCTAATAACAGTTAGCGATAGATAGTAAGCGGTAGACCCCTTGGAGCTTTTTATGTCTAACCGTGTAGCTTGCTAGCAAATTGACACAAACGAATCAAAACGTTAAACAAAATGATAGTTTCGAAAAATCCACTTACATCCATATACAGGTGATCTCTCTCCTCATTTCACCGCTTTACCACTCATATCTTGGGGTTGATGGGAAAAGCGTATTATGAATCGCCCACTCACTTTTAGCAAATCCGGCACAGAGGTTGAAAAACGCCCCAAAATGTTGTTGCTCTGCAGAGACCTCATTCTCTTTTGCTGAGCTTTCTTTTTTCTTCCTTTTCAAATGTCTAATACTAATACAGCATTTATTTATGGTAGTTCAAGTTCATTTTAGCATTTACTAACACAGTATTAAAATCAAACGTTGTCACTGTTAACATTAGGTAATGCACCAGAAACTATCATGAACGACTGTATTGACATGAACCAATATTAAAAAAAATTAATAAATGCTGAAAAACTAAATTGTCCATTGTTAACTAATGAAAGCATTTACTAATGCTAAAAAAACACAACTTATTTTAAAGCGTTACCATGTATACATTAGTTAATACATGTAACAATCTTCTTTTGCGCTGGCCAGAGCTCTTTATAACATATTAAAAGCAACCCGTAGGCTATATATGCAACTGGACATTAACGACTTTGTTTACGTGGATATTTATGTGTTTTACGGGAATGTTTGTTTCTTTCTGGGTCACTATAGTTGTATGGGTACCGGTTGTACACCGAAAAATCAACTGCTAATATGTTGTTAACATTGACGAGACCACAGGAGGACATTATTCATAACATTACTCCCGTTATAAGAAACCGGCGGCAGCAAACACCAGACAGCTTAACTCTACACCTTTGTGCAGACATACCTGAATGGATTAATAAGTGACAATTTCACAACTTACCAGGTATTAAAATCACCTCAGTCTTCAAGAAGTTTCCGTTGCTTTCCTCCGCTTCAGGCTTTGTGGAGCACATTTTACTTGCCTTCCTCGTTTTTTCAATTAATTAAATGAGAAAAACCAAAGAAAATAATTGAACAATTGTGTTTAAATTTACGTTTATATTTAAGAGCAAGAAATGACAAGAAAACCGCAGGTAAACTTACTAAATGAAACATGTTAAGTAAAACGACAAAATATTACTTGTTTGAAAAAATAAATAATGTTAGCTTTATTTACAAAAAACACAATTTATTACAGTGTATGATAATATAATAAAATAAAGTGGTTCAGATTAATATATATATTACAGTATTGTATTGGTTTGATTAAGAGTGTTAAGCGATTCAGAACGCAATGGTGTGATGTCATCACGCCACGCTCTTGTAATTTGCATAAAACCACATACGTAAAAACGTGCAATTTCTTGAGGAAAAAACGTACGAATTCCACCAAAGTTTTTATATATTTACAAAGTATGATATGTATTTTATACTGTATATATAAATACTATAAATCTAAGTCATAAAATCAACAACACGTTGACGACCTACCGTCATGTAAATACCAACGGCAAAAGCGTAGTATATATATAAAGCGTTTACAGTCTTGTTTTGGTACGGAGTGGACTCATAGTCCATGAAGGAACGCAGGCACCATCCTTCCCTTCCGTAGTGCCGGGGACCAGTCTCAAGATATGTTGATTAGCTGCCTGGCAACAGGCAGCAGTCCGTGCTTGAGGCACCAGTGCTTGGTAAAGCACAGGTTCCCTGATTTTTTCCATTCAGGATCCATTTAGTTTTATACTACGGGGCAGTTGAATGCTTCATGCTTCGTATGATGTTTTCTTAAACAGTTTATTGACTTTTTTTTTATTTAAATTGTTCAAAATACTGTGATCTTGACTGGCAGGTCAAATGACAGCTCCATCCAAAGCCCCAAACTTAACGAGTCCCCCATCTCCTATAAAGAAATGATAGTCATTTGTTATTCTGCACTTTTTTCTTATCGATGTCTTCTTATGCACCATACACATTTTGTCAAAAAAAAAAATCACATAAATGTTTCTATGGCTAAAAATTTCTCTGATCTTCACTGGCAGGTATTTTTTCTTTAACTGACAGCTGCATTAAATGCGCCGAATTTAACGCGTCCTCCAGCTCTCCTACAAACAAATGATAAAACTTTTCTGTTTTATAAAGTGTGTATTAAAGAGAGAAAAAAACATGTTCTACTTATTCTTCAAGTCATTCTTCATATTCTGATTTAGACGGTAACACTTTATAATAAGGTGCTATTTGTGACGGAGTGCACATACCCGCCTTATTGAGTTCTGCCTATCAACGTACAACGTAATAACAGGTGTAATGGTGTAGTTGGTAAAGCGGGTGTAGTAGTTATTTTTGACGCGGTTGACGCCAGTTCAAATCCACCTTTTGCTCCAAGTATAGGTCTCTGCGGAACAACAAGAAGGTGTTTCCCAATTATTGGGCGTTTTCAGACGGTCTAGGCGTTTTCCAACCATCCAATCAAGACCTTACGGAAGCCTGTAAGGAAGCGGAAATGCGTTATTATTTATTTTGTTTTTTTCCTGATTTTTACTATTCTGTCGATATCACAACAACATTTATGTCAAATAAATAAAATGTGTGTATAAAATACAGGCTACAGTACCTATTGTGACAAAAGTATAAAATAAATCAAAAGAAAGTGTATAATGGTACCGCTATTGTTTTATTGTTATCCTATATAGGTCATACACGTGTATGTTTTCTTTTTTTTTAAAAAGTGTTAAATTAAACTACTGAGAGATCTTTAATATGGAAATCTTTCATAAACCAAATTTCCCATTCTCATGTTACTAGACACAACTCTTATATATAATAGCCTGTGTGTATTTTATTAATATTCTCTCCTACCTGCATGTCATTTTTATCTAAATGTATACCAAAAACTATAAAAAAATACTTTATTACTCAACTTTTTTATAATTACATTAACAAGGACAATTACTAGCAATTTTCAATAAATTTACCAAATCCTAGTGTAAAGCAGTGGTGCACATGATTGTATTGGTGTTTGTCACCTGTAAGTATTTTTTCAAAGCATGATATTTATATGTAATTACTGATATTTAACTGACATTTGTAACTTGCATTAAATGATATATAAAATAAAACGTATTAACCTACAAATGAAGGTAAAATGTGTTAACTTAGAATGTTGACTCCGAAAACTTTAAACATGAGCATCACTTTATTGACCGTATAGATACTGTAACCAATCTGATGAAAAACTATATCAATAAATGCAGCATTCTCTACTTAATGTAATAGTAAAAAAAGAGAGAGAAAAAAAGTTTTTTAACCGAGAAAAAAAAACAGAGAGAGCTGTGATTAACCTAACAGTGACATCATGAAAGAAAAGTCACTAATAAAACTTACTGTCCAATCACCGAAAGTGAGCCTCTCGGCGGAAACTTTCCATGCACACCATGCTGTTGAAGCACCTGCATGTGAGGGCAAGGGAGCCAATTGCAACATCACCATCTTGAAGCACGAAGGACTAGCAGAGGAAGCTATACATGAACAAAACATAACAATCTGAACTTCTTGTGGTGATAATGATTCCCTTGCAGTTTATAAATTGAGTAATAGAAAATACATGCAAATGTATTTTCAAATGTAGAACATCAGTAAATGACAGTCAACATTTACTATAAATAATAGAGCACCTCAAACAGAATAAATCATACAAGTTTTGTGTGGCCTGTCAGTCCGCCTTCTCTTTCTTTGCTGGATTTCCATGACCCGATCTTGATAATTTATGACATAAAACACATTAATAATACAGTATACCAAGATTCATTGCATGATGATATGACAACTAAAAAGTCATACTAACTGTAAAGGCATTTTGCCATCCTTGTCAATTTTCAGAAAAGGAATAATAACAAGGGAAAAGAAAGAAAGAAAGAAAGAAAGAAAGAAAAAAACACCTTGGTGGGAATTTCTCCAGCAAAAGGACAGACCACCATCTTCTTATACTTGGTATGTCTGACTATTAGGGATGCCACAATTCTCAATATAATATTGAACCGTTTGATACGACATCCACGGTTCAATCTGGCGGAATTGCGTGAAATTGCTTGTGAAATAATTTATGTGCGTTTATTTTCTCTCCGCATTGACTGTTTGTCTGTAAAGTCTCTGACTGAGATGAGGAAACTCCTCCCCGCGAGTAAATATTCAATCAGTCTTCAAGAAGTTTCCGTTGCTTTCCTCCGCTTCAGGCTTTGTGGAGCACATTTTACTTGCCTTCATCATTTTTTCAATCAGATGAGAAAAAACAAAGAAAATATTAGTTGGACAATTTTATTTAAATTTACGTTTGTATTTAAGAGCAAGAAATGACAAGAAAACCAGAGTAAACTTACTAAATTAAACATGTTAAGTAAAAGCGACAAAATATTACTTGTTTGAAAAAATACATAATGTTAGCTTTATTTACAAAACCCTAATTTATTACAGTGTATGATAATAAAATAAAATAAAGTGGTTCAGCTTGATATATATATTACAGCAGTGGTCACCAACCTTTTCAAGCTGAAGATCCCTGACCTCGGCCTTAATGAAAGCCAAGATCTACCTATCGAAGAATAGATAGAAAAAGACAGCCCAGATTGTACTTCCAACCTGAGGCCTTTTATTTAGTATTTGAATTGTATTTGAATTTAATATACATGAAATGTTCTTTTCTTTTTCTTTTTACTTAACCCGGATGCAACCTTCATATAAAACACTGTGGCACTGAACTCAAGAAAAATGCCATTGTCAGCAGTAAAGTGCTTATTCACTGAAGTTTCTGAAGGTTACTACCCTTAACATTTTATAAATGAACTGTGCAAAACAAAATTATCAACAATCTCAATTAAGCTAAGTGCAGTTATGTCCCATCTTATGCAACATCACTTTTCTCAATGCCACCAGAGAGGCAAAACTGCTGCACTAATGTTACTCTACTCAAGTCAGTGTGATGGCTGTGACTGAATACTGTCTGTGGAGTCCTCTGAAGATCGGGACTCATAGCTAGAGACAGCCAGTTTGAGGGCAGTCTGTGAGGTGTCCGCCAGTAAGAGGCGGCTCCTGTATTTTGATTTGATTATTTTAATGAAAAATGCTTATGGAAAGGAAAGGAAAACAAATTGTGTGGTTATCTTATTCAGTAATGAGGGAAGTCTGATGTAATTCTAATGTCAGCAGGAATGCCGGCACTCTATTCCTGTTTCAGTATTGAGTTGTTGCCCTGTGCTTGTGGTTCTTCACAGCTAAAGGCCAGATTGCTGTAAAGATTACTGATTCGATCCAGGAACACAGAACCTGTCAGCTGGAAAGTTACACGTCAGTCATGCAGAAAGGTGAGTCGCGTGCAATGCTGCTGTAAGCTCACAGACCGAACATAATCATCGCCCGTCTCTCAATAACCAATCAGGAACCTGTATTTCATTACCTGTAACTGTAAAGAACTATTAGTCTTGCATTACTTTTCTGTCTAGTGTAAATTAAAAAGAGCTTTCAGAGAAAGAAATCTGAATGAAAAAGGTTTTCTTTCTTTCTTAATGAAAGAATGAAAATACTTTCACATTTTTGCATGTCATTCCCAGTGGGGTAAACAGAATTATCATACATAGTGGACTTCTTATGTGTGTTATTTCATTTCTGCTGCTGTCGTGTGTAAGAGCACAATGGAGGTTTCTTCTGAGACTTGACCTCCAGCTGTTTCAAATGGAGCTGAACTGAGCACATGTGCCCAATGAATCAATGAGAGATCATCATAAATGGAAGAAAAAATATCCTCACAGACTGTTGTCAGTTTTTTTACACTGAAAATGTCACATTCAAGGACGAACCTGAGTGTTCTGGTGTGATTCAGAAACCAGTGGTCTGTTTGTAAAAGAAATCTTCATAAAGCTAGCGCGACAGCTGGCAGCTCCTGTTAAGATGCAATCTAGAGAAAAAATTATAAGCGAATGATTCTCCTTGGAGTGTTCTGACATTAATATTTAATCAGCACTGGGAGACATCAGCAGTGGTTGATGGTGTGATTCTGAGCTGGCATTTCTAACATCCATCCTGGCGTCCGTGTGCAAGAGAGAGAGACTTACCCGTGATTAGATCAGATAATATTTTATTTTGCACCACTGTGGAAATTTGTCACAGAAATGTATAAACAGATACACAAGTCATGTATGAGTCATTTAAAACTACACAAAGTTTATCTGAAATAAAATCCCTTCAAATTTGTTTGACTTTTCTTCTGTGCAACAAACAAGAAGATCAGTAGAATGACTTCGTCATAATTCATCACATTAGGTTTGACATCAGTCATGTCCAGATAGCACTGGTTTCTTTACTGGTCTTGTGAAGCGGAGGACAAGATTTGCAGCCAATAATAGTTAAATTTTTTGTTACCATTCCAACTTTCCAGGTTATTTCAATATTCACTAAAATGTTTTTACAGTTAAGTTCTAATCTAATCATGACAAACTATATATTGATGGAAAGACTCAAGAATAAATATTTGACAAATTTTTTAAAACATAAAAAATTAATAATGTTATTATTTTAAAATACCTAAAATTAAAAATAAAAGATTATTTTTAAAAATGTAAAAAAAATTCATTTTGTAGTTGCATTTGTTATTGTAATTGCATTTCTCATGTCTATGCTTAATATGTGCAGTGATGGTTTATCAGGTTAAAACTGTTTCTCACCCCAAACTATTGTATGACTAGAGAGCAATGTTTCATTTACTTGTTAAAAGAGTTTTTCTAGTGGAAGAAAGGATAGCTGTTAGCAAGGACAGAACAACAAAATGGCCAATTGAATTTAATTTATCCTATGAATCTTTTAAGGTAACATACAAGTGTCACAAAAAGCTAGACAGCCATTAGTAAACACACATTATAGTGTAGATTTGACACTAATAAATATAAACAGGATGTCTCTTTCCACTCCTCGAGTCCTCCATCACTTCTGTCCTTGACTTATAATTGATACAGTGACAGAACGTCTGCCATCATTTCCTGCGGGCAGACGAGAGCCAATCAATTGCCTCTTCATTTACCTGATAACTTAGCCTAAATGTAATAATTTAATGAGGGAAAAATCAACTAGACTGTTTTTATGCGAGTTTATTTGATTTAGATGTACTAACAACATGAAAAATTATTCAATAAAACGTCTTTTTCATTAAAAAGTTCCTACTGAATCAGTGCATCGGCCTAACTTCCGGGAACTATTGAGGAGGGTCCATGAAAAAACTGTCCCATTGGAGTAAACAGAATAGGGATTGGATTGCAGACCATAGACATATATATATATATATATATATATATATATATATATATATATATATATACATTTTTATAGTATCTGGAGAACACAGAGCAGCTCACCTCAGACATCAGAGAGAGTTAGTTTTAGCACAGTGACGTTTCAGTCAGCTGGAGACAATCCTACAACTTTGATGTGAATCAGGGGAAACAAGTTACTGTATCAGGAGAAACAGCTGAAGAATGTTCCTACATATACAGCATTGAAGTGAAAGGAGGGCTTAACCTGTATGTCTGTGCAGGTCTGTCCAGCAAACTAATCAGAGTTTCACCTAAAGCAAATTTCATGAACACACTGTTAAACTGATTGTTTATTGTCTGTAATTAACAATAATTAATACTGTTACCTACATTGCATAAATATTCTCGTGGAGTTGCATGAGAAATGCATGTTTTCCACAGCTAAAGAGTGCAGCACTTGTGCATTGTGTTGAATCTAAAGAAGATCATGTCATCATGTATCTACAAGATACACTTTGAGATTGGTAGCTAGAAATACAGATTTGTTTTATCATAACAATAATTAGCACAGACAGAAGAGGACAATGAAATTGGTTATGTATCACTAATAAACCTAAATTGAACATTCTGATGAAGTTTTATTGTTTTCTGGGTGATTAAACAAATACTTGCAGTAGAGAACTTCAAACCAGCAGTGACAAAAGTCTACGATTACTACCAGACCATTAAGAAAATCACTTATTATTTATATTTTTTAGACCAGTAATAGACCAGACCAGACTATAAACAATTTTTACACATTTACATTATGCACTTTTATTCCTACTTCCTGTTTCACCTGCTTTTAATTTGTTGAAGAATGGTATGCTTGCAGTTGTTAGCAGGTGAAATAGTACTACATCTTTAAAACATATAAATACTTCTTTTTAATTTCTCCACTTTTTTCTGGATACTCTGGTTTCACATTACACATACATATATTAAGGGAACTCAAATTACTAACATCACAAACACTGCAATTACTATGGTGTGTGAATGTGTGTCTATATCTGTTTGTCTGTAAGTGACTCTAGGCCTCCTTCAACCCTGCAGAGGACATGTGTTTGGTAAGAATGAATGGATTACATATTGCAAATTAAATAAATAAGTAAATATCATAATTGGCTTTCTACTTTTGGTATGTTTTATATAAAACATTTTTTATCCTCAAATACACAAAGCCATACTAGAGTTTCAGAAATATCCAGCCGCTAGAGGGTGCATTGAACAAACTAATAGCTCATGATGTAACATCTCTGATTTGACGACGCTGTAAACAAAGCTGCTTTTCGGTTAATTACACTAAACAGCAGTGATTTTTTTTTCATTTTATTAGCATTAATACTAATAGTATCATCCATTATTAATTCAATTTTACGTGTAAAGCAAACTTAAAATATGTGTTCTGAATGTGTCACAGAAAAGTCATGGCAACCACCAGCAAGATTTAAATGATTAAAACCGTCAAATTAAAAATAACATTTTTATCAGAAGTAGTCAAAAAATGCAGAATTATCTGCTCTCAAACGCTGGGGGCGTGTCCGCAGAAACCGTTTCAGCCCATGCCCAAAAACATTCCTGAACACAGAATTGAGGAAAAACTGTTTAATAACTTCACAATTTGTCAATCTGTGCACAAAACTATACAGTTCGCAGTATTTTTTAATGTGTTTCAGCAGTATATTTCCAATATTTATAATGTGTTTAGAAATATTTCTCAGAATTTACTTTACACAGACTTTAATTTGAGTTCAGTGTTTTGTGTTTTTAGAATGTTTATGGCGTAATAGAAGTCAACAGCTGTTAACAGAACTGAGTGAACTCTGATGTGACATTCTGCGGTGAGAGAGAAGCAGGTAAACAGCAGGTAAGAGACTCTTCAGACAGGTAAGAAATATATCTTTATCTAATGATGTGATGAGATATTGAGATAAACTATTTTAGGAGCGAAAGATAGGGCGTGCTATCACTTATGCTTGTACAATAATTAGTTGTTTCCTAAATATTATTCTGCCAAAGAAATACGAGTAACAGAACAGTCAAAACTATTTAGAAAGTACTTAAAATTGAAGCGCTGTTAGTTCTCGCTATTAGATTTAAGCTTGTTTCCTAACTCTGGTGCAGTAGCTCTGGGCGGGACCACCAGCTCGACCCATTACTTTGTGAGTTTATTGTGACTGTGTATTTACAACTTCCACAGTGTTGTGTGTTCTACTACTTGAAGAGTGCGTGTTCATCACTCACTGGATGGGTTGAATACAGAGATCACTTCACTTCACTTAGTGCGGGCTGGGCTACAGTTCCTGGGGTCTTCATTTTAGAGTTAGAAGTAGAACCTGCACTGTAAGGTGGTGGGTGGGAAACAGGAATGGCCTTACTTTTGAAACAGCAGATATAAGTATTTAATATAAACATTATACAAATCACCATATTTAGTAGTTTGACATTATTAGTATTTAATACAAACATTGTTTATACATATGACTATATTTAGTAGTTTGACAATATTAAGTATTTAATACAAACATTGTTTTACATATCATCACTTTTGGTAGAATTATAAACAGAACTGATAAAAACTGTTTAGCAATATAACTCCACAATTCACTACTACATAGTTCACAGTCTTTTTAATGTGTTTCAGCAATACATTTCCAACATTTATAATGTGTTTAGAAATATTTCTCAGAACTGAGTGAACTCTGATGTGACATTCTGGGTGAGAGAGAGAAGCGGGTAAACAGCAGGTAAAGACTCTTCCACACAGGTAAGAAATATATCTTTATCTAATGATGTGATGAGAATTGAGGATTAACTATTTTTAGGAGCGAAGATAGGAATGGCTATCACTTATGCTTGTACAATAATTAGTTGACATGTTTCCCTAAATATTATTCTGCCAAAATATCTGAGTAACAGAACAGTCAAAACTGTTTAGAAAGTACTTAAAATTAGGCAGCTGTTAGTTCTAAGCTATTAGATTAGCTTGTTTCCTAACTCTGATGCAAGCTCTGGGCGGGACCACCAGCTCGACCCATTACTTTGTGAGTTAATTGTGATTGTGTGTTTACAACTTCCACAGTGTTGTGTGTTCTACTACTTGAAGAGTGCGTGTTCATCACTCACTGGATGGGTTGAATACAGAGATCACTTCACTTCATAGTAGTCTGGGCTGGACTCTGGTTCACCCTGGGGTCTTCATTTAGAGTTAGAAGTAGGGCCTGCACTGTAAGGTGGTGGGTGGGAAACAGGAATGGCCTTACTTTTGAAACAAGCGAAGAATATAAATATTTAATATAAACATTATACAAATCACCATATTTAGTAGTTTGACAATATTAGTATTTAATACAAACATTGTTTATACATATTACCATATTTAGTAGTTTGACAATATTAGTATTTAATATAAACATTGTTTATACATATCATCACTTTTGGTAGAATTATAAACAGAACTGATAAAAAAAACTGTTTAGCAATATAACTCCACAATTCACTACTACATAGTTCACAGTCTTTTAATGTGTTTCAGCAATACATTTCCAACATTTATAATGTGTTTAGAAATATTTCTCAGAACTGAGTGAACTCTGATGTGACATTCTGCGATGAGAGAGAGAAACGGGTAAACAGCAGGTAAGAGACTCTTCACACAGGTAAGAAATATATCTTTATCTAATGATGTGATGAGAAATTGAGATTAACTATTTTAGGAGCGAAAGATAGGGCCAGCTATCACTTATGCTTGTACAATAATTAGTTGACATGTTTCCTAAATATTATTCTGCCAAAGAAATACGAGAGTAACAGAACAGTCAAAACTATTTAGAAAGTACTTAAATTGAGCTGTTAGTTCTTCAGCTATTAGATTAAGCTTGTTTCCCTAACTCTGATGCAGCTCTGGTGGGACCACCAGCTTTCGACCCATTACTTTGTGAGTTTATTGTGACTGTGTATTTACAACTTCCACAGTGTTGTGTGTTCTACTACTTGAAGAGTGCGTGTTCATCACTCACTGGATGGGTTGAATACAGAGATCACTTCACTTCACTTAGTGCGGGCTGGAGCTCTGGTTCACCTGGGGTCTTCATTTAGAGTTTAAGTAGAGACCTGCACTGTAAGGTGGTGGGTGGGAAACAGGAATGGCCTTACTTTTGAAACAAGCGAATATAAGTATTTAATATAAACATTATACATATCACCATTGTTCACCAGGACGATTTCTTATGTTCAATTCCCTGTTTACATCTGTGATGTATTTGGTCCTGAATTTATTTATTTATTTATTCTGTGCAATGTGGTTGGCTCTCTCTCTCTCTCTCTCTCTTGCAGGCATACTGTAAAATGATTGAGGCTAATCTGACTTCTGTTGAACGATGATGACATCATTATCATAAAGTATTTGATGCAGAGACCAATCTTTCGGAACCCTTTCGAAACCGCTAAGACTGGACACTGTTTGGATAGGAGGCTCAGATGCTGTTACTGTAAGTCAAAAATACTGTAAACTAACACACTGTATGTGTCACATCAGATCTTGTTTAATTCAGTGGATTGATTTAATCTACTGTTCTTGTTGTATATAGGAGGGACATGGCAGAGTGGGTGTGGTACACCATTTGACTTGGCGTTCTGGTCTTCAGGGCAGCCGACAACCTTGGAGAGGAGGACTGTATGAGTTTTGGCATTCGAATTATTTATATTCTGTTCACTTTTTTGAAACTTTTAACTTAAAGATCAATCAGTGTAAATGTACAGTAACTTAATGTAGCAACATTACAAATGTTTTTGTGGTACAGTCATCGTTATTTCACAAATTAAATATAAAAGTGCTCTCTGTTTTTTCTTCTATTTAGGACTGGCAAATGGCGAGAAGTGTGACAGGAAGCTTCCCTTTGTTTGTGCAAGACATTTAAAAATCTAAGCATGAAAATATACACAGATTGAGACTTAATAAAATATCATCTTTGAAACATCACAGTCTTTTTTGTATTATTTATAGATGCACTTAACTGTTATGCATACATTATTGCAAAGAAAGGCTCATTTTTTGAGCTCTGCTTAAAACCAAATCCAAATGACTTTTGCTTAGAATTGACTCCCACCTGGCCTTTCATTTTTTCATTTCTATTGTGAGAGAAAGGCAGTAATTGCATTTGTCATTTGGCGTTTAATTAATTGTAACTTTTTATTTACTTTTTGCATACTTGGCCTCCAAAGTATGATAATAAAATATGATACACAACTGCAAGCGTGGTCGCCATATTCCACCTGCTGTTTCAGCATCACTCCACATAGTGTAAATGCATTTCTTATAGAGCAGGGGGAGACAAACACATTTTAAAAGATTAAACAAAATTATTGCTTGCTTATTGATTATCTTTAAATGATAATGAGCTCTGCTTTCCCCACTACATCATTAGCTAGCTTTACTACCTGTCAGAGTCTTAGAGAAACAGAGTTGTGACACGGAAGTTCAGAATGCTGGAGGTCCACGTGATTCATGTAGATTTCAGATGTTTTTGGTGGGCCATTAAAATACATAAAACCAACAGAGAAACAGCGATTTTTGCTCATTTAAAGTTCATAACTGCACTGATTTGCAATATTTGCACCGACACGTGTATGTAGCATTTAATAAAATCGGTTAATATTTAAGGATTTGATAGTTTTATCAACTAACTTTATCCAGCTGTAAAGCAATCAATTATTTTAATATTCGATAACAGTATTAATTATTATTAGTAGTATTACATATGATTATTAGTATTTCAATAATCATGTATATTCAATAACTAAGCTTAATAACCAGTGTCATATATTTATGACTTATTTCTTATGCACCCTTCAGTTAACTTATTAATACATACAAAAATACATAATAGAAAGTTAAAACTGTAGTAAGTATTTATAACTTTTTATTATTTTATAATATAATGATATTTATATTTTTATATTTATTGTGATGCACTTATTTTCAGTAATAGATTTATCAATTAATTTCTCCCATGTCATAAATTCTAACATACTGCCATATTAACTTTGTGTTTTAAATATATTTGAAAGCGTAAATAATAATTATCAGATTTGGCTGATAAACTACATAGCATGTCAACCATATTGTCTGTGTCATGTCCTTCATGTTGTCCTTGTATAGTTTAATTTTATAGTTATTTAATAATTTTAAAATAATTTTAATAGTAATTTAAGAGAATATGCTTTACAATTTACAATTAAATATGCTTTATTTGATGCATCCCTCTTCAGTAACCTCTATGCACTCTCAGCCTATCCCTGTAATCCACCATAGACAGCCTACAGACACTCGTCATACCGCTCACCTCTCTGACCTGCACCCCATTCACCACCACCCCACCCCTCCTCTGTCTCTCTCTGGGGCCTCTGGAACTGCCAGTCAGCTGTGAACAAGGCTGAGTTCATCCTGCCTTTGCTACACAGTCAGACATTCACATCCTCGGTCTCACTGAGACATGGATCCGTCAGAGGGACTCCGCCACTCCCTGGATCCCTGGATACCAATACAGCCACAGGACACCCTATGTTCAACACTAACATCCTGTCTAGATAACCTCTGCCCTCTATCCTCCAGACAAGCTCAGTACCTCCCCTCCCTGCCCTTGGCTTTCGGACGTCCTTAGGGATCATCGGACCAAACTCAGGGGCTGCCGAAAGGAAATGGCGTGAAGGCAGAAACACCCACCCGACCTCTGTGAGTACCAGTCACTACTTTCATCCTTCTCAGAATATATCTCAAGGAAGATCAGGCCATATCTCACAGATCAGGCCATATCTCACAGAAACACGCTGCCCAACTGCTTGTCCAAGCCATGGTAATCTCCAGACTGGACTATTGCAATGCTCTTCTGGCTGGTCTTCCTGCACGAACAATCAAACCACTGCAGATGATACAGAGCGGCTGCAGCAAGACTTGTCTTCCAGGAACCCAAAGAGCACATGTCCGCATTAAATTCAAATCATTAATGCTGACATTTAAAACCATCACAAACTCTGCACCCTCATACTTTAACTTCGCTTCTACATACATACAACCCATCCAGAACCCTACGCTCAACCAATGAGCGTCGACTGGTGGTACCATCTGAAGAGCTAAATCTCTCTCTCAGCTCTTTCTCCTTCTCTGTTCCCGGCTTGTGGAATAATCTCCCCTAACGCATAATCCGGTCTGCCACACCCTGACAGCATAAAAAAACCCCCACTTTTCCTTCCTCTTCAGGTATTTATCTAGCACTGCATAACATTGTAAACTTAGGAAAGCACTTCTTTGTACTATTGCTGCCGCTTTTGATGTAATCTTCATTGTCTCCTAATATTTGTAAGTTGCTTTGGATAAAAGCGTCCAGCTAAATACCTAAATCTAAATGTAAAAATCCTTCAAAATCTAATTGTAGACAGAAGTCCAACACAAGCATTAAATATATTTGTAAACTAAAATAATATACAGTGATAAGTTATAACAGAATACAAATACTGAAAACTAAACTAAGAGAGTAAAATATCATAATCATTAAACCCTTTTTATAATGATGTAATCTGTAATTAGAGGCTAACACAAATGAATGATTTGAATGAAATCATAGAAATGGCGTAAACAACAGAGAATGCCATTGACTGTCGGGGTCCTCTGTTATGTGCAGGATCTCTGTTTGATTCATACATGATCACGCCTTCATGACTTATTGGTCTCTAGTACATTTTAGATAAAGGAGGCAAGTGGTAAGTGTAGATAAATGGGACACCCTTGTGCCAGTCCTCATCACTATTTCTTTTCTTCTCCTCATCTGTAAGATGCTGGTCTGTGTCCCTGTGACAGATTTCAGTTTGAACACATCTTTTTCTTATTCACTTTCAGCGCAGAGAAATTTCCACATTACTCCTGCTCCATCAGCACAAATGAGCTCTGAGGTCACACTCATCTGACCAATTACCACTGCAATCATCTGGCCCTCTCCTTCACCCCGGACACACATCTCACACTGCCTCAAACAATTGATTAAGCAATTGGTAATTGACTTTAATATGTGTGTTTATGTGCTCAGCCCAGTAAAACAGGCTCATAATTAAGATGCGCTTGTTGCAACGGCTGCAGCCTTTAAACGCGTTATGAGTGTGTACTTACCAAATTAGAACTTTAACTCACAATGAAAGCTTTATTGAGCTTTATTTATATGAAAGTAACTATTTCACAACTTACCCTGCTAAAATCACCTCAGTCTTCAAGAAGTTTCCGTTGCTTTCCTCCGCTTCAGGCTTTGTGGAGCACATTTTACTTGCCTTCCTCATTTTTTCAATTAATTAAATGAGATAAAACAAAGAAAATAATTGGACAATTGTGTTTAAATTTACGTTTGTATTTAAGAGCAAGAAATGACAAGAAAACCGCAGGTAAACTTACTAAATTAAACATGTTAAGTAAAACGACAAAATATTACTTGTTTGAAAAAATAAATAATGTTAGCTTTATTTACAAAAAACACAATTTATTACAGTGTATGATAATATAATAAAATAAAGTGGTTCAGATTAATATATATATTACAGTATTGTATTGGTTTGATTAAGAGTGTTAAGCGATTCAGAAATGCAATGGTGTGATGTCATCGCATACAGCTCTTGTAATTTGCATAAAACCACATGCATTAAACGATGCAATTTCTTGAGGGAAAAAAACGTACGAATTTCACCAAAGAGTTTTATATATTTACAAAGTATGATATGTATTTTATACTGTATATATAAATACTATAAATCTAAGTCATAAAATCAACAACACGTTGACGACCTACCGTCATGTAAATACCAACGGCAAAAGCGTAGTATATATATAAACAGTCTTGTTTTGGTACGGAGTGGACTCATAGTCCATGAAGGAACGCAGGCACCATCCTTCCCTTCCGTAGTGCCGGGGACCAGTCTCGCATGTTGATTAGCTGCCTGGCAACAGGCAGCAGTCCGTGCTTGAGGCACCAGTGCTTGGTAAAGCACAGGTTCCCTGATTTTTTTTCCATTCAGGATCTATTTAGTTTTATACTACGGGGCAGTTGAATGCTTCATGCTTCGTATGATGTCTTCTTAAACAGTTTATTTACATTTTTTTTTACATTGAAATGGTTCAAAATACTGTGATCTTGAATACTGTGGCCCCCCCTAAATGTGGAGTGTGAAATAATTGTTACAAAACTGTTTTTTGCGATCGTTGTTTTTAGACAGTGGCAACGCGGAACAGAAATGTAACCCACACATGTTCTAGACGGACTGCTTAAAGCGGAACACAACAGTATCACACAACATGCATCTGCAGGTGTTTTCTATTATTTATGCATTATTCATTGAACCTTATAAAGAAAGTTTTCTTTGAGCTTTTTAAACTATGCAAGATAGCTGTTTCAATCCCTGTTAGTACTGCTTCTTGTGAACGGGTTTTCTGCACTAAAGCTGGTGAAAACCTATCTCAGGTCCACAATGTCAGATGACAGATTAAGCAATTTAGGTGTTCTAAGTATTGAGTCAAGGAGGGCAAAGGCCTTAAATTTAGATGAATTTGCTGATCTTTTGCAAAAACACAAAAATTGTAGAATACAGTTAATGTGACTGATACTGATATGTAATGTAAATGTAAAAATATAATGGAAATGCAATTACAGTTACTGTGACTAATACTGAATATGTAATGTAAATGTAAAAATATAATGGAAATGCAATTACAGTTACTGTGACTAATACTGAATATGTAATGTAAAATGTAAAAATATAATGGAAATGCAATTACAGTTACTGTGACTAATACTGAATATGTAATGCAAATGTAAAAATAAAATTGAAATGCAAATACATTGTTGAATGATTATAAACATAATATTATGGTATTTTGCCTGTTAATGCCTGCAGTGCAGTGCAGAAAATGATATGACAACAATACGGTTTAAATGTAAGTGGCCCCTCTAACAGTACAACTGGCCCCAGCTTGGCCCCCCCAGTTGAAATGGTCTAGAACTGCCACTGGCGCTGACCAGAGCTCTTCATAACATATTAAAAGCAACCCGTAGACTAGCTATGAAACTGGACATTAACGACTTTGTTTACATGGATATTTATGTGTGTTTATGTGTTTTATTACGGGAATGTTTGTTTCTTTCTGGGTTAAGTTGTATGGGTACCCGTTATGCATTGAAAAATCAACTGCTAATATGTTGTTAACATTGACGGAGACCACAGGAGGACATTATTCAGCAACCACCAGACAGCTTAACTCTACACCTTTGTGCAGACATACCTGAATGGATTAATAAGTAACAATTTCATAAGTTACCGGTATTAAAATCACCTCAGTCTTCAAGAAGTTTCCGTTGCTTTCCTCCGCTTCAAGCTTTGTGGAGTACATTTTACTTGCCTTTCTCTTTTTTTCAATTATTTAAATATGAAAAACAAAGAAAATAATTGGACAATTGTGTTTTTAAATTTACGTTTGTATTTAAGAGCAAGAAATGACAAGAAAACCGCAGGTAAACTTACTAAATTAAACATGTTAAGTAAAAGCGACAAAATATTATTTGTTTGAAAAATAAATAATGTTAGCTTTATTTACAAAAACATAATTTATTACGGTGTATGATAATCTAATAAAATAAAGTGGTTCAGATTGATATATATATATTACAGTATACACATGCCCTTTTTGCCTTAGACTCCGAAGTGCCCTATTTTGGGTGTTTTTTTAATAAATTAATGTTGTTGGTCTGTCTGTTTTACAAATATTTATCCAGTCATTAAAACTCTTTGTATCTATTAAAAATGTGAGACAGTAAAATGATATACAGGGTCCATGTAAGTTGCAGTTACCTTTTTACTTTTTACACACATCATTATTGTAAGGGTATTAGAAAGCCTCTGATGCTCTTTCATTTACTGTCACATCTGAATCAACTTTTAAAATCATCATTTCATTCCACGATAGACAGTATGCTGATGTCATTAATAAATGCTGTCAGTTCTATACAGTGTGAGTTCTGTTTTGCAATGAATGAATGACACTGAATGACACTGATACACTGAAGAGAAATGTTTGTTTACATTAAATCTTAAGTTAACCATATACAATGAAATTAAAATACAGGAAAGTAAGAAAATAAACAAGGGAAATTCACTGCTTAATACACTAGCTGTTTATCTATTACTTTATTTCTTAAATAAAATTAGTAAAGATCTTATATGCTATAGTTATCTGGATCATTTGGGCTAGAATAAAAAGTATATATGCTATTAAACACTGGAATATACAGGAACTGAATTATACACACCAAACACCTCATACAGATCCGCATTTACACCAGCTTCATAAGCAGAGAAAATGTGGGAGGAGTTATGACATCGTCACAGCTCAGGTGAGCAAGAGCTTTCAGTGAAAATGAAACTAATCTGACGATCAACAATCTGGAAGTCTTTAAACTTTTAATATCTTCAAATAACAACATATTTGATACTTTCAGAGAAACACACGATCACAGCTGATACTCATTCACAGGTAACATGATGAAAATATATGAGAAATTTCTCTAGATCACATTAGACAAAACCAGATTAATGCATGAGTTAAATAATTAAACTAGTGCGATCTACATTGAAATGTAAAATGAATTTGATCGTTTACTGTAGACTGTTATTTGTTTCATTGTAAATCAGAGTTTAGTGTGTTGTTATCACTGACATATGGCATAGATTAAGCTGTCCCACCTACTAGAAATAATTCTACATGTTCTACATGTACAATGTTTATGATATGGCCATTAATTCATTTTTTGTTAAGTATATGTAATACTGGTAAATGTGATTTGTGTTGTGACTGTTTCCTGAAAAGCCTCAAAGAGAAGACATACAATGGCACAATCATCACCAAGACAATCCGGGAGACAGAGTATGGATCTACCTCAGAGTAAGTCAACAACTCAAAAGAAATAAATACACAAAACAGATTATTTGTGTGAAGTTATTATGTAAAACAGTTTTATGTTGATGGCTTCTCTGTGTTTCAGTGTCATCCTCCAGTGTTTGTCTGACTGAAGAGCTTCAGTGTTCTGTGTGTCTGGATGTGTTCAGTGATCAGTCAGCACTCCATGTGGACACAACTTCTGCAGGAGCTGTCTGAAACAGTGCTGGGACAACAGTCAGATCTACAGCTGTCCAATCTGTAAAACACATTCAGTAAAAGACTTTCTCAAGATCAACACAGCACTTAGACAGGTTGTGCTGATCTTTAAGGAAAAGTTCAGTTTGAGAAGATCTGAAGTTCTCTGTGACATCTGTTATGAAAGAAAGCTGAAAGCCCTGAAGTCCTGCCTGACGTGTCAAACCTCTTACTGTGAAACTCACCTGGAACTTCATCAGAAAATGAGTTTAAAGAAACACAAACTGATGGATGTGTGTGTTTTGTACTGTGACAGATCACAAGAATCACAACACTGTTCCTCTAGAGGACGAGAGCAATGAGAAGAAGGTACGAGTTACCACATTAAAACATACTTTAAAAACAATGATCTTTTGTCAGAAGATGATAAAATGTGTCTGTGTGTTACTGTCTGTCTATAGACTCAACTGATGAAGACACAGACAGACGTTCAGCAGATGATCCAGGAGAGAATCAAGAAGATTCAAGACATCAAACACTCAGCAGAACTCAGAAAAGTGAGTAAGAGATGTAAAATATTTCATAATGTTTTGATTTGTCTTATAAATAAAGATAATTAATCAGAATGAGAATGTGATTGTTTCAGAGAAACACAGATGAGGAGAAAGCAGCTAGTGTTGAGCTCTTCAGCGCTCTGATCAGATCCATTGAGAGATGTCAGACTGAACTGCTGGAGATGATGGAGGAGCAGCAGAAAGCAGCAGAGAAACAGGATGAAGATCTCATTAAAGATCTGGAGCAGGAGATCACTGAGCTGAAGTGGAGAGACAGTGAGCTGGAGCAGCTCTCAAACAGTGATGATCACGTTCACCTCCTACAGGTCAGTGTCTCTCTCTCTCTCTCTCTCTCTCTCTCTCTCTCTATCTATCTCTCTCTCTCTCTCTCTCTCTCTCTCTCTCTCTCTCTCTCTCTCTCTCTCTCTCTCTCTCTCTCTCTCCTCATGTTGGGGGATTTCTTCTCTCTCCTGCTGTAGATTGATTCATCCCTGTACAGACGTCCAGACATGAAGAACTGGTGTGAGATCAGTAAGAAGACTCATGTGAGTGTGGAGACTCTGAGAGCTCTGACTCAACTGCAGGAGACTCTAGATGACAAACTCACTCAAACTGGTAGGTGAAAATTGCCAATTATTAAAATATGCAGTATATAAAATGACAAACTCATCTTACACTCAACTACAGGCAATTTGGGATTTAGGGGTTGATTTTAGCAACTTTGTTAATAGACAAATTAAGAAAAAAAAAGTGTCTTTTAAACACTACAATATCTTTTAAAAATCCACATGGATAAAATGAAAATGGTTGAAGAAACACCCACATATTGAGAAATCACAGAAAAACACTCACTAATTCTTGTTATCTGTCAATGATTTTAAGTTCTTTTGCTAAACTCTTGATGATGTTTTCTTGTGATTTGTCATTGACAGTGTTGTGGAGGATGCAGCAGTATGCAGGTACAATGTGTGATCTACACTAGGGATGCAACAATACAGTTAGCCCACGGTTCAATACATACCTCGTTTTTTTTTAACCACGGTTTTCGGTTCGGTTCTGATGTCTTGACACATAAGAGTGTTTTTTTGTTATGCTATGCTTAGGCAATAGGAACAGTAAGAGGTTAAGAACAAAAAATAAAAACGATTTATTGCAATAATCCTTTATTTTACTTAAAAGCAAAGAAAAGTCCACTAGTTCCTAATGTATTGTATAATATAAAATATTTTTTTATTTTAAAATTAACACTGACATCTCACAGCTGCTGGTAGCCCATGTACTGGGGAACACATAAATTCCTAAATTTTGATAATAAACAGAATGTTTAGTGATGAATGTTATGTTTATGTGAAGTTAATAAACATAAATTGACCATTTCAAATAAACATTCTTGTACTTCATTAAACATAAATAAACCATCTTAATAAAACTTAACAGTACTCCAGTACAGTATCCTTCATTCAGAATGTAAAGTGCAATTTCACTTAGGTCAGCTATCTATTCCTGTATTTTGAGGTTCTTCTGTAAAAAGATAAGCCTGTCAACATTCTCTGCAGCAGATTTGAAAGACACACCGGCACTTCCTCGTACTGTAGCGTCACTTCACCGCCGCTCGCCATGTTAAAGTGTGGAATGATGGTTCTTGACCCCAAAACCTAAACGTAACCTTAATAACCCTCTCCTTAGTAAACCTACATTTAAATCTCTATTCCCCCCAACCAAACCCCTTAAAACCTAAACCTAAATAACCTTAATAACCCCAATCTCCTTGGTAAACCTAGACAATTTTAAATCACTTTTAAATTCTTTAATAGGGCTTTGGTAAATAATAATATTGACTACATATTGAATAATAATTAACCTCATCAACACTCTACCCTCCTTCTGAAGTTTCAGCTGGAAGGTGAAGAGTTAAGAGAGTACTGAAGCCCAGTCCGGCACACAGAGGGATGGCTGGCGCAGTCTCAGCAGCCTACCCTCACCACTCTCTGGCTCTCTGACTTAAGGGGGATGCTAGCACTTTCGATAGGTGGGAGCTTAGAGATGAATTTAAAACGCACCACACCCGAGCAAAATCAAACTCTTTTAAGATCCGCCTAACCCCTAACCTGCCCCAACACCTGACCCTAACCTCTACAACCCACATTTTAGTGCACTTAAATCTATTCCCCTAACCACTCCAAAACCTAACCCTAACCTCCACAACCCTCTCCTTAGTAAACCTAAACCTAAATTTAAATTTATTCCCCCAACCACCCCAAAACCTAACCCTAACCTCCACAACCCTCTCCTTAGTAAACCTAAATTTAAATTTATTCCCCTAACCACCCCAAAACCTAAATCTAACACCCCAACTCAAATTAGACAGTTTTAAATCACATTTTAAATTCTTCAATAGGGCTTTGGTAAACAATAATACTGACTCTTAATAGTAATATAGAACATTTATATGGATATTACTGAAACGTTTTCTTAAATATAACATACTATAATAAGGCTATTTTTATTCTAATAACACACATAATTATCATTAAACAGAGCAGGATATATTAGAATGTTATGGGTGATGTTCACTAAAATGACCACCAGAGGGAGACACCGCTCCGTGTTCCGAATAAGAGTCTTCACCTGAGAGCGGATTTACGCGAGGAAACATTCACAACGCCATCACAGGGGAACAAAGACGACACAGCAGCATCTCGACAGGTAATATGGGACCATAATATTAATTTATCAACACCTTTTTTCCAGTGTCACTAATAATTATTGTAGGATTTCGTTTCTAAGTAGTTAATATCAAATATTGTTAGCAATGTGAAATCGATTAGCATCACGTGGAGGTTTACTGTAACTAAACTGAGTCTCGTGAAGTGCATAAGCACACTTAAAAAAGTAAAAAATATCTTTAAAAGCCAAGTGGAAGCGTTTTAACAGTAAGAAAACCAAACTTTAAAAGGAATACATGGCAATGGTTGAAACAAACACCGATTACAATCCAAATGTTACACGTGGAGCAGCATATCAGATTCCAACACTACAAATTGTGAGTCTGACAAGAGCTTTAGTAATTGGCTATGAGACACAGGCCTAGGACTGATCACCTGGAGCCGGCCGCCTCAGAGGAGGGTGTCTGGTGTTTAAAGAGCCGAAACATCCGATGATCCTGAGGTACACCACTGATGATGTGTCTCAAATATTTCCCTCACATTGAAGTATCCTGTCTCTGGAGGGATAGAAACACAAACAAACATCACCAAAAGTCAACAAAAATAAACTAAACCAATTGAAGACGCGGACGACATACGACCAATTTAAGAATAATTAAACAAACTGATTAGTATTTTACCAAAAAAGATTTTAAATTTCATATGTAATTTCTTAAAAACAAAAGTGAAATAATGGATAGAGTAATTTGATGTGATGGGACTGACACTCAGGCCTGATTCAGAAGAGGGATCCCCCACCTTCAAAAACATGCGTCGGCCAGTGCCTTTTCCTCGTACTCCCTATACCAAACTGGGCAAAGTCTGTCGCAGGGGGAGACGTTGTATCTTCAACACCTGCCAGCGGCTTCAGCGTCCTTCTGTCCACCACACGGTTGTGGCTAGAAGGGAGACAGCTCCGGCCGGAAGTGACGCAAGTTCTGCGAACTCTTGCGGCCCATTGCAAAAAGCAATTCGGTGGAGAAATGGCGGCGGATATTTTCAAAGATTTCCCTCAAAGGGGTTTTTGAACGCAATTTTAAAGGCTTCGAGGAGGACACAATGACAAATGCCGAAGCAATGAAAGCAAGCTTCAAGATTTAAATGCAGATGTAATGTAGGTTTTTGCTTGTAGCATTGGGTTAAATATTTGCCTGACATTCTTTACTGTTCATTATTTTTCCTTGGATTAATTCTTTACTGTTCATTATTTTTCCTTGGGTTAATTCTTTACTGTTCATTTTTTTCCTTGGGTTAATTCTTTACTGTTTATTGCTGCATTAATACTGTTCTTTGGGTTAATCACAATCCAATCATTTGGTAATGAATTAAATCAAATCCCAAAAAATTCTTGAAATTAGTGAATGTTACAATTGTTGGCACTGTGTTTGTGCATGAGTGTTCCGAATGTTGTTGTTGTTGTTGTTATGGTGGTTGGCATTGTGTCTGTCTGTGTATGCATGAATGTTTGTGTAAAAATAAAATGTTTTGTGCCAACAAATTGTATGTTTGCTCTTTTTTTTCCCCTATTATGTGTAGATACTTGTAATTGTAAGTCTAGTCTGCAATAAGAGCATATGCAGCCATTTTAAGACATTTATCTTGGGTAGTGGAAGGGTGTAGTACATGAGGATTTGACACATGAGTACTCTCATACAAACACAATTTACCAATTTTATTAATGACTTTTTATTTAAAAAAAATATTTATAAAACAGATTGTTTCTGAATGCTGATTGCCTGAGCCCTCGTTCTCCTCAACATCATGGAGGGAGACAGACTTGCCACAAATTAGGCTGATTAAAGCTCTTAAATTTAAAACTGTTCATTTATTTCACCTTATTTTATGTTTTTTTTGTGTTAAAGCTTTCGTTTTGTATTTATTTTTTTGTTATATACGTGTACATATGGTGCCTTGGCATTAATTAATAAGAAGAAAAAAATAGTTCTCTACTTGTCTTCTTTGCTGTTTGTTTCATTTTTTCGAGATTTCGCGCCGCATCTGACGAGATTTTGCCGCTTCCTGGCGGAGCTGTCTCCCCTCTAGCCACAACCCACCACACCAGTGATTGTTCTTGTTGACACTTATTACTTTTGGCAAATAAACATTTAAACAATCTTATATAATCTTATAAATATATTTAATACTGTAAATATAGTAACAAGCATGACAAGTATTTGTTTTGTTCTCTTAGTATGTACTCATTATGTACAATAAACATGACAAATGTGACAAACAGTAAAAGTGAAGTTCTTGTTTTACAATCCAATCCAAAGCCACACATACATTAATACAGTACAGATGTAATGTTGGGTGTGAAAGTTCATGAATATATATATATATATATATATATATATATATATATATATATGTGACATAGGGGTGTCACAATACACCGGCATTGACAATAATCGTGATACTATAAACCATGATTATCAATATCGTGTTAATACTACAGATATCATAATATCATAAATAATTGAGCACCCATTTAAAGTTTTGCCTCGAAACACCACAATGGTTACCAACTCTCTTTACATCTCCCTACTTTTTCTTGTTTAAGTGCGATTCATTGACTTAATAGAGAAAACACACAACATACCTTTAACTAAAACTAAAGCTGAATTATTTATTTCTTGGGAAACGTATAAGTAGATATTGTGACAATATCATTATCGTGAATTCCTTTGTCCACAATAACCGTGAAAGTAAAATTTGATATTACGACAGCCCTAATGTTACAGTAATCTGTGATGCATGGTCTGTTTATTTTCATTTTAATCCCTGTTGCCCTGTTACTGTCACAATTATATTTTGTTTACATTTACAGTTTGCTTACGTAAAACCTAACAATAACCTTAGATAAATTAGAAATGGACATCTGAACGACAAAGAGTTTACTACCTTTCATCACGAGGGAGTCCTCCGGTAAGGTGAAGAAAAACCCATATATTAGGAAATTCATCTACTGTATAGTTACCAGATTTGATAATGGTGTATATATTTTGGGAAAAGAGGGATTCTCTTTGAGTTTGTTAATTTTGAGGTTCAAGTGAAGAGAAAAACTGAATGGGTTGTATGCTGGATTGTAATGGTGAGAAATGGGAATAATTATAGAGCCTGTGCTGATCCCGTGTCTCTCTGTCTCTGAGAATTAGTCCACAAAAGGTGGGGTGATATCTTATTCATTTTTTTAATATAGTGTTAAATGAAACAAACTAACTTTCTTTCACTTCAAAGGATACTTTTTGCATTGCTCAGTCCACCTTCATGGCTGCGTTATACACAAGGTTAAAAGATCACTTCTCAAATACATCTTTAGTCATTTCTCAGAAGTCAGGAATCCCTCCAGCATTTCTCTGACTCTCTAATCACCAGAAGTACTTGTAAGATTTACATCTCACTCTGTACATAACCCTAATGAACAACTCCATTTTAAACATGGCTTTTTCACATATAATTAGTAGAGAATGCAATGGTGTGTAAATAACATTGTTCTTGAAACTAATCTGCAACCAATGTAACAAATGGTGCTTACTCAAACTCAGGTACAGACACTACAGAGAAATGTTTGTTTATCTTAAACCGGTGGTTAATTCCATGTAATATCACAGTAAGATTATAAACAGGAGAAATCCAAACACACCTCACGGAGATACACATTTTCAAGTAAAATGCAAAAGAACATAATATGGGAGGAGTTATGACATCACACAGGTTAGAGGAAACTGCCAATGAAAACGAAACTAAACCAGTGAACAAATATTTGGAAGCCTTTAAAATGTTACTGTATTCAAAAAACAAGATATTTGAGATTTTAAGAGACGTTACATGATCACAGGTAACATGATGGAAATGATATGATATGAGAAATTTCTCTGAACAAGTTTCTAATGTTGTTCTGTTTTAGTGGCGTGTATGTCTAACTGGAGCACATTAGACAAAACCTGATTAATGCATGAGTTAAATAAGTTAAACTAGTTACTGAAATGCTAACAAAATGTATTAACTTTAGCAATGGTTTTAAATCCTGTCCTGGAAGAACATATTTTACTACTATACATTTTGCATGTCTCCATTATTTGACACACCCAGTTCAGGTCTTGCAATCTCTTGAAAGCCGTGGCTGTAGACTGTTTCACTGTTTCATAGACTGTTTCAGAGTTTAGTGTGTGTTGGTATTGAATCACAATGAGTTAAACACTTAAAGAAACAGAAGTGTGCGCAGATGGAGTGAAAAACAACAGGTGTTCACATTATATTACATTACACACATTACATTATTCACATTGAATAAAAGAAAGATATGATTTAATACATCATGATACAATATGTGGTATGATATAATTTGATATGTTGTGGAATGCAACAAATATCATATCTTTATATACATTATAGGCTACTACACATGTAGAAATTGTATTTTCTGCAGAAATGTTATCTCTATTTAATAATGCTTGTGAATTCATAAGACTTATTATTTTTAGGTCATTAAAGTAAACTCTTAAAACAAGTAATAACGTAAAGAGCAGATCTGATGTGATACTGTAATACTGTGTGTGACATTTGTGTTGAGATCTAAAAGCTTTAAAGAGAAGGCGTGTAATAGCAGAATCTTCACCAACATCACCAAGGCGGACCGAGGAGACAGAGTATGGATAACCATCCATGTAAGTCTATTGTTTCTAAAATCTACCTTATTATATTATTTATTTTCATTAATGTAAAAATTGTCATTGACGTTGATGTTTTCTGTGTGTTTCAGTGTCATCCTCCAGTGTTTGTCTGACTGAAGAGCTTCAGTGTTCTGTGTGTCTGGATGTGTTCAGTGATCCAGTCAGCACTCCATGTGGACACAACTTCTGCAGGAGCTGTCTGAAACAGTGCTGGGACAACAGTCAGATCTACAGCTGTCCAATCTGTAAAAGCATTCAGTAAAGACCAGATCTCAAGATCAACACAGCACTTAGACAGGTTGTGCTGATCTTTAAGGAAAAGTTCAGTTTGAGAAGATCTGAAGTTCTCTGTGACATCTGTGATGAAAGAAAGCTGAAAGCCCTGAAGTCCTGCCTGATGTGTCAAACCTCTTACTGTGAAACTCACCTGGAACTTCATCAGAAAATTAAATTAAAGAAATCACAAATTGATGGATCCTGTGGCGAATATAAAGGACTATATATGTCTGAAACATGAGAAACCTCTGGAGCTCTTCTGTAGAGATGATCAGACATGTGTGTGTGTGTTTTTTGTGTGAATATGGTCCAGCGAGAGGACGGGGGGATGACCACAGAGAAAGACCAGCTGTCACACTCTAGGGCCAGTGTCAGACACATGGAGATTTATTTTCATGATTTGATATAGACACTTCTAGAAGTTACTTTTGAAAAACATACAATAAATACATTGAGTAGATGCACATCTGGAAACCCCTTTCCATTAAGCCTCTGTGACCTGTACTTGAGTCATATTAAAGGTGGTTTGGTGATGTCAGTCAAAATGAAACATTTTTTGTATTATCTACATATTTATTTATCTATTGTTTTGAATGTTTAGCAATAAACACAATTACAGTAAGACCATATGTAAAAATGGTTTATTTTGATTTCATGTTCACTTACAGTAATTGCTCACGTAAACTTGTCATTACTGTAAGTGCTTGCTTAGTGTCTGTAATTCGTTCTTCGTGTAAAACATAACAATTTCGTGCAAATGTCAAACTTCCCATGAAAAGATTTAGTTTTTACAGAAGGTTTTCATCATACTGATAGTTCAGATTTACATACTCATGTGAAGTCTCTTTTTTTGTTGTTTAAATCATGATTTTTTATAGTCAGGTAAAGTGCTGTTTTCACAATTGTGAGATTTCAAAATCTATAACATTTACATCTACATTTATTCATTTAGCAGACGCTTGATAAAAGCGACTCACAAGTTACCAGTGGCACACTGGGAGCGATTAGGGGTGAGGTGTCTTGCTCAAGGGCACCTCAGTTGTTTCCTGCTGGTACTGGGAAACAAACCAGCAACTATCTGGTTGCAAGTCCAACTCTCTAACCACCAGGCTACAACTGCCCGTATAACAGCCCATTTTTCACATAAATAAACATGTGCAAATTGAACTAATACCTATTTAATGTTTTATGAAGAGTCATCTCTTTTTCATTTGTCGTTGGTTTGTGCATTTTACTTCCCAATAATTCTACCTCTACATTGCCTTGTGAAAGCGTTCATTCTTTTTTTGTATTTGAAAGCATGTATTTTTTTTAAATAAATAACTGTACATATAATGTCCATTATAGATTAATTAGCACACATTTAATAATATATATAATATGATTTAATGGGTATTTTTATTAAAAAAATATAAACAAAAACATAATTGTCTTAAAACATTTAGATTTATGGCCATTTAATCATGAAACTTTAATTAATTATGGTAGCTTTAATTCTGGTCACATATAATCTAAATACACACTTTTTTCTAAAAGCACCAATGCATAGAACTTCATATCATTTTACAATGGCCGGCTACAAACATAATTATTTGCTTTGTTTTTGTATTGAAAATGTTATGATTATGTTGTGAGCACTGATGATACACTATATAATTAGTGATTAAAATATTAAAGGACAAAATTACCACTCGCCTGAATTATTTAAGAAGTATTTTATTGAATGTAAAATAACAGCATTTGCCCTTGTTAAAGGTTTATAACTCACAAACACAGAGAACATTATTAAAGCAGCTGTATAGCATTATGATTTTTGTCATGTTGGGGATTTGTATGTCTCTCTCACTCACTCTCAATCAGATGGTACTTTTAACCTGTAGTCATATACATTATCAAGGACAATAGATTCAGTAGTGGTGATGTGATGTGGTTTATATGATGAGCTTTAAATTAACCTTTAGATTCGTCTCAAAGAATACCTTACAAATAAAATATTCATAAAAATACAACAAAAAGATTACTTGAGAATAACTGCATTTTGGCTAGTTCATATTAACATTACAGTATATGCAGAGTGAATGCATTTGGTAAATTCCTCTCAGTATTTAATATCTAACCACATTGTTTTTAGTAAAACTCAAAAGATAAAACCACAGATAACAGGCACTGACATAAGTGATATGATTTCACAAACAAGCACCAGCAGAGTTTTCTCACACATTATTTCTGTAGCTGAATTTGTAATAAAAGCAGATGTGCAAAGCTGATAAACAAACCAAAAAATAAATTTATAAGTAAGGGATAATATACTGTGATCATTATAACAAAAAAACCTCAAAGAAGATCAAGTATTTAACAGATCTGTGTAATAATAGCAGATTTTGCCACAGTTAGAGGAATAAAATCAGATGTACAGTTCTACAAAGGTTTTTTTTACATTGTGTGTTATTTAGGGTGTAATGAGATGATCAGTGGAGCTGAATTTGTACCTTCATCATTATTACATGGACTAAATAAAGGAAAGAGTTTCTCAGTGAAAGTTTGACCAGTGAAAGAGTAGATATGAGATCTGGACTCCACATCATAAAAACACACCAGACCCTCCTCATAATCCACAAACACCACCACCTTCTGTGGATTCTCTCTCAGAGACAGAGAGACAAAAGGACCAGCAAAGGCAAAACAATTATTTCCATCTCTCAGAATCACAGTCCAGTATCCATTCGGAGGAGTCAGTGTGATCTGTCCCTTCTTGTTAATAGATTCTCTGGCCACTCCTAAAGTCCAGTCAGTTTTTCCCTTCACCTGAACCTTAAAATAAAATCTCTCTGAGGAGAATCCCTCTTTTCCCAGAACACAGACACAATAATCAAATCTCTCTGGATTATCTGGGAGTTTCTGTCTAATGTCTCCATCTCTCACTTGTTTTCCATCTTCAGACAGAATGAGATGTGGATGAGCTGTATCAGGATCCAGAGTCACATCCACTGAGAGAGAGATCAGAGAATATGAATGACATCATCACAATATAAAGATGTTGATGTGTTTATAATTGTAGAGGTGAGTATGTGTATGTAAAGTATTATTGTTAGTGAATGTGAGAGAACAGTGTAGATCACACATTGTACCTGCATACTGCTGCATCCTCCTCAACACTGTCAATGACAAATCACAAGAAAACATCATCAAGAGTTTATTAACATTTACAGTATGTGTACAAGAACTATTGATCTGTGATGTCTAGGGTAGCAAAGTTTTTCTTTTGCGCCAAATCACATTATATGTATATGCCGGGGTCCTCTGCACAGATCTGAACCATTTTGTTGTTTAGTTACACAATAAAATCAAGTTACACAACAAAATCTCTAGTGTTAAATAATACTGCTAAATAATTGTTAAATAAATTCAAAGGTCAGAGTTCATCGGACTTCAGGACTAAATGAAAGTCAGTGGATTGAAAATTGTAGTGTGACTGTTGCAGTAATTGTGCACTTTTCCACTGACTTTCATTTGATTCATTTCTCTCAGGAACTGCAGTGCTAAACAAAACTTATTTAAAACTCTGTTAATTCTCAATAAGAGCTTTTGTGGATATTTGGTAAAAATTAAGTTAAAGAGGTTTGTAAGTGAAGATGGTAATGATGTTTTTGGAGTTGTTTAATCTTCTCTGATGAGATCTTGTGAGATTGAATGTGTTTATCTGTTTATGTACATCTAAAGCTGTGTGACTGTAAGTCTGTTGTAGTTGTTGTGTTTTTCTATGTGTTTTCTCTTTCTGGTCCAAAATCAGACTACACTTAATATTTCTGACCAGTCGATCTAGAGCTCAGAGGACAATGTATTTCTTTGTGAAGTGTTACACCTAGTGCTACACAAACTCTTCATCACAAGTATGCTTAATGAGTAAAATCCACGGTGTTATGTCAGCAATCAAAGAGGTAAAGGAACGCGTGAAGGAGGCCGAGGAACGCATTTCTGGAACGGAAGATGAAATTGTTCAACTCAGTGCGAGTGCAAATTTCCTTGAATCACAAGTTAAAAGACTGACAGACAAGGTTGACGACATGGAAAACCAAAACAGACGGAACAACCTGAGGCTGGTGGGTTTACCAGAAAAAGAAGAAGGAAAGATGCGTGTGCGTTTTTAGAGGCCTGGATTCCAAAAATATTTGAAATGGACTCGAGCACATCGTTAGTTGTAGAGCGCGCACATAGGGCGGGCCCACAACGAAATAAGGATGTTCGGAACACAAGACGGGATGCCAGTATACCAGCAAGAACATTAATAATGAAGTTCCTAAACTTCAAACAAAAAGAACAGGTGCTTAGAGTGGCCAGGTCCAAGTGGGTGATTTCATACAAGGATCACACTCTGCGCTTTCATCCATATGTTTCGGCTGAAGTTCACAGGAAACAAAGAGCTTATGATGGAGTGAGACAGAATTTGCAAGAGAGAGGAATTGGTAAACACAGGATCATTTACCCCGCTCGTCTACTTCTTGCTCATCAGGAGAAATCAAAGGTGTTTGACACACCGGCGGCAGTCGAAAGCTTCATTGAAGAATTAGACAAAGAATTATGGTGGGCTCAATCCAGCTGGACTATTAAAATTCTGAATGTAGGTCTAAAATAATTCAGATCATACATTATAAATGTTATCCGATATTGTTTAAACGAGACCAATTTGTGAAATAATAATTAAGTATATTTAGGTGGTATTGTTCTCTGGAAATGTGAAAATGTGTGTTTATAGTTTAATATAATATGTGAGAGTAATGTTACAAATAGGGTTGTGATGACAAATATAGACAGAAGTACCTGATAGTTCCTCACGGGTGTGTGGTGTGCGCCATATCACGGAGTTATAAAGGGTGGGGATCAAACGCATGAGTATGGGCGCTACTGGCGAAATCGGGGTTGTTGTTGAAGCAGTAATGGTTTTATTAAGACACAGGTTCCCTGATTTTTTCATTCAGGATCCATTTAGTTTTATACTCACGGGGCAACTGAATGCTTCATGCTTCGTATGGATGTCTTCTTAAACAGTTTGTTGACATTTTTTTACATTTAAATGGTTCAAAATACTGTAAACTTGACTGGCAGGTGACATGACAGCTCCATCCAACGGGCGCCGATTTTAACGCATCCCACACATCTCAAAGAAATGATAACAGTTTTCTATTCTGCATTTCTTCGTATAGATGTCTTCTTATGCACCATCGACAACGCCCAAACTTAACGCAGCGTCCCACACCTCTCCTATAAAGAAATTATAGTCATTTGTTATTCTGCACTTTTTTCGTATCTAACATTAAAAGCAACCTGTAGGCAAGCTATGCAACTGGACATTAAAGACTTTGTTTACGTGGATATTTGTGTGTGTTTATGTGTTTTACGAGAATGTTTGTTTCTTTCTGTGTCACCCCCGCCAAAAAACCCACAACACATTAAGAAAAACACTACAAACACCCAATCAATCAGGGTTTTAAAAGAGAACTACCCTGCAAAACTACATATGATTAGCAAGGAAATTTGAAATAGAACAGAAAATAATAAAGGCAGAATTTAACAGTTTAACAGGTTTAAACTGTCCCACCTTTATTTTTTCCATGGCTTTCTTCTTAATGTTTGTACAACAATTGGTATTGTATGTTTAAGTATCGCAACGAAAAAGCAGACTCAAAAAAAAGCAGATAAAGCAGACTCACACACAGCATCCAATGCCCTGGCACCCAAGATGGGAAGACCACAGCATCCTTGCTCCTAATTTCAGGCTACATTTAAATATATATTTCAAGACAGATCTTGCCGTGTAAGACATTGGTTTTTCCTTGTGTTATCAAACCATTTTTGCTCCACAATCTCAGTCAACATGTCCTCTGATAACTCTTCATGTGGTGCAATAGCACAGGAGTAGTCTACTGATCTCAGATGCACACATGATGTAACCAAAAGATTGAGGACAGTGAGGACACCTCACAGTGATTTGCTTTCTTTTAATCACTGGAGGAGCTGCTGATTCCACTGGATGAGGTGCTGCTGGTGGCAGCGAAGGAGTTTCTCGTGGTGGATCAGGTGCTGGTGGCAGCGAAGGAGTTTCTCGTGGCGGATCAGGTGCTGGTGGCAGCGAAGGAGTTTCTCGTGGCGGATCAGGTGCTGGTGGCAGCGAAGGAGTTTCTCGTGGTGCTGATCAGTTTCTCGTGCTGGTGGCTGATGGCAGAAGGAGTTTCTCGTGGTGGATCAGGTGCTGGTGGCAGGGAAGGAGTTTCTTGTGGTGGATAAGGTGCTGATGGCAGCGAAGGAGTTTCTCGTGGTGCTGCTGGCAGTGGGTGGAAACTGCAAAGATGCCTTTTTATGGCAGCTTTATTTATGCATGTCTGTGGACACTGACAGCAGTGAAAATGCTTGGCCTTTTGGCCACAGCCAAGGCTACAGCTGTATATAACATAATCGAAAGCAGAAATGAAAATATCAATGTTAGTGGATGCAAAAATATGTTTTATACACATTTATAAGATATGAGTACACACTCACCTCCATATTCAACTGTTCTTAGTTTATGCCCAGCTTTATGGGTCACTATTTGATGGTGCTGTCTGGGCTTACATATGTGAGATGTGCAGAAGGGGCATGTGAATAAATTAGTATCTGCATGGTAGCGCTGTGGTTGAGGCTCTTGTCCTCTCCGCTGAATTGTGATCTGCTGAATAGACAAGAAGTTCATACATTTTAATTTAAAACAAGTTTCCTCCACTGTACATAATCATTTTAACCATTTTAACATTCATCCATTATATTAGTATATAGGTGTGAGGTGTTAATGCCCGCACTGATATAGTGAAGTGTGTTAAACATTGACTAGTGAGCTGACCTCACTGCTAAAAAAGGTCAAATTATGTTTCTATTTAAATCTAGTGGTCTGCAGAGGTTTTTGTTATGTTTAGGGGTGGAGAATGGGTTATGAGATATGATATAAATAACGGAAAAACAATAAATATTAAATTAAAATTGATATGAAGAATAATAAACTTAAACAATGCCTTTTCAGCTTTTCTGTGGATATTGTTTTCTTACAGCGCAGCTCAAACTCAAATGCCATTCCATATATGAGGGGAATGTGTTGGGTAACAGGACAGTGAAAACCTGGGGACACACGACTAAAATGTGTATTTTATCCGAAATATTATAAACAAGTTTTTAATAATTTTTTTAATTATATAAAATTTGCAGTTAGATTAATGTACACAACACTTTCCTTAATAATAAAATGTATTTTATAGTTATTTTTTGTGCATGTTTGTACCTATAATGTCCTGGGGACAGAAATGGCACCCATTTGGTGGAATGGCCCATTTATTTGTTTACAACTATTTATTAACTTATTTATGTAGTGTTTTCTAGTCTGACAAGCTAACTAGTCATGGTAGACTTGCAATTTTTTGATATAACAATGCGCCAACAGGAAAAAATTAAGCAAACTACCACTAAAGTGACAAACTGATGCCCCAAAAAGATAGCGAATGTTTGCTAATAACAGTTAGCCATAGATTGTAAGCGGTAGACCCCTTGGAGCTTTTTATGTCTAACCGTGTAGCTTGCTAGCAAATTGACACAAACGAATCAAAACGTTAAACAAAATGATAGTTTCCAAAAATCCACTTACATCCATATGCAGGTGATCTCTCTCCTCATTTCACCGCTTTACCACTCATATCTTGGGGTTGATGGGAAAAGCGTATTATGAAACGCCCACTCACATTTAGCAAATCAGGCACAGAGGTTGAAAAACGCCCCAAAATGTTGTTGCTCTGCAGAGACCTCATTCTCTTTTGCTAAGCTATTTTTTCTTCCTTTTCAAATGTCTAATACTAATACAGCATTTATTAATGGTAGTTCAAGTTCATTTTAGCATTTACTAACACACTATTAAAATCAAACGTTGTCACTGTTAACATTAGGTAATGCACCAGAAACTATCATGAATGACTGTATTGACATGAACCAATATTAAAAAAAATTAATAAATGCTGAAAAACTAAATTGTCCATTGTTAACTAATAAAAGCATTTACTAATGTTAACAAAACACACCTTATTTTAAAGCGTTACCATGTATACATTAATTAATACATGTAACAATCTTCTTTTGCGCTGGCCAGAGCTCTTTATAACATATTAAAAGCAACCCGTAGGCTATATATGCAACTGGACATTAACGACTTTGTTTACGTGGATATTTATGTGTGTTTATGTGTTTTACTGGAATGTTTGTTTCTTTCTGGGTCACTATAGTTGTATGGGTACCGGTTGTACACCGAAAAATCAACTGCTAATATGTTGTTAACATTGAAGAGACCACAGGAGGACATTATTCATAACATTACTCCCGTTATAAGAAACCGGTGGCAGCAACCACCAGACAGCTTAACTCTACACCTTTGTGCAGACATACCTGAATGGATTAATAAGAAACAATTTCACAACTTACCGTATTAAAATCACCTCAGTCTTCAAGAAGTTTCCGTTGCTTTCCTCCGCTTCAGGCTTTGTGTAGTACATTTTACTTGCCTTCCTCATTTTTTCAATTAATTAAATTAGAAGAAAACAAAAAATAATATTAGTTGGACAATTGTGTTTAAATTTACGTTTGTATTTAAGAGCAAGAAATGACAAGAAAACCGCAGGTAAACTTACTAAATTAAACATGTTAAGTAAAACGACAAAATATTACTTGTTTGAAAAAATAAATAATGTTAGCTTTATTTACCAAAAACACAATTTATTACAGTGTATGATAATATAATAAAATAAAGTAGTTCAGATTAATATATATATTACAGTATTGTATTGGTTTGATTAAGAGTGTTAAGCGATTCAGAACGCAATGGTGTGATGTCATCACGTCACGCTCTTGTAATTTGCATAAAACCACATACGTAAAAACGTGCAATTTCTTGAGGAAAAAACGTACGAATTCCACCAAAGTTTTTAAATATTTACAAAGTATGATATGTATTTTATACTGTATATATAAATACTATAACTCTAAGTCATAAAATCAACAACACCTTGACGACCTACCGTCATGTAAATACCAACGGCAAAAGCGTAGTATATATATAAAGCGTTTACAGTCTTGTTTTGGTACGGAGTGGACTCATAGTCCATGAAGGAACGCAGGCAGATCCTTCCCAATCCGTATTGCCGGGGACCAGTCTCGCACGTTGACTAGTCCGTGCTTGAGACATAAGTGCTTGGTAAAGCACAGGTTCCCTAATTTTTTCCATTCAGGATCCATTTAGTTTTATACTACGGGGCAATTGAATGCTTCATGCTTCGTATGATGTCGTCTTAAACAATTTACTGACATTTTTTTTACTTTAAATTGTTCAAAATACTGTGATCTTGACTGGCAGGTCAAATTACAGCTCCATCCAACGCGCCAAACTTAAAGCGTCCCACACATCTCCTATAAAGAAATGATAGTCATTTGTTATTCTACACTTTTTTTGTATCGATGTCTTCTTATGCACCATGCACATTTTGTCAAAAAAATCACATAAATGTTTCTATGGCTAAAAAATTCTCTGATCTTCACTGGCAGGTCTTTTTTTCTTTAACTGACAGCTGCATTAAATGCGCCGACTTTAACGCGTCCTCCAGCTCTCCTACAAACAAATGATAAAACTTTTCTGTTTTATAAAGTGTGTATTAAAGAGAGAAAAAAACATGTTCAACTCATTCTTCATATTCCGATTTAGACGGTAACGCTTTATAATAAGGTGCTACTTGTGACGGAGTGCACATACCCCGCCTTACTGAGTTCTGCCTATCAATGTACAACGTCAATAACAGGTGTAATGGTGTAGTTGGTGAAGCGGGTGTAATAGTTGTTTTTGACAAGGTTGACGCCAGTTCAAATCCACCTTTTGCTGAGCTTTCTTTTTTCTTCCTTTTCAAATGTCTAATACTAATACAGCATTTATTAATGATAGTTCATGTTCATTTTAGCATTTACTAACACAGTATTAAAATCAAACGTTGTCACTGTTAACAGTAGGTAATGCAAAAATTAAGAAATGCTGAAAAACGAAATTGTCCATTGTTAACTAATAAAAGCATTTACTAATGTTAACAAAACACACCTTATTTTAAAGCGTTACCATGTATACATTAATTAATACATGTAACAATCTTCTTTTGCGCTGGCCAGAGCTCTTTATAACATATTAAAAGCAACCCGTAGGCTATATATGCAACTGGACATTAACGACTTTGTTTACATGGATATTTATGTGTGTTTATGTGTTTTACGGGAATGTTTGTTTCTTTCTGGGTCACTATAGTTGTATGGGTACCGGTTGTACACCGAAAAATCAACTGCTAATATGTTGTTAACATTGAAGAGTACACAGGAGGACATTATTCATAACATTACTCCCGTTATAAGAAACCTGCAGCAGCAACCACCAGACAGCTTAACTCTACACCTTTGTGCAGACATACCTGAATGGATTAATAAGAAACAATTTCACAACTTACCAGGTATTAAAATCACCTCAGTCTTCAAGAAGTTTCCGTTGCTTTCCTCCGCTTCAGGCTTTGTGGAGTACATTTTACTTGCCTTCCTCATTTTTTCAATTAATTAAATGAGAAAAAACAAAGAAAATAATTGGACAATTGTGTTTAAATTTACGTTTGTATTTAAGAGCAAGAAATGACAAGAAAACCGCAGGTAAACTTACTAAATTAAACATGTTAAGTAAAACGACAAAATATTACTTGTTTGAAAAAATAAATAATGTTAGCTGTATTTACAAAAAACACAATTTATTACAGTGTATGATAATATAATAAAATAAAGTGGTTCAGATTAATATATATATTACAGTATTGTATTGGTTTGATTAAGAGTGTTAAGCGATTCAGAACGCAATGGTGTGATGTCATCACGCCACGCTCTTGTAATTTGCATAAAACCACATACGTAAAAACGTGCAATTTCTTGAGTAAAAAACGTACGAATTCCACCAAAGTTTTTATATATTTACAAAGTATGAAATGTATTTTACACTGTATATATAAATACTATAAATCTAAGTCATAAAATCAACAACACGTTGACGACCTACCGTCATGTAAATACCAACGGCAAAAGCGTAGTATATATATAAAGCGTTTACAGTCTTGTTTCGGTACGGAGTGGACTCATAGTCCATGAAGGAACGCAGGCACCATCCTTCCCTTCCTTAGTGCCTGGGACCAGTCTCGCATGTTGATTAGCTGCCTGGCAACAGGCAGCAGTCCGTGCTTGAGGCACCAGTGCTTGGTAAAGCACAGGTTCCCTGATTTTTTCCATTCAGGATCCATTTAGTTTTATACTGCGGTGCAGTTGAATGCTTCATGCTTCGTATGATGTCTTCTTTAACAGTTTATTGACATTTTTTTTTACATTTAAATGGTTCAAAATACTGTGATCTTGACTGGCAGGTCAAATGACAGCTCCATCCAATGCGCGCCGATTTTAACGCATCCCACACATCTCCTTATAAAGAAATTATGACAATTTTCTATTCTGCATTTCTTCGTATAGATGTCTTCTTATGCACCATGGACATTTTTTCATGTTTAAAGGGCTCCAAAGGCTGTGATCTCAACTGGAAGTTTTTTCGCTTGATAGCTCCATCCAAAGCACCAAACTTAACGCGTCCCACACCTCTCCTATAAAGAAATGATAGTCATTTGTTATTCTGCACTTTTTTCATACACTCTTAGAAAGATGTGTTAAAATTGACTCAAACTGTGCTAAATTCTTACACATTAATGGGTGAGTTCCAGGACAACATTTGTTGTGTTCATTTCAACACATTCACTGTGTTAATGATTTCAACACAGTAAATGTGTTACAAAGGTTAACATAAAAATGTGTAATACTAACACAAATTTGTGGTACCTTGGATTAGAAATGTGGTACTTTTTGGCATAAAATCAGTGAAATAAAACAAAATAATTTGAGTTCAAAACATTTAATGTCAAGAATATTAACAATAACATTCATCACAATGCACAGAATATAACATAGGGTATTTTTTCTCATTTCATTAGCCATAACATTTTATGTCATCTCAAAACTATGTATCTGGGATTGACATAGATCTGATCATCCAAATAATTTGTCTGAATGTCGAGGGGTCGGTTATCAGACAGACCGGAAGGAATCCTGACTAGTTTGTACTCTTCCATCCTTTGTACTACATATAAATAAAACTGATCATAAAATATTTAACATGAACAATCCTTAAGCCAACAAAATGTTTTTGTCTACCATTGGGAATAAATGAACAACTTCCCCAAACACTGGTTCCTGTTCAGAAGTGGGTAACATCAAAATGCTCCCTGTTCTATATGTGTGTCCACTGAAACGGACTGAATTTGACACATGAACTGTCTCTGGTATACCAGGGATGGCATGTCAATGAAACGGGGAACTGTTGGCAAATGTCACCAACTGTTGTAGACTCCATATTGATCCAGTTCCTACGATGATTGAATGTCTTTTCCATTGCGTTTCTGATGGAGGCAATGTTCTCTGGATTAAAGTCAACCATTCATTTGGGTCTTCATCAGCGGTTGAAGTTGCTGAGGCTCCTGTTGACACACTGCAAGGAGCTTTGCGTTTTTTCTGATAGCGTCGCTGTCCCTCTTCAAGGTGCCGTCCCATATTTCGAAGCTTCATTTCGATGAATCCTTTATGGGACAGAGGGTCATACAGATGCTTCTACAAGTTTTTGAACAACACACATTTGCCAATAAAATATATGTAAGTGTGAGCCAAATTATGGTAGATTTAGGTTTAATACTTACATATCTTTCATTCTCTGCAGCAGTCCTGAGATTTAGAGAGGGAAAAACTGCAATCAAAGATTTTGCTCAATTCAACTTGTCTGCAGTAGAGGGGTAACTGTTTGAGACAAAAACATGACACACATGCAAGTAAAGTGCAATGGAAAGTGCAGGAATCCATTATGAAGACGACAGCAGAGGTCTGCATTCCTGCGGTTCTCCCACAGGACCCACGAGACCCGACCAGATTTCTTGCGACGCGGGAATAAATTTCCAAATAAAACGCGGCAGCGGTCGGTAACTCTGGTGTAATTTGAACGGAAGCGGGCGGTCTAACAATATCCCTTTACCGACGTCCTTTCTTAACAGAATTTCTGCGCTTTACACATTGTTATCATATACCCTGCGCTCAGGACTGTTATGCACACGCTGCACGCTTGAACCAGTGCTTACTTGGCAGCTAAATGTTAAAAGCATCTTGACTATAAAAAATAAAAAAATTGTACAACCTACAATTTTATTTGTTATCTCTCTCTTTCGGTAGTGTTTAAATGTGAGATTCTGGAAACGGGATCTGAATTTAGCGGGAACGGTCGGGAAGAAAATTATTTTAAGCGAGCAGCGGGTGAACAAAGAATGAATATGTAACAAGAGCGGGTGGGTGCGGAATAAAACCCCGTGGGAGCAGGACTAAAAAAACAGTCCCGCGCAGACCTCTAGATGACAGCACATTTGAATTGGATTACATTACAGTAAATCACAGACTGATATTTTTGAAATTATAATTATTTACTGTATTGCATATATGTATATGCAAATTATTGCAATACCATGCTGTATTGATTTCCAGCACCCTAGTTTATGGTGCATCACTTTAAATCATATCACAAGTTACAGTAATGAATAGAATCTGTACTTAAAACATGACAAACTTACAATCCATGTTTTGCAACAAGATCACCAATGCTGATAATGATGATTTTTCTTCTTGCCTCTGTAGATAACACGCCTGTACGCTGATATTCAGCTATTGTATTTGATGCCTTCCTGGTCAAGAAGGACTGTAATGGCAGTGAGTCTTCAGTCTAATAAAGGATAAAATTAACAGATCGTAAGTTTAGAATGTTTAATTTAGTTTCAATAAATTATTTAGTGAGAGTGTTACTGCAGTGCTCACCTGAATGTTTTCAGTATGGGGAGGCTAAATCGGGATGACTTGTAGGCTGATTACAGTGGCAACATGAACTTGTTGCCATGAATTTGTCAGTTGTGGAGCTATCACAATCAATGTACTCGTTGAAGTCTTTGTTATATTTCAGAAATCGTTCTAACTGAACAGTATGGGGGAATTCTGAATAACAGTTTTCCAAAAGTTGTGAAGCATCACCGATGTGGAAAATATTTTTGCATATTTGTGAATTGTCTTTATAGATGCTAACAAGTACAGATTTGGTCCGTTGTCCAGTAACCAAATTCCCAGGTGTCACTGGCCCAGGATCATATTCAGCTGGGTCCATTTTCTGTGTATAAACAAATATGCATTATTTTACAATTATTATAAAATGACAAAGACACATTACATTGTTATGTAGATTAGCACTGCATCATAAACAGACGATTATTCTCATGAAAATTCACATGATATGGCATGAAGAACACAAACAATTCATATGTTGCAATCGTGTGTTTATTTTCCTCTTTCATCAGTCTGTGTGTCTCAGTCTCTCTAACATCTCTATCTGCAGGTTATCCTGCTAATTTTGTCCATATTAAGAATTTTGCTGGAACGTCATATGATTTTACTATTACGAGTGTTTAATGCTACATAAAGCTCACGTGGCCCCATTTTCAATAAAAAAGTAGAAAAAAGAATTCTCTCTAAATAAAGTAAAACATACGATCATCCATAAGTTGTGTACAACTGAACATACTTTAGTACTAAAACGACGTTGTTTAGGACTGATCTATTTTTTTCTTGTGGCCTGGTTGCATGTGGCGAACACACTATCAGACCTTTATCATGACATACATTTTGGGTCAAGCCTGGTACGGTTTTGACAGTGTAGAGGTTGTTGTCAGTTCACGATCCGTTCCACCTGCACGATCCGTTCTCGCGCGATGCGGCGTGATCTGAAAACCGTGAACCACGTAATTACACGCATGCGCAGAACGGATCGTGCGGGTGGAACGGATGCGATGAAACACTTGACGGCCAGGCGGCACAACTGGCGGCATATTTTTGTAGGCTACATTGTGTTTTTCATTTAACAGTTCACGGTATGGTCTATTTTGATGTTTTAAAATGCATTACGATGTGTTTACGTGGTTGCCAATCCAAAATAATAAAGGAGTTGTTACATGAACATACACGATTTTGGTTACATGTGGAATAAAGTCTGAGACTTTGTCACTGCAAACCTTCAGTTTCCTCCATACTCCCCTTTGCGATTCATTGCTGTATGGCTTTAGGCCTACTTAACTTGCCGTGTTTCGATCCGAGTTCAGTAGTATTGTCAAAGACGGTTTGTGTCTTTTTTTATTAAAAGCTGCTAATATTAGTTAACTTTAAATTGAGTAATTTTGTATTAGTATGGGTAATAGGCTAATACATCTATCTATATAATCTAAATGAGGAAAATAATCCCTTCAATGGTGTTTACAGAAGACAATAAGGAACATAATATGCATTTCTGCTTAGACTATCTGCACTTACATAAAGAAAGAACTACAAACAAACCTGGGGAAACGTTATAGAGTATTTCAAACTGACAATGGAAATTACTTGAAAGAACGCGTAGTGTGCACACAGAAGTGACATGAGACCAGAGGTGGACAGTAGTGAAGTATATTTACTTGAGTATTGTACTTAAGAACAGGGCAAACGTCTCTTTTCTTTCGCCGTGAGTGAATGAAAGTGTCGCGGTACAAAGGTGCGCACGCGTGGTGTGGTGACCAATTTGTTCCCCCCGAACAATTTGTTCCCCCTAGGACCCCGCGTGATTTGATTGGCTGATTTCACCCACGTGATTCCTCTAACGGATACTCCTTTAAGCGCCTGAATACAACTCCTATAAAATCACGTTATGATTTATGTGGTTTAAACTGTGCTAAAATGACCGTTAATGTCTTTTTAATGAAATGATTCATACACTAGTATTTAACTGATGCTATGGGCAGTGAAATCAAACAAATCTCGTTCTTACTGTTTTACGTTAGCTTTGGTGTGGTAGCATAGCATACGGCTACTGTAAAAAAAAACTGTTAAATATATTTTAAAAACATACTAATTCAATTATGTCTGTTTGAATAAAGTTTTACCTTTGAGAGATGAATTTCTTAACAACCAGAAATTAAGTTAGATATTTTAATTGTAAGGTATATAATTATATAATCTTTATTGTAACACATTATTTTTTATTTAGCTTGCTACAACAAGCTAACGGAGGGTACTACAAGTACTACTTATACTTTTGGATAAGGCAGTTGAACAAGCTACCAGTCGGGGTCCTAGGGGGAACAAATTGTTCGGGGGGAACAAATTGGTTACCACAGTGGAACAGATCGTGCAGTGTCGTAAATCGTCGAAAAACAGAATTATCATTTGCGCATGCACGTTTTCTACTACGTCATTATGCGCATGCGTGGACGGATTGTGCAGGTGGAACGGATCGTGTACCGACAGTTGTGAACCGCAACACAAGCAATCATTCAAGCCAAGACAATTTCGCAAATAATTAACGATATATGGCATTTTGACATTCAAGTTAATACATTTGATATCTTACTGGTGTGCTAAAATGGCGCCAAGACGTAAAACACAACATTTATCATTTTAAATCCACTACTAATTACACTTTTGACACAATCCCTACCAATTTTACCACAGTTTTACCACCAATTTGACATTACCGGCATTACTGATACCGATTTCACTGTTCATTAACAACATCTAAAGGTAATATTGAGAAAAACACCCCTGTGTTGGGACTAAGGTCCCATTTAATGTTGCTTTGTAACTTTGCATGCAATATTTAGTCCTTTAAATATAAATTCTTATCTTAAATTGTATGTGTTAAAGGTGCTTCGTGCCTTGATATTGTAATTATTATCACTATGATAATCGTCAATCATTGCCAATCGACTTTTGGCCGCCAGTTTTGCTAAAACCAGTTTTTAAAAACCACACTAAGCCTATTTAAAATAAAAGCTCTTTTTTTGCATATAAATATCAGTTAAAAACGATTTCAAGTACAACTTACCTCAAGAATCTTCTTATCAGTCTCCGTCACAACTTGTCTCCTCTGTATTTCGTTGCAAAAAGGCTGTTTTGAAGTACTGAGGAGAATTCACTCGTCAATGTCGAACGGCGGCCAATCACATAAAAGATGGCGGGCTGAGGACTGTTTAAAGGAGCCGATCGAGTGCAGTGAGGTGTCAGTCTGCAATAAGAAAACTAATCGGTGTCCCTCAGTGGTGCTTGAAATTATTACAATACTTTAAAGTTCGTTTTTAAGATTTCACATCATGTTAGCTTACAGTACCAAACAGTACTGTACCAAAAGGCATCTTGACGCGTGAGGTCAAATGCGCCGACTTTAACGCGTCCTCCAGCTCTCCTACAAACAAATGATAAAACTTTTCTGTTTTATAAAGTGTGTATTAAAGAGAGAAAAAAACATGTTCAACTCATTCTTCATATTCCGATTTAGACGGTAACGCTTTATAATAAGGTACTATTTGTGACGGAGTGCACATACCCCGCCTTATTGAGTTCTGCCTACTGGCGGCAGTAACCACCAGACAGCTTAACTCTACACCTTTGTGCAGACATACCTGAATGGATTAATAAGAAACAATTTCACAATTTACCGTGCTAAAATCACCTCAGTCTTCAAGAAGTTGTGGAGTACATTTTACTTGCCTTCCTCATTTTTTCAATTAATTAAATGAGAAAAAAACAAAAAATAATATTAGTTGGACAATTGTGTTTAAATTTACGTTTGTATTTAAGAGCAAGAAATGACAAGAAAACCGCAGGTAAACTTACTAAATTAAACATGTTAAGTAAAACGACAAAATATTACTTGTTTGAAAAAATAAATAATGTTAGCTTTATTTACAAAAAACACAATTTATTACAGTGTATGATAATATAATAAAATAAAGTGGTTCAGATTAATATATATATTACAGTATTGTATTGGTTTGATTAAGAGTGTTAAGCGATTCAGAACGCAATGGTGTGATGTCATCACGCCACGCTCTTGTAATTTGCATAAAACCACATACGTAAAAACGTGCACTTTCTTGAGGAAAAAACGTACGAATTCCACCAAAGTTTTTATATATTTACAAAGTATGAAATGTATTTTACACTGTATATATAAATACTATAAATGTAAGTCATAAAATCAACAACACCTTGACGACCTACCGTCATGTAAATACCAACGGCAAAAGCGTAGTATATATATAAAGCGTTTACAGTCAGGTTTTGGTACGGAGTGGACTCATAGTCCACGAAGGAACGCAGGCAGATCCTTCCCTATCCGTATTGCCGGGGACCAGTCTCGCACGTTGACTAGTCCGTGCTTGAGACACAAGTGCTTGGTAAAGCACAGGTTCCCTAATTTTTTCCATTCAGGATCCATTTAGTTTTATACTACGGGGCAGTTGAATGCTTCATGCTTCGTATGATGTCGTCTTAAACAATTTACTGACATTTTTTTTACTTTAAATTGTTCAAAATATGTGATCTTGACTGGCAGGTCAAATTACAGCTCCATCCAACTCGCCAAACTTAACGCATCCCACACATCTCCTATAAAGAAATGATAGTCATTTGTTATTCTGCACTTTTTTTGTATCGATGTCTTCTTATGCACCATGCACATTTTGTCAAAAAAATCACATAAATGTTTCTATGGCTAAAAAATTCTCTGATCTTCACTGGCAGGTCTTTTTTTCTTTAACTGACAGCTGCATTAAATGCGCCGACTTTAACGCGTCCTCCAGCTCTCCTACAAACAAATGATAAAACTTTTCTGTTTTATAAAGTGTGTATTAAAGAGAGAAAAAAACATGTTCAAATCATTCTTCAAGTCATTCTTTATATTCCGATTTAGACGGTAACACTTTATAATAAGGTGCTATTTGTGACGGAGTGCACATACCCCGCCTTATTGAGTTCTGCCTATCAACGTACAACGTAATAACAGGTGTAATGGTGTAGTTGGTAAAGCTGGTGTAGTAGTTATTTTTGACACGGTTGACGCCAGTTCAAATCCACCTTTTGCTCCAAGTATAGGTCTCTACAGAACAACAAGAAGGTGTTTCCCAATTATTGGGCGTTTTCAGACCGGTCTAGGCGTTTTCCAACCATCCAATCAAGATCTTACGGAAGCCTGTAAGGAAGCGGAAATGCGTTATTATTATTATTTATTTTGGTTTTTTCGTGATTTTCACTATTATGTCGATATCACAACAACATTTATGTCAAATAAATAAAATGTGTGTATAAAATACAGGCTACAGTACCTATTGTGACAAAAGTATAAAATAAATCAACAGAAAGATCATTATCGTGTATAAAGGTACCGCTATTGTTTTATTGTTATCCTATATAGGTCATACACGTGTATGTTTTCTTAAAAAAAAAGTGTTACATTAAACTACTGAGAGATCTTTAATATGGAAATCTTTCATAAACCAAATTTCCCATTCTCATGTTACTAGACACAACTCTTATATATAATAGCCTGTGTGTATTTTATTAATATTCTCTCCTACCTGCATGTCATTTTTATCTAAATTTATACCAAAAACTATAAAAAAAAAATTACTTTATTACTCAATTATTTATAATTACATTAACAAGGACAATTACTAGCAATTTTCAATAAATTTACCAAATCCTAGTGTAAAGCAGTGGTGCACATGATTGTATTGGTGTTTCTCACCTGTATAAGTATTTTTCAAAGCATGATATTTATATGTAATTACTGATATTTAACTGACATTTGTAACTTGCATTAAATGATATATAAAATAAAACGTATTAACCTACAAATGAAGGTAAAATGTGTTAACTTAGAATGACTCCGAAAACTTTAAACATGAGCATCACTTTATTGACCGTATAGATACTGTAACCAATCTGATGAAAAACTATATCAATAAATGCAGCATTCTCTACTTAATGTAATAGTAAAAAAAAAGAGAGAAAAAAAGTTCAAACATGGCAAGTTCAAACAAGGAAAGGAACACATTGCAAGATGCTTCCTTCAGCCTCATAGAAACAGTCGCTTCCGCAGTATCCTTGGAAGTCATCAGAGCCACAGAACCCCTGCAACACACCTCTTTGCCCTCTTCCTCTGTATCCTTCACCACAGTCTTTGTATGTAGTCTCACAATGGAGACATCTGGATAGATTGTATGGAACCCTGTACAAGGTTCTGAAATTTTCACTGAATGCCTTCCAGTTCACGACACCTGACAAAAAAAACCTGACCTCATCATAGTCTTAAACATATATTTCAACCGAGAAAAAAAAACAGAGAGAGCTGTGATTAACCTAACAGTGATATCATGAAAGAAAAGTCACTAATAAAACTTACTGTCCAACCACGAAAGTGAGCCTCTCGGCGAGGCTTTCCATGCACAGCATGCTGTTGAAGCACCTGCATGTGAGGGCAAGGGAGCCAATTGCAACATTACCATCTTGAAGCACGAAGGACTAGCAGAGGAAGCTATACATGAACAAAACATAACAATCTGAACTTCGTGTGGTGATAATGATTCCCTTGCAGTTTATAAATTGAGTAATAGAAAATACATGCCTCCTGTATGTTCAGGGGTGGGTCACTGGTTGCAACTATGAAGGGACAAATGAAGAACATCAGTAAATGACAGTCAACATTTACTATAAATAATAGAGCACCTCAAACAGAATAAATCATACCAGTTTTGTGTGGCCTGTCAGTCCGCCTTCTCTTTCTTTGCTGGATTTCCATGACCGATCTTGATAATTTATGACATAAAAACACATTAATAATACAGTATACCAAGATTCATTGCATGATGATATGACAACTAAAAAAAGTCACACTAACTGTAAAGGCATTTTGCCATCTTTGTCAATTTTCAGAAAAGGAATAATAACAAGGGAAAAGAAAGAAAGAAAGAAAAAAACACCTTGGTGGGAATTTCTCCAGCAAAAGGACAGATCACCATCTTCTTATACTTGGTATGTCTGACTATTAGGGATGCCACAATTCTCAATATAATATTGAACCATTCGGTACGACATCCACGGTTCAATACGCGCTTGTGAATTGCGTGAAATTGCTTGTGAAATAATGTATGTGCGTTTTATTTCTCTCCTCATTGACTGTTTGTGTGTGCCTGTAAGTCTACGACTGTGATGAGGAAACTCCTCCCCGCGAGTAAATATTCAATCACTATGATCTAAAGTTAGGGGGCACTGAACCATCATTCCACACTTTAACATGGCGAGCGGCGGTGAAGTGACGCTACAGTACGAGGAAGCGCCGGCGTCTGCAGAGAATGTTGACAGGCTTATCTTTTTACAGAAGAACCTCAAAATACAGGAATAGATAGCTGACCTAAGTGAAATTGCACTTTACATTCTCAATGAAGGATACTGTACTGGAGTACTGTTAAGTTTAATTAAGATGGTTTATTTATGTTTAATGAAGTACAAGTATGTTTATTTGAAATGGTCAATTTATGTTTATTAACTTCACATGTATGTTTATTTTCAAAATTTAGGAATTTATGTGTTCCCCAGTTTGTACATGGGCTACCAGCAGCTGTGAGATGTCAGTGTTCATTTTAAAATAAAAAAATATTTTATATTATACAGTACACTAGGAACTAGTGGACTTTTCTTTGCTTTTAAGTAAAATAAAGGATTATTGCAATAAATCGTTTTTATTTTTTCTTCTTAACCTCTTACTGTTCCTATTGCCTAAGCATAGAATAACAAAAAAACACTCTTATGTGTCAAGCCATCAGAACCGAACCGAAAAAACCGTGGTTAAAAAACTGAGGTATGTATTGAACCGTGGGCTAACTGTATTGTTGCATCCCTAGTTATAAGAAACCGGCGGCAGCAACCACCAGACAGCTTAACTCTACAGCTTTGTGCAGACATACCTGAATGGATTAATAAGTAACAATTTCACAACTTACCATGCTAAAATCACCTCAGTCTTCAAGAAGTTTCCGTTGCTTTCCTCCGCTTCAGGCTTTGTGGAGTACATTTTACTTGTCTTCCTCATTTTTTCAATCAGATGAGAAAAAACAAAGAAAATATTAGTTGGACAATTGTATTTAAATTTACGTTTGCATTTAAGAGCAAGAAATGACAAGAAAACCGCAGGTAAACTTACTAAATTAAACATGTTAAGTAAAACGACAAAATATTACTTGTTTGAAAAAATACATAATGTTAGCTTTATTTACAAAAAACATCATTTATTACAGTGTATGATAATATAATAAAATAAAGTGGTTCAGCTTGATATATATATTACAGCAGTGGTCACCAACCTTTTCAAGCTGAAGATCCCTGACCTCGCCCTTAATGAAAGGCAAGATCTACCTATCAAGAATAGATAGAAAAAGACAGCCCAGTGTTACGGTTGCTGGGTGGAAGAGACCAGGACGACAGAGAGTAATATCAAATGATTCACTTTACTGGTTTTTTCCCCATCACAGAGAATGTCAGACTTAACAGGTACAACAGGTATCCACAGGCACAGGCACAGGCACAGGCACAGGCACAACAAAACCCACACAACAACAAAACCCCCACAACCACAACCACAACCACAACCACACAACAACAAAACCCCCACAACCACAACCACAAAACCACCACAACCACAACCACAACCACACAACAACAAAACCCCCACAACCACAACCACAACCACACCCACACAACAACAAAACCCCCACAACCACACCCACACAACAACAAAACCCCACAGCCACAGCCACAACCACACCCACACAACAACAAAAAACCCCCACAACCACAACCACACCACACCCACACAACAACAAAACCCCACAACCACAACCCACACAACAACAAAACCCCCAAACCACAACCACACAACAACAAAAACCCCACAACCACAACCACAACCACACAACAACAAAACCCCCACAACCACAACCACAACCACACAACAACAAAACCCCCACAACCACAACCACACAACAACAAAACCCCCACAACCACAACCACACAACAACAAAACCCCCACAACCACAACCACAACCACACAACAACAAAACCTCCACAACCACAACCACAACCACACAACAACAAAACCCCACAACCACAACCACACAACAACAAAACCCCCACAACCACACAACAACAAAACCCCCACAACCACAACCACAACCACAACCACACCCACACAACCACACAACCACACAACAACAAAACCCCCACAACCACAAAACAACAAAACCCCCACAACCACAACCACACCCACACAACAACAAAACCCCCACAACCACAACCACACCCACACAACAACAAAACCCCCACAACCACAACCACAACCACACACAACAACAAAACCCCCACAACCACAACCACAACCACAACAAAACCCCCACACAACCACAACCACACAACAACAAAAACCCCCTACAACCACAACCACACAACACAACAACAAAACCCCCACAACCACAACCACACAACAACAACAACCCCCACAACCACACAACAACAAAACCCCACAACCACAACCACACAACAACAAAACCCCACAACCACAACCACACAACAACAAAACCCCCACAACCACAACCACACAACAACAAAACCCCCCACAACCACAACCACAACAAAACCCCCACAACCACAACCACAACCACAACAAAACCCCCACAACCACAACCACAACCACACAACAACAAAACCCCCACAACCACAACCACAACCACAACCACAACCACACCCACACAACAACAAAACCCCCACAACCACACCCACACAACAACAAAACCCCCACAACAAAACCCCCACAACCACACCCACACCCACACCCACACCCACACCCACACCCACACCCACACCCACACCCACACCCACAACCACAACCACACCCACAACCACAACCACAACCACAACCACAACCAAACAACAATACCCGCCAGTGATAGAACTAAAAGACAGGCTTTAAATAATACAAGAAATAACACAAAGTAATATAAAACAGGTGCGGGTGATAATAACCAAACAAGTGCTAAACAAGATTACAAACAGTGAACAGGTGTGCGGGTGCAATGCAAAGTGGGTAATGAAGTCCTTAGAATTCGGGAACGGAGCAGGGTGACGTGATGGGGAATCCGATGCTGAAGGCATCGGCTCCGTGACACCCTGATTGTACTTCCAACCTGAGGCCTTTTATTTAGTATTTGAATTGTATTTGAATTTAATATACATGAAATGTTCTTTTCTTTTCTTTTTTACTTAACCCGGATGCAACCTTCATATAAACACTGTGGCACTGAACTCAAGAAAATGCCATTGTCAGCAGTAAAGTGCTTATTCACTGAAGTTTCTGAAGGTACTACCTTTAACATTTTATAAATGAACTGTGCAAACAAAATTATCAACAATCTCAATTAAGCTAAGTGCAGTTATGTCCCATCTTATGCAACATCACTTTTCTCAATGCCACCAGAAGGCAAAACTGCTGCACTAATGTTACTCACTCAAGTCAGTGTGATGGCTGTGACTGAATACTGTCTGTGAGTCCTCTGAAGTCGGGCTCATAGCTAGAGACAGCCAGTTTGAGGCAGTCTGTGAGGTGTCCGTCAGTAAGGCTGCTCCTGTATTTTGATTTGATTATTTTAATGAAAAATGCTTATGGAAAGGAAAGGAAAACAAAGTGTGTGGTTATCTTATTCAGTAATGAGGAAAGTCTGATGTAATTCTAATGTCAGCAGGAATGCCGGCGCTCTATTCCTGTTTCAGTATTGAGTTGTTGCCCTGTGCTTGTGGTTCTTCGCAGCTAAAGGCCAGATTGCTGTAAAGATTACTGATTCGATCCAGGAACACAGAACCTGTCAGCTGGAAAGTTACACGTCAGTCATGCAGAAAGGTGAGTCGCGCGCACACGCTGTTGCTCACAGACCCGAACGCAATCATCGCCCGCCTCTCAATAACCAATCAGGAACCTGCATTTCATTACCTGTAACTGTAAAGAACTATTAGTCTTGCATTACTTTTCTGTCTAGTGTAAATTAAAAAAGAGCTTTCAGAGAAAGAAATCTGAATGAAAAAGGTTTTCTTTCTTTCTTAATGAAAGAATGAAAATACTTTCACATTTTTGCATCAGAAAAAATGTGAACAGAACTATCATACATAGTGGACTTCTTATGTGTGTTATTTCATTTCTGCTGCTGTCGTGTGTAAGAGCACAATGGAGGTTTCTTCTGAGACTTGACCTCCGCTGTTTTAAATGAGCTGAACTGAGCACATGTGCCCAATGAATCAATGAAGAACATCATAAAATGGAAGAAAAAATATCTCACGGACTGTTGTCAGTTTTTTTACACTGAAAATGTCACATTCAAGGACGAACCTGAGCGTTCTGGTGTGATTCAGAAACCAGTGGTCTGTTTTTAAAAGAAATCTTCATAAAGCGCGCGACAGCACAACGCTCCTGTTAAGATGCAATCTAGAGAAAAATTATAAGCGAATGATTCTCCTTGGAGTGTTCTGACATTAATATTTAATCAGCGCACTGGGAGACATCAGCAGTGGTTGATGGTCGTGATTTACGCTGGCGTTTCTAACATCCATCCTGACGTCACGTGTGCAAGAGAGAGACTTACTGTGATTAGATCAGATAATATTTTATTTTGCACCACTGTGGAAATTTGTCACAGAAATGTATAAACAGATACACAAGTCATGTATGAGTCATTTAAAACTACACAAAGTTTATCTGAAATAAAAATCCTTCCAAATTTGTTTGACTTTCTTCTGTGCAACAAACAAGAAGATCAGTAGAATGACTCGTCATAATTCATCACATTAGGTTTGACATCAGTCATGTCAGATAGCACTGGTTTCTTACTGGTCTTGTGAAGCGGAGGACAAGATTTGCAGCCAATAATAGTTAAATTTTTTGTTACCATTCCAACTTTCAGGTTATTTCAATATTCACTAAAATGTTTTACAGTTAAGTTCTAATCATGACAAACTATATATTGATGGAAAGACTCAAGAATAAATATTTGACAAATTTTTAAAACATAAAAAAATTAATAATGTTATTTTTTTAAAATACCTAAAATTAAAAATAAAAGATTATTTTAAAAAATGTAAAAAATTTTGAGTTCATTTTGTAGTTGCATTAGTTATTGCATTTTCATGTCTATGCTTAATATGTGCAGTGATGGTTATCAGGTTAAAAACTGTTTCTCACCCAAAACTATTGTATGACTAGAGAGCAATGTTTCATTTACTTGTTAAAAGAGTTTTTCTAGTGGAAGAAAGGATGGCTGTTAGCAAGGACAGAACAACAAAAATGACAGCCATTAGTAAACACATTATAGTGTAGATTTGACACTAATAAATATAAACAGGATGTCTCTTTCACACTCCTCGAGTCCTCCATCACTTCTGTCCTTGACTTATAATTGATACAGTGACAGAACGTCTGCCATCATTTCCTGCGGGCAGACGAGAGCCAATCAGATCTCATATGCGTCACCATCATGACGAGTAATCTTTTTTGTTTTTATTTTATCAGACACCTTCTTTCAGAAAGAATATTATTAGCAGTACAATTAATATGCTGTTTGTGGTTATGTACGAGTTTATTTGATTTAGATGTACTAACAACATGAAAAATTTTTCAATAAACGTCTTTTCATTAAAAAGTTCCTCGCAATCAGTATCGGCACTAACTTCCGGGAACTATTGAGAGGGTCCATGAAAAACTGTCCCATTGGAGTAAACAGAATAGGGTGGATTGCAACCATAGACCATACATATATATATATATATATATATATACATTTTATAGTATCTGGAGAACACAGAGCAGCTCACCTCAGACATCAGAGAGAGTTAGTTTTAGCACAGTGACGTTTCAGTCAGCTGGAGACAATCACAACTTTGATGTGAATCAGGGAAACAAATTACTGTATCAGGAGAAACAGCTGAAGAATGTTCCAGCATATACAGCATTGAAGTGAAGGGCTTAACCTGTATGTCTGTGCAGGTCTGTCCAGCAAACTAATCAGAGTTTCACCTAAAGCAAATTTCATGAACACACTGTTAAACTGATTGTTTATTATCTGTAAGGTTAATACTGTGCCTACATTGCATAAATGTTCTCGTGGAGTTGCATGAAAAATGCATGTTTTTTCCACAGCTAAAGAGTGCAGCACTTGTGCATTGTGTTGAATCTAAAGAAGATCATGTCATCATGTATCTACAAGATACACTTTGAGATTGGTAGCTAGAAATACAGATTTGTTTTATCATAACAATAATTAGCACAGACAGAAGAGGACAATGAAATTGGTTATGTATCACTAATAAACCTAAATTGAACATTCTGATGAAGTTTTATTGTTTTCTGGGTATTAAACAAATACTTGCAGTAGAGAACTTCAAGCCAGCAGTGACAAAAGTCTACGATTACTACCAGACCATTAAGAAAATCACTTATTATTTATATTTTTTAGACCAGTAATAGACCAGACCAGACTATAAACAATTTTTACACATTTACATTATGCACTTTTATCGAATCATGTTTTTAAAATCTTGTTTCCACAAGCAGTCTGAAAAGGAATACTTTAAACGCTGTGCCTGAAGAGCATATATCAAACGACAGACGCTCACCATACAAGTCCATGTGCTTTTATTCCTACTTCCTGTTAACCTGCTTTTAATTTGTTGAATAATGGTATGCTTGCAGTTGTTAGCAGGTGAAATAGTACTACATCTTTAAAACATATAAATACTTCTTTTTTAATGTCTCCACTTTTTTCTGGATACTCTGGTTTTCACATTACACATACATATTAAGGGAACTCAAATTACTAACATCACAAACACTGCAATTACTATGGTGTGTGAATGTGTGTGTCTATCTGTTTGTCTGTAAGTGACTCTAGGCCTCCTTCTACCCTGCAGAGGACATGTGTATGGTAAGAATAAATGGATTACATATTGCAAATTAAATAAATAAGTAAATATCATAATTGGCTTTCTACTTTTGGTATGTTTTATATAAAAACACTTTTTATCCTCAAATACACAAAGCCATACTAGACAGTTTCAGAAATATCCAGCCGCTAGAGGGAAGCATTGAACAAACTCATAGCACATGATGTAACATCTCTGATTTGACGACGCTGTAAACAAAGCTGCTTTTTGGTTAATTACACTAAACAGCAGTGATTTTTTTCATTTTATTAGCATTAATAGTAATAGTATCATCCATTATTAATTCAATCAATTTTACGTGTAAAGCAAACTTAAAATATGTGTTCTGAATGTGTCACAGAAAAGTCATAATAACCACCAGCAAGATTTAAATGATTAAAAACCGTCAAGTAAATAACATTTTTATCAGAAGTAGTCAAAAAATATGCAGAATTATCTGCTCTCAAACGCTGGGGGCGTGTCCGCAGAAACCGTTTCAGCCCCGCCCAAAAACATTCTGAACACAGAATTGAGGGAAAACTGTTTAATAACTTTTTGTCAATCTGTGCACAAAACTATACAGTTCGCAGTATTTTTAATGTGTTTCAGCAGTATATTTCCAACATTTATAATGTGTTTAGAAATATTTCTCAGAATTTACTTTACACAGACTTTAATTTGAGTTCAGCGTTTTGTGTTTTAGAATGTTTATGACGTAATAGAAGTCGACAGCTGTTTAGAGCACTGAGTGAACTCTGATGTGACATTCTGCGGTGAGAGAGAAACGGGTAAACAGCAGGTAAGAGACTCTTCAGACAGGTAAGAAATATATCTTTATCTAATGATGTGATGAGAAATTGAGATTAACTATTTTAGGAACGAGAGATAGGACGCGCTATCACTTATGCTTGTACAATAATTAGTTGACATATTTCCTAAATATTATTCTGTAATGAAATTTTAGGAAATTATTTATAAAAAGTATTTAGAAAGTACTTAAAATTGAAGCTGTTAGATCTGGCTATTAGATTAAGCTTGTTTCCTAGCTCTGGTGCAGTGCTCTAAGGGACCACCAGCTCGACCCATTACTTTGTGAGTTTATTGTGACTGTGTATTTACAACTTCCACAGTGTTGTGTGTTCTACTACTTGAAGAGTGCGTGTTCATCACTCACTGGATGGGTTGAATACAGAGATCACTTCACTTCACTTAGTGGGATGGGCTCACGGTTCACCCCAGGGTCTTCATTTAGAGTTAGAAGTAGGGCCTGCACTGTAAGGTGGTGGGTGGGAAACAGGAATGGCCTTACTTTTGAAACAGCGAATATAAGTATTTAATATAAACATTATACATATCACCATATTTAGTAGTTTGACAATATTAGTATTTAATACAAACATTGTTTTTACATATCATCACTTTTGGTAGAATTATAAACAGAACTGATAAAAAACTGTTTAGCAGTATAACTCCACAATTTACTACTACATAGTTCACAGTCTTTTTAATGTGTTTCAGCAATACATTTCCAACATTTATAATGTGTTTAGAAGTATTTCTCAGAACTGAGTGAACTCTGATGTGACATTCTCTTGGTGAGAGAGAAGCGGGTAAACAGCAGGTAAGAGACTCTTCAGACAGGTAAGAAATATATCTTTATCTAATGATGTGATGAGAAATTGAGATTAACTATTTTAGGAACGAGAGATAGGACGCGCTATCACTTATGCTTGTACAATAATTAGTTGACATGTTTCCTAAATATTATTCTGCCAAAGAAATACGAGTAACAGAACAGTCAAAACTATTTAGAAAGTACTTAAAATTGAAGCTGTTAGTTCTGGCTATTAGATTAGCTTGTTTCCTAGCTCTGGTGCAGTGCTCTGGGAGCTGGGGACCACCAGCTCGGCCCATTACTTTGTGAGTTTATTGTGACTGTGTATTTACAACTACCACAGTGTTGTGTGTTCTACTACTTGAAGAGTGCGTGTTCATCACTCACTGGATGGGTTGAATACAGAGATCACTTCACTTCACTTAGTGCGGGCTGGAGCTCACAGTTCACCCCAGGGTCTTCATTTAGAGTTAGAAGTAGGGCCTGCACTGTAAGGTGGTGGGTGGGAAACAGGAATGGCCTTACTTTTGAAACAGCTAATATAAGTATTTAATATAAACATTATACAAATCACCATATTTAGTAGTTTGACAATATTAGTATTTAATACAAACATTGTTTATACATATCACCATATTTAGTAGTTTGACAGTATTAGTATTTAATATAAACATTGTTTATCACATTATCATCACTTTTGGTAGAATTATAAACAGAACTGATAAAAACTGTTTAGCAATATAACTCCACAATTCACTACTACATAGTTCACAGTCTTTTTAATGTGTTTCAGCAATACATTTCCAACATTTATAATGTGTTTAGAAATATTTCTCAGAACTGAGTGAACTCTGATGTGACATTCTGCGGTGAGAGAGAAACGGGTAAACAGCAGGTAAGAGACTCTTCAGACAGGTAAGAAATATATCTTTATCTAATGATGTGATGAGAAATTGAGATTAACTATTTTAGGAGCGAAAGATAGGGCGACTATCACTTATGCTTGTACAATAATTAGTTGACATGTTTCCTAAATATTATTCTGTAATGAAACTTTAGGAAATTATTTATAAAAAGTATTTAGAAAGTACTTAAAATTGAAGCGCTGTTAGATCTGGCTATTAGATTCGCTTGTTTCCTAGCTCTGGTGCAGTGCTCTGGGCGGGACCACCGGCTCGGCCCATTACTTTGTGAGTTTATTGTGACTGTGTATTTACAACTTCCACAGTGTTGTGTGTTCTACTACTTGAAGAGTGCGTGTTCATCACTCACTGGATGGGTTGAATACAGAGATCACTTCACTTCACTTAGTGCTTGGGCTGGGCTCTGGTTCACCCCAGGGTCTTCATTTAGAGTTAGAAGTAGGGCCTGCACTGTAAGGTGGTGGGTGGGAAACAGGAATGGCCTTACTTTTGAAACAGCTTAATATAAGTATTTAATATAAACATTATACATATCACCATATTTAGTAGTTTGACAATATTAGTATTTAATACAAACATTGTTTTTACATATCATCACTTTTGGTAGAATTATAAACAGAACTGATAAAAAACTGTTTAGCAATATAACTCCACAATTCACTACTACATAGTTCACAGTCTTTTAAATGTGTTTCAGCAATACATTTCCAGCATTTATAATGTGTTTAGAAATATTTCTCAGCACTGAGTGAACTCTGATGTGACATTCTGCGGTGAGAGAGAAACGGGTAAACAGCAGGTAAGAGACTCTTCAGACAGGTAAGAAATATATCTTTATCTAATGATGTGATGAGAAATTGAGATTAACTATTTTAGGAACGAAAGATAGGACGCACTATCACTTATGCTTGTACAATAATTAGTTGACATGTTTCCTAAATATTATTCTGTAATGAAACTTTAGGAAATTATTTATAAAAAGTATTTAGAAAGTACTTAAAATTGAAGCGCTGTTAGATCTGGCTATTAGATTCGCTTGTTTCCTAGCTCTGGTGCAGCTCTGAAGGGACCACCAGCTCGGCCCATTACTTTGTGAGTTTATTGTGACTGTGTGTTTACAACTTCCACAGTGTTGTGTGTTCTACTACTTGAAGAGTGCGTGTTCATCACTCACTGGATGGGTTGAATACAGAGATCACTTCACTTCACTTAGTGCGGGCTGGGCTACGGTTCACCCCAGGGTCTTCATTTAGAGTTAGAAGTAGGGCCTGCACTGTAAGGTGGTGGGTGGGAAACAGGAATGGCCTTACTTTTGAAACAGCGAATATAAGTAATTAATATAAATATTATACAAATCACCATATTTAGTAGTTTGACAATATTAGTATTTAATACAAACATTGTTTCTACATATCATCACTTTTGGTAGAATTATAAACAGAACTGATAAAAAACTGTTTAGCAATATAACTCCACAATTCACTACTACATAGTTCACAGTCTTTTAATGTGTTTCAGCAATACATTTCCAACATTTATAATGTGTTTAGAAATATTTCTCAGAACTGAATGAACTCTGATGTGACATTCTCATGTGAGAGAGAAAAGCGGGTAAACAGCAGGTAAGAGACTCTTCAGACAGGTAAGAAATATATCTTTATCTAATGATGTGATGAGAAATTGAGATGAACTATTTTAGGAACGAAAGATAGGACGCGCTATCACTTATGCTTGTACAATAATTAGTTGACATGTTTCCTAAATATTATTCTGCCAAAGAAATACGAGTAACAGAACAGTCAAAACTATTTAGAAAGTACTTAAAATTGAAGCGCTGTTAGATCTCGCTATTAGATTCGCTTGTTTCCTAGCTCTGGTGCAGTGCTCTGGGCGGGACCACCAGCTCGGCCCATTACTTTGTGAGTTTATCGTGACTGTGTATTTACAACTTCCACAGTGTTGTGTGTTCTACTACTTGAAGAGTGCGTGTTCATCACTCACTGGATGGGTTGAATACAGAGATCACTTCACTTCACTTAGTGCGGGCTGGCTGGGTTCACCCTGGGGTCTTCATTTAGAGTTAGAAGTAGGGCCTGCACTGTAAGGTGGTGGGTGGGAAACAGGAATGGCCTTACTTTTGAAACAGCGAATATAAGTATTTAATATAAACATTATACATATCACCATTGTTCACCAGGACATTTTTCTTATGTTCAATTCCCTGTTTACATCTGTGATGTATTTGGTCACAATTTATTTATTTATTTATTCTGTGCAATGTGGTTGGCACTCTCTCTCTCTCCTTGCAGGCATACTGTAAAATGATTGACGCTAATCTGACTTCTTTTCGGAACGATGATGACATCATTATCATTAAGTCTTTGATGCAGAGACAGATCTTTCCAAAACCCTTTCCGAGACCCTTTCCGAAACCGATAAGACTGGACACTGTTTGGATAGGAGGCTCAGATGCTGTTACTGTAAGTCAGAAATACTGTAAAACACTTTAACCTTTTGTCACATCAGATCTTGTTTAATTCAGTCGTTGATTTAATCTACTGTGCTTATTGTATATAGGAGGGGACATGGCAGTGGAGTGACGGTACACCATTTGACTTGACGTTCTGGTCTTCAGGGCAGCCTGACAACCTTGGAGAGGAGGACTGTATGAGTTTTGGCATTCGGGGTATTTATATTCTGTTCACTTTTTGAAACTTTTAACTTGCTTAAAGATCCAATCAGTGTAAATGTACAGTAACTAAATGTAGCAACATTACAAATGTTTTGTTGTACAGTCATTGTTATTTCACAAATTAAATATAAAAGTTCTCTTTGTTTTTTTCCTCTATTTAGGACTGGCAAATGACAAGAAGTGTGACAGGAAGCTTCCCTTTGTTTGTGCAAGACATTTCAAAATCTAAGCATGAAAATAAACACAGATTGAGACTTCACAGTCTTTTTGTATTGTTTATAGATGCACTTAACAACATACTTTTATTATCCTCAATACACAAAGCCATACTAGAGAGTTTCAGAAATATCCAGCCGCTAGAGGGAAGCATTGAACAAACTAATAGCACATGATGTAACATCTCTGATTTGACCAGAGTCGGCACCAGAGCAGATCTACTGCGGGGCATTGGGTCATCGGCGGGGGGGGGCACTGCCATTTGAGAAATATTTTTACGCAGTGGCGACATCATAGTCCAACACAGCAGAAATGCAATAAAAAAGAGAAACATGGTTTAATATTATTATTAATTATTATTTGCGAGTTTCGTTTATTCTTGTTGTTGTTCATTTCTATATTATGTAGCCGCGTTTCCGTTACAGATTTTCTTTTGAAATTAAAAACGTTGCGTTTAATAAACAAAATGAAGACAGCGAGTGGAGTCACATTAAAAGGCAGAAAGGGGTGGGGTAAAGTTATGCCCTCTCTCTACTCGAGATCCAGCTAAGTCACACACAGCGTAGGGCTGTCGTGGAGGCTATACGCAAATAAATGCAGTTTACCCATCTCTGACATGTCAGAAATAGTTCATCCACCTCTCAACAGTTTATGCACTTCCAGAAAACCATTAAGTAGGCCTACCACTGCTTATAAACATTAGACAACACCAGCCTCCACCATCATCAAAAACACCCCTGGACAACATATACTGTAAGTAACAGGACAGGACCGCTGACATAACTGCAAGTAGCCAATTGGACAAGCCACGCACCAGGCAGAAATTACATAAGCATATCTTACAGGCAGCCAAGTATAAAACACATAGACCCAGCAAACATTCATCAACAATTCTACTGCTTAGTAGGCCTTATCATCAAAGCCAGGGCTGGCTTTAATAAGTAAAATGAACAAACGACTTACACTCATAAGAGTTGCAGGCGACGAGTGTTGCTGCTTAGGCTAACAGTTAGCGCTAAATGTCTATGATAAAGATGGACAAACTGAAATGGATTATGCGCGCAGCGCGCTGAAAATCAAATGTAACAAGTTTACTCAGCGACCAATAAGCATTGACCTATGATGACCAACCAAAATTAATGTTTTCCCCATTGATTTCATTTTATTTCATTTAAGTTACAGTTTGTACGTTTAATATTAAAAGAATAACTAAAAGTTTTTTTTGGGCCACGCCGTGGCCTGTGGTAGGAGGGGCATCAATGACCGCTGGGGGGGCATGGCCCTCGAATGCCCCCCCACAGCGCCGACACTGGATTTGACGACACTGTAAACAAAGCTGCTTTTTGGTTAATTATAGAAATGTGAAATGTGTCCATTAAATAGTTGTAAATTTGATTCAAATTCAAAATTGCTTTATGTGGCGTTTGATGAAAGATAAATCACTTGTTCATATCAGTAAGCAAGAGTTGTTGTGTAACCTTTTTGTTATCATTCTTTGTCAGTTGTGAGTGGTTAATATATTTTCCATTAAATACAATATAAAAAGGTTCCACTGCTTTAGCCCATTGAAAGGTTGCAGTTACAGTATACAGCATGAGTGATCATAGCCCTCTGAAACCAAATTTAGAAATTAATCTTTATATCCAGGACACATTTAGGTTAAAAAAAAAAATCACATTTCTAAAAGTTCTCGGAACTGATATAATTGTAGCTGGGTTAGGGATGGACTGGGACCAAAAATCGGCCCTGGCATTTTGGCCCAGACCGGCCCACCACCACATAAGATCACAAATACCACCCGTCCTTGCGCTCCCCTGCCCTGAATATGTATACCAACTCCTACTCTTTAAAACCACTAACGCCATGTAATGTGTAACTTCAGCATCTGCCTGAAGAGCTTGTTTTTTTTTGTCACGCAGCTTTTCTGCACCTCCTTTACGTTTCTTCTCCATTATCACACTGAAACTGCGTGCAGGCCAGTGTTGCCAACTATTTTCAATGGAAAGTAGCTAAAGTCTGCTTGAAAAGTTGCTAAATGTCGCTAAGTGACGTCATGCGTAAATTTGCACGTAAATTTGCGACGTAATCACGTCGTATTTGCATTCTGCCTAATGGTGGTCCAGAAACTGGAATGAACTAAAGCTCTTGACAGTAAGTAATATAAGTGCATGAGAAGAATTAACAGGGAAAAAAAGGTAAAAACGGTAAAATTAAATAGTTTTATTTCAAACAAATGAGAAGCAGGTAGGTGATTGGTCCGTGGCAACACCGTTTGCACATGCGCAGCTTATTCACGTCTATGTCAGATGCCGTGCGATCGCTGGAATGTGCTGCTCCTCTCAGCCGGAGCCACTGATCAGAGCAGACACAGGGAGAGGTGTAACTGCTGTACCTGGAAAGCAACACCACGCTCGCGCTCGCAGGACAGTACTTGCGGCATTTGGAAAGTTGCTAAGGTTTGTCCAAGAGTGGCTAGATTTGTCGCTAGGCGCTTTTAAAAAAAAAAGTCACTAAAGGGGTCTGAAAAGTTGCTAAATTTAGCGACAAAGTCGCTAAGTTGGCAACACTGGTGCAGGCAGAAATCCCATAGATGGTGCTGTTCAAAGATATGATTGGGCCAGTCCAGTGTCAATCAAGAAAACAACCAATGGGCCACTGAGCTACGTGTTTCATGGGCCGCGTCTGTCAGAAGGAAAAAAAACCTAGTGATATTTTTGACTAAAATGTTTTGGGCCAGCAGCCCAGTGTCAATTGAAAAAACATTGGGCCGCCGATCTAGGCCTACCACTTTTATGGGCCTGTTCATGGGCAGAGAGAATTTTTTTTTTGCGGTCGGCGACCGTCGGCCCAAAAAAGCACGTCGGCCCACCGGGAAAGTGCCTGGTATGCCAGATGGCCAGTCCGCCCGTGAGCTGGGTAAACACAGATAATGTAGCAGTGAACTACAGCAAATATAACTCTTATTTTCCCCAGTAGCTATAGCTCCATAAAAATAATAAAGCTACTATAGTATCAGAATCAGAATTCGCTTTATTCGCCAAGTGTGTGCAGACACACAAGGAATTTGTTGTGGTTTTTTAAGGTGCTCTTGGTACATACATACATATCAGACATGAGAACAGAAAATATTTAAATAGTAAGACTTAACAATAAATAATAATAGGTGTATGAATCTGGAACAGGAGATTTATGAGATTTGTGCATTATTTACTCTATATACAGCTGTGTAAGTAAAGAGATATGCATATGTATTTACATAATACTTGAGAAAGAAGCAATAATTAAAGATGGAGAATGAATAACAGAAATAATTACAGAACACAGGTGATGATTCATGTGTTAGCTGTTTAGGCTGGAGATGGCATGGGGGAAAAAACTGTTTTTAAGCCTAGATGTTCTAGTGCACAGAGATCTGTAGCGTCTTCCTGAGGGGAGAAGTGCAAACAGGTTGTGTCCGGAGCGAGAGGGGTCTTTGATGATGTTTCCTGCCCGTTTCTTCACTCTGGAGTTGTAGTAGTTGTAGTATATATGTAGTATCTGGTAAGGACATATTATATTAATAATGCAATCAATCAGTAAATAAAGTTTAACTCACTTGCATCTGGTCCGTTGAAGCCATGTCTAATTGTTTTACAATCACAACTGACTTCCGGAAAAACGGAATTAACCAATGACATTTCAGGTTACAATGAAAGAAGTAAAGTCCCGCCCCACGACTGACGAAATAAAACGTTTTCGCGCGAGCAAAATAGAGTATCGAGCGCGAGTGTGGGGAACGATGATGCGCGTGCTGCGAGTCCTATCCAAGCTGGCAAGGGCTTGATTTGCGCGCAGAGGTCATGCGCACGCGGGGGTTTAAAAGGAGCTCGCCGGCTGCCGTTTCCTCGCATGTAGAGCTGTTATACTCTCGCGGGAGTGATTTACTGCGCGCGAAAGCATCAGTTATTAATGGCATTATAATGCCGCCATATTTTATATATGTACAGTTATTTAAACGCGTGTGCTGTATACTGTTTTTATCAGTGGACGTTCTAGACCACAGGAACTGGGGGACCGGCAGGGGTCACTTGTGCTTTCTTGTGCAATTTTAACCCAAATGAATGTTACATCATGTTTCATTTATTTTGTCAAATAATTGTGTATTGTACTGTAAATATACAATAAAGACATCTAGGCACTTTCTGCATAGATAAACTATTACACATATTTATTTTTCAATACTGTGTGTACTAAACAGACTACATCCCATATGAAATCATCTAACTGCAGCATTTTAAAGTAATAGGCTCTTATAAACTGTAAAGGCCTATAGAAACAACATTTTTAGAAAGTAGATAAAAATGGATGGTCATTTTATGTGGAGGGCATCACTGTGGCAAGCGGTTTTATCATTAAAAGCCTCAGTCTTTACTAGTCATAATTCAATTTTGAATAGTCAAAATTCCAATTTCAGATATCCGTTTCATCATTTCATTTAATTTCATAATTTACATTGAAGATATATTCAATGCTATTTTGACTAGTCATAAAATTCTTTGAAATGATCATCCAGTTTTTCTACTCATAAAAAATTTTGTTTCTATAGGCCGTCACAGATTTGCAATACTAGACAGATAGCTATAGAAAGAATCTCTAGCCTCAGGTCACTAATGCACATTTGCTTAATTAATACCTATACAAAAGAAATGTGCCACAGCGGGAGAAACAAACGGATTTCGCTCGATTCGAGCATCCATACACAACACAAATCCATTTTGCGTTTCTGCTAGCGATTCCTATGTAGAAAAAACACTCCAGCTGTATTTCCCACCATAGCAATGACATCAATTTAGCCATAACTATAGGTATAAACTACTGAAAATAGGCTTCTGTTATGCTAGTTCATTATTCAATAGTGTCTGTAATCATCCATGACATCAGTGTTTGTTAGCAAAATTTGATCAAAAGATACCTTACATACATTTACATAAACTTATGAGGTGTATAATCCAATAACACTACATGTAAACAACAATGATTTTGTGTTTTATTTATTTTTTTAATTATAAAAATAAGAAGCAAACCAAAAATTTAACCAATGTTCAAATCAAATCTATGGCCTTGTAAATGTAAATGTAAACCGTTAGTGACTGCTTAGTGACTTTACACCCTTTATTAAATTAGTCATAATCTCAAAATATTTGCTGATCGTTGCCTGTATTATTTAGTTTTAAGGTGTAACACTAGAAAAATTTTGTGCACAGTTTTTATTCTTTATCAGTACATTTATCAGCGTATGTACATTTATTACAAGTGTATGTACAGTATTTCTTTGTTTTTCTAAATAGCTCAAATGGCTTATGGACCTGACCAATGCCAACTTTACTTTACACAAGATCAAAATGTCTCAATCCTTAAACAAACCCATCAAGTCGACTACAAAACATTCAAAGTAATAGGGAAAACAATATCAGCAGCTAAGAGAAAAAACTAATTACCAACTAAACATGTTTGTCCTCAAAGCTTATTTGTTCCTTTAGTTATAGATCTTAGTTCATGGACCTGAAAATAAAACAAAAAGACTGTATAAATTATAAATACACTTTTACTTTATGCACTGAGGATTTTGAAAGGATATTTAGTCTTGAGTGTACTTACCCAGTCTTACACTTTGTTTGATTCTCTGAGGGAGTTTTGTCCAGGTGAGTGTGAAATTAGAGAGTCCTTTGGATGTCAGAACAGTCTTCAGCTAATATAAATATATTGCTGTTTTAATACATGTTAAATGACAATAATACATTTGTAAAAATTAAATAATTTCTCTTGTCCTTTAATTGTAACATTTGTCCTCCACAAACACTGTTCTACATAATTAAAAGATCCTTGAGGAACCATTTAAGGTTCATTACTTGCCAAACCAGCAGAACCGTCAGAAGGATCTTTCCTTCTATTTTTTTTTTACGAAGGACGGTTCTCTACTAAAGTTTTTGCAAGAACTACCAAGACTGGTAATGGTTCCACCAGTAACCTGTTTTGAGGCACTTACAATACATCTAAAGGTTTCTGTGGGTACATTTAAAACACTTTTAATTTTTACAGTTTAGCTCACTGTTACTTGACCCTAATAGTTATTTGATAGCTAATTGTAGGACAGAATATAGTTGTATAGAAAGGTAAACCTCATCACAACTATTGTGGATTAGGATGTCCTACAATTGTAATGTCAACATTCCTTTTATTTTTTTAAATGATATTTTTTAACAATTAATTTATTTTCATCTGCAGCTGCATCTTCAGCAGTGCTGTGTTGTAAATACAGTAGCACAGTGATGAGCTGCCAAACTTTACACCAAAGACCGTTTACGAAAGTCAGTTCAGTCCGCCGCCATGTTTGCAACGCTTAACAAGACCATTAAGACAACAGTCCCATCTACTTGAATGGGGGAAGGCAAATATTTCTACAATCGCTTTCTAAAATCGCAATTCAATAACATATTTCCGGCCTAAAACTGATATTAACTGTACTGTAACTTTTGTTTCTTAAATTGCACAAAAACAGCTTTTTCAAGATCGTTTTAGCTACTGCGCATGTGCACAAGTTGGCAAACACATCACAAGCACCCGTAAACAGCCCATTCCCTAGAGAAACGTCAGTCTTTATCAATTTGTGATTGTTTTTTACTGGAAAGCGGAACCTCCGTCACTAGACAGATGTCTGTTAAAGGTCTTTTAAAATGTCTTCCTAACCTGGTTAAGAAGTGTGCCGCTCTGTGATGGATCTGCTATATTGAGGCTTGAGCTAAATTGTATCCTCATAGCAGCTTTATAAACTGGAAAACACAAACAAACAGATGAATTAGGTCAAACCAACACAGACAAAATGGTTTATCACAAGGCTTGTTAGCAAAAAATAAGAGTGCTATATAAAATATATAAAAAAGAATGTCACCAGAAACTATTGATTATTGAAAATAAACATTCTCAGCATTTCATAGCATAATAATAAATAGATTAAATTAAATCTAAACACAAGAATTTAAAAAGAGAATCAGAATATAGTTTCTCCAGCACCTGGGCCTGATGTATAACCGTTGCACAACATGGGCATTGAAATGTGTATACATGGTTTTCATATCAAAATTAATCAAATAAACATAGTTTATATGTGCACAGCCTGTCTGCTTGTGAAGTCTACCACGTCTGGTTACAAACGCTTATGTACTGTAAATTCATGACGTGCGGTAAAAGGGGTGGGGTTTTCAGTAGTTTTAGAGCACGTAATGAGTGCACATTAGCATTATTTGTTTGCTTTTGGCATCAGACAGAGTGGCAATTTCCACACATGGACCAGGCTGTATGCTGATATTTAATTGGTTGCTATACAATTACCTTTCTTATACACCTCCACTTCAGCCATATGGAGAATTCTTTGACTTCCAGGTAAAAAGACATTCACATATCGTCCCTGAAAATTGTCACAGGACACAGACTGGCCTGATGCCACACTATACAGCACAGCACATCTGAAAGTGAATAAGATTCCTATAACCAACAGGTATATGTCCATGTGCTTTATCTAAAGTTGTCCTCACATTTTTTTTGAAACATTGTAAACTTTACAAGTTAACCTGTATCAACATAGATAACGTTTAAACTATAAAACCTCATCTTAAAGCTTAAAGCTTAGTTATTTAGTATCTGACAAAATAACACACATATATTTTTTGTAGTAGATATGAAGTGATAAATATCTAACTTTGTACTCCAGATACAGTAGTTTGATAATTGTAAATATGATTCTCAATGAATATGAAATGAGAATAAATGTGTCTATGCCAAAACATTTTTCAGATTATAATAAAAGATCACTAGACTGTTACATTGTTAAAATCGATAAGGGATAGATGCAGTAACATACATTTTATGCAGCAGCAAAGTTTCAGTTTTTCTTGTAGCCCCTTCAAAAAATTTCTTGCATCAATAACTTTATCAACGCACAGTTACATTAATAACGTAACCTGGGATTATTGTTGCCATTGTTTTCCAGAGAGTTTCCAATATGAATTTCTGCTCCGTTTAATCTACTCCAACAGCAGTCAACTCTGTTAGTGATGACAATTTTGGCGATGTAGTACTGAATCCAAAAGATCCACCCTCCACCAGGGTTATCAGAGATCCCAGCCGTATGGGAGAAGGTTGAAGGCCGTCTGTCGATGGCATATGCAGCCCCGAAGTCATAATATGTGGATGATTGTACAGCCCTGCCATGTACAGCTAATTCCTCTACAAGCGGTTTAAGAGTCAGTCAGTACACAGCAAACATGTTTTTAACCATAAACCAACAAATTACCATCTCTCAGGAATAGTAACTGAAATGTTAAGATGTATTGCTGTATATGTTATTCTTGTAAAAACAACATTTATTTATTTTTATTTATGTTCTTATTCATGTTTGTAGTTGTTACCTTCCTGCTGGAGCATGCTGGCACGAGTGGAGTACACTCCTGCCCCTTAAGTAAGCAAAAGGCAAATGGTGAAGTGTCGTGTAAAAACTTAAGGAATAGCTATACATGTCCCCACACAAAAAAAAAAAACGTCCCCACAAGATTGAAAAAAATGATATTGGTATCATTTATTTGCATCATATTGCATACTGGCATTATCAAATGATGATGGTATTACTATCTTTATGGAGACATTTTTCTTTTTGTTTCATATTAATGCATATGTCCATAATGCTTGACTTCAGTTGTTTATTGGGTCTCTGTCTAGGGGACAGGTCATCAATTTGAGTATTGATTTGCACCACATAACCACATGGCAATGAAGTATTTCCAGACAATTATAGTTGCCTACTATATTTATAAATTGTTTACATTTATGCATTTTATAGATGCTATTTTTAAAGCGTCTTACAAATGCATTAAAGGTTTCTTGAGTACTGCTAATGCAATGCTTTACCAAATAGATAAATACAGATACAGCTTTTCATTTGATTAGTTTAGGTAAAAGTAAGTGGTAAAATGAAAACTGAAGATTGAACAATAAAGATGAATAAATGCTGTAATGGTATTGTTCATTATTTATTTATGTCATGTTATGTTATGTTAATGCTAATGCATTAACTTACTGTATGTTAACAAATACAAAACACTTTGGGATAATTGTTTTTACAATATTTATAAATAAGAACATGAATTATTTACAAAAATGGATTACAGACAACTGATGTGTTTACATCCTTTCATAAAGCATAATCTATTAGCTAATAGGAAGTGGACAAGTTATCAAGTTATCAATTTCAGTGTCCTATAACAGGATTTACAAGGATAACGCCATCTCGAAAAGTAAACTTTAGTTAGTTATCACCCTACTAAAATGAGCATTTCTTCAACAAAATAAGGTAAAACGAAGCAAAACTTACCGAAAAGTACATAGAGACAATTGAACATCCACATCTCTGTTTCCTCACACACAGCTGCTTCCAACATAAAAGCAATATAAATGATTAAATAATGTTATACTACACTACAAAATAAATATGTTTTTAAACAAAATAAATGTACTTTGCATAATAGTATTAGATGGTTTAAATTTACATATTAAGTAAGGATTTTTTAAAAGGGATGGTAATAGTAATAGTCTATTCTTTTTATTTTCGTATTTATCTTACTTCAAAACAAGACGGAAATACTGATTCCTCCTTTGCTATTTTCTATTATCTTCCTATCTTCATAGGGAAATATCCATGTTGACTTGCCAATCCAATTTAAGTGAATACAAAAGAACAGCCTTTTTTCTGCTGATTTGTAAAGCAAATGATTTGTAAGAGCAAACGTCACAAATCACAAACGTTCTCTCACTGAAACATTTCTGCAGTAAGGAATTCAAACCTTTGCATGTCCATGTAGAACTTGTTCCATCAAAGGCCAAAATAAACCTATTCATGGGACATCTTGTACAGAAATAAATCAAGTGTTTGAATATATGGCCATAAGTGTTTTGTGGTCTTTTTTTAGTTTAGCAGATTCAGTCACACTGATCCATAGTCAGTGATTTTGGGTTCCTTTTCAAAGCGGAAAATAAATGCAATATTTTAAAAGACTACAAATTATACAGACACTAATATATATATCACGATATAAATTAATATACATGATGAAAGAAGATTATGTCTGAACAAATGAATTGCAGTTTGTATGTAAAATGATTCATTCAAGTTTTGGTTGTCCTTATATCACTTTGACCAGCAGATGTCTTCAGCGTGTGATGTGTGATGTGTTCATTTTCAGAAGGAATTGATTCAATTGATTGAAAGTTTTCCTACATTGAAAATAAAATGTTCAGTTTTAAATTTGCAGAAAAAAGAAACAAAAGACCGTACTGTATGTAAGTGTGTTTTTATTAACATCTTTGCAGTTGCTAATTTCTTGAAAAATGTCATTCACCACAAACATGTGTTCATATATATACCTTTATTTCTTTTATTACATACTTCGCATTTACATAAACAGTTTCTCTATACTCTGTACGATTGTATTAGTGTCTGTATAGCTGTACATTTTTAATGACTCACATGAACCCTATGGAAATGAAACATTAAACACTGAGTGAGGAAGTGGCTTAAAACATGCTTTACCAGGTGTGAATTGAAGGTCAATGCTGTTATATGCTCTAAAGAAAGACAACAGCGGAGACAGTGAGGGGTCGTCTGTAAACTCTGAGAAATAAAGCCAGGAAGAGATCAGAATCAGTACTTTCTGCACATTTCATAACCTCCAAAACTGGCACAAAAATGATGTTTCATTCTTTTAAATTTACTAAAATAGAAGTTCATTTTATGTATGACAATAAAAAAAAACCTTTAGATTTAATGGTGTATATTCCTGGAAACGTTTCAGGCTGAATGTCATTTAGGACAAACCCAGAACGAAAACGACAATAGACAAACAAACACATGTAAATGAGGTTTTGACAACCAAAACAGAGATGAAAATAGTCATTACCCTGCAAAACAGGGTGAAGCATTTGAATACTGTGTAGTTCTACAGCCCTCTTATAAGAAAAAAATCTTTAAAATCAAATACAAAGTTATTATGAAAAACAAATGCTGGTGAGGAAAATAATACATATGGTGTTAGTTAGGATGAAAAAAACTGATGATACATTTCAGATCAGTTTCACTTAGGGGAAAAAAGAAAGAGTAAGCAAATAAAGAAACAAATAAATAAAACATGCACTCTCAAATTTCTACAGCTAAATTGCTTATATCAGTAACATTCTCTTCACTAATATTTGTTTACAAAAAATACATCAGTGTTCAAGCACTTTTAAAGTCCATTATAATTCACATCAGTTCAGCCTAAATCTCTACCAAATTTTCACAGACTCACGTTTTATTTTCCCAGAGTCATGATGTGATGCACTGCAATACACACACCCAGCAATCAAATAATAAACAAAATAAGTGTAAATGGGCATACAATATTACACAGATTTCAAAATTATCATAAAATAAGCATTTTTTAAACATGCAGTGAATTAAAAAATGCTTCTTATTCTTTTTAATACAAATATAAAAAAGCAAAGCTGAAATTAAACAACCAATTTAATATATTAATGTAAATTACTTGGACAATGAGACCATTTTTTCATTACCCACTAGAGGGCAGAATTTGTTAAGGTACAAAGTAAAAGATGGCCAACATGTGGGACACTCACCATGTCACACCGAAATAATTTTAATAACACACAGAGAACAGTGAGTTTAATATAAGCATGTTTTAAAAAACTCATGACAATTTGATTTGATGCTAGTGTATTGTTTTTAGTGAATATCACTCATCAGTGAGCTGTGTGTTTATATAAGTTAATGTGTGTCTGTACAGATTATATCCTAAAGCACCTTTAGTAGGAACATGAATTGCGCTATTCGTAAATGCTCTTGGTTTTACATATCTAGATTAACTTTAGACCGTGCTAATACATTTTGTTACCAAAAGACTATTTCCTATTCAAATCATTAGGCAAATGTCTTATCATTAAGCCTTACAGTAAAGCAATGAGCACAGATTATCTTGAATTAAGCTACACATTTCCATGCATGTATTTTGCCTATTTTAGAAAGAAGGATTTCTGAATGAGCTGAGCTCGAGTCCAAATACACAGAGATCTACTTAACTATAAAGGGAAATCGCTGCATATTATTTTAGCAGCTTAAGAGTGCCTTAAATATGTCTATATGTTATTTGAACACCTAACTACAGACTATAAGCATCTACATATGTCCCCCTATTTATATAATTATTTAACATGATTTTTATAACAAGTGAATAATGTGTTTTTTATACTTTTGGGAAGTAACATGCATGTCATTGTTCACTTGTGAAATTTTCCAGTGCATGAGGCATAAAGTTATGGAAAAGTTGGTGTATGGTTACAATCGACACTGCGGCTGAACTTGCTTAAATAACACTGTTTAAATTAAAATAACAGAACATGTTTTTTTCTCTTAAAACGGAAATAAAAGTTGAGCATAAATGACATTCATTTACAGATG